>VWYH01005061.1:3363990-3460547 GCA_013399365.1 Pampusana beccarii
CCCGCACTTACGCCATCGCCCTCCGCGGCGGCTCCACCACGGACCCGGAAGCGGCGGCGGTAGCGGCCGGGCCCTCCCGCACCTCACGGCGAACGCCGCCCCGCCCCGCCCACACCGCCGCCAGCGCGCAGAGGCGCCGGAGCCAATCGCGAGGCGCCGCCGGCCCTCGGGACCAATGGCAAGGGCGGTGGTTCCCCGAGGGGGCGGGAAGAAAGGGTGCGTACCTCCAATCGCGAGAGGCGGCGCCGGCTGTGTGAGTGTGTGTGCGCGGGGCGGGGAGGGGTGTGCTCGGCGCATGCGCGGGCGGTGGCACATCTGGCCGAGCCCGGCTGCCAGATGTGCAGGGCGGGGCCGGGCCGGTGTTTTCTCGTCGTGCAGGTGTCTATGGCTGAACATCGCTGTTAAAATGGGATCGTTTCGGTGGATCCCGCAGAGCCGGAGCTGTCCGCGGCCTCCACAGCCAGGTCTGACGCGTCCCGTCCCGAGCGGAACCGCCGGCCCGGGCGGCCCCGGCTCCGGTTCGACCTCCGGTTACCCTGCGCGGACCGACTGTGCCTGACAGCCCGCGGCACACACCGCTCTCCCGTTTGCTCACAGTTTGATCAGTTCTTAACCGGGAGGCACTGGAGTGTTTTGTTTACCGAGCTGCTGTGCGATCCCCTGTTCTGGCTGTTCGTTTTTCTGTTGTTTGCTCCCTCCAAACCAGGTGAACAAAACTCACCCCCAAAAGCCAAGCAGATAAAAAGTTAATTTTCAGACGTCTTTGAACACACGCATGGCCATGACTTGACTGTCAGATGTGCTAAAACATGATGAACACGTAGATATATTTGAAATTATCCAGGCCTGCACCCTACAGCCCGGGTGTCAAACTCATCTTCACCGGGGGCCACATCAGCCTCACGGTTGCCTTCAATGGGCCAAATGCAATTTTAGGACTGTATAATATTTATGTGTAATATACATGAGTGTATAACAGAGATGAGTTTGACACCCGCACCCTACAGACTTAAGAAGCATATTGGAGGAAACAAAACCACAGAGCGTGTGTGTGTGTGCACCTCCTTCCATGTCCACATGCTGTTCACATGCTGTCAAAACAGGTGCTGAGCTCCACATTCCTTTGAAGCCCCCGAGGCTGCAGAGGCTGCGGCGTGAGGTGGGAACAGCAGGATGTGCAGTTCCAGCTAAACAGCCTTGGACGGTTTGTATAGAAGTATGTTTTTTGTGAGTGTAAGGAGTGATATCCCAGGCCAGTGAGAATGATATCTTGGGTTGGAAAACCACCCCCATATGTATGATGTGTGGATGTTGGGCCTGTGCGTGTGATGAGTGGATCAGAACGCCGTCCACAAGATATGCACGGGAACGTGGCTGAAAACAGTCACAACATGAGTGTGGTGTGTTTGGGATAACATTTTTTGAAAAAACACCCTGTCTAAGCTCTTGGTCCAGCCCCGTCTGTAAACCTATAAATTGAGAACTGCTAATAAAAATCAGCTCAGCCTGGCTCAGCTCTTGCTGCTAACAAGAACTCCGTGTCTGTGCGTCTGTCGGCGTCTGTATGCGTCATTCCTCATCGCCACAGTGTGAGGCGTCTCCCCCAGCTCAGCCGGCAGCAGGGCAAGGGCTACCCAGCCTTTGGCACCAGCATCAGAGGGCTGGTTGTACTGCTTTGTGCCTGCTAAATAAATCCTTTGGAGGGGAAATACAGACCCTCTAAGCCAGGATCCTGCTCTCGCTGGCCTGGCAGTGAGACCTGTCTGTGGGCTGTGTGGATTCACCTGAGCCAAAGTGAACTCCCAGGTGAGGAGATGGGTTGTGGCTCCTCTCTACGGGCCGTGTGTTCTTGCCTCCTGCCCCACGTTGGCCCAAGCAGACTGCAGGGCTTTCTCTGCAGAGGTAGTTCTCATCCGGATCAGCAGAGCGAGCTGATCCCAGTCGCTGCACAAAGGCGCGGATGCCCCTGGGCACCTGTCATGAGCTCTTAACCTGACACAGAAGGGCACCAGCAGGATTATCCCTCAAACAGCATCGTGATCTTGCAGCAGGACAAAGCAGAGGTGAACCCTGGCCTGGCTGTGCCAGGCGCCCTGAGCAGCACAGCCGGGCAGTGCCGGGCTCGGAGCAGCTCCAGGCACCCTCCGCCCAGCAGATGAGCTACCATCAAAGCGGGTGTTATCTAATGAGGTTTACCCTTCATGTTTTCTTATTACATTCTCATCATGCTAAGCATAGTAAGAAAAATATTGTTCAAATATTTTTGGTTTTCAGTATTAAAGACCCCCTTTCCACCTAATTCCCTCCTGTTGCTAGAGCCACGCACTGCAGCGATGCTCTGACCCGCTGCACGGAGGGGATGGATGGATGCTCAAGGTCTCGGGAGGCTCTTCCAAATGTTTTTAACCACATGGTGCCTGAAGGCTTTAAAGAGGACCATGCAGCTAAGTCACATGAAGAAATTTTAGCTCAAAACTAGCACCAGAGCTTGGAGAAGGTGGGCCTTTGTGTGGTGCAAGAGATGGAAATAAAAGCTTTAATGCTGATACAGGCCTGGCTAGAAAACTCACATACGGAGTTAACACGAGGAAAAATATTTACCCCTCTACTACTTTGAACCTATTTGTTTCACAAAGGGAACTAATATTTACCTTCTCTGTAAAAGAAACCTGCACGTTCTTCTCAAGAAAATATTTTTATGTTTGAAAAGGCCAAACTAGATTTATTTTTAAACTCTATCAATTACATGGCAGAATATGTCCCAGAACAACTAAAATAAGGCAGACAGAGAAATGGTTTCTGTTCTTAGTGTAATAGCACAATTTAAAGTTACCCGGATTGAAATATGAAAGCTGCGGAAACCGAAATTCTGGGTCTTATCACAGTTCCAGTGGTGGGGAGGAAATGCAGAGGCTTTGAGCCTACTTTGTAGAACAGATAAAATCAAGAACAGAAGTTATTCCATGCAGTATTTTTAAATAAGGGCCAGTCTAAGTCCAACATGTCACTGTGTTTATATCAAAAATTCATAAACATGCATATTTATAGCATGCAATCTCTCTAACAGCATGTTTCGCTTTGTCTTACGATGGCTAGTGGCACTGCTGTTTTAAATACCTTTGTTATCAGTTCTGGAAATAATTCTTATTATTGCTGCAAAGCGACCAAAGAGCAATTTTAGCGATTAGTGGCAGCAGTCTTATTTCGTCTTTAGGTTTCTGTGTGTTCTGTTTTCAGATCCCTCTTCGTTTACACCTGAGGTTTTAATGTGATTTGTCACCATCATCTTACCCAGTCTAAGCAAATTTGGCCTTTGCAAGCTGTCACCAAAGCGTGGGACCTCGCACATGGATGACCCTGGCAGGTCGCTGCATCGCAGCCTGAAGCTGTGGAAAGCCCTGGGTGCCAGGCTTTTCTTTTTAGATGGGCCCTCGGTGTTATATTGAAGTTTCCGTGCAGTTCCTTGGAGTCGGGCGCGTTGCACGGGTGCGACAGGGAGCAGAGCTGGTGGCTGCCGTAGGTTAGCGCTGACATGATGTTTGTGAATTCTCACAGCACCCCTGCCTGCTTGCCTGCTGCTTTTTTGAAGATCGCATTTTTTGGGATGTTTGTCTGTGTTGCTGCTTTCCATCGCCAGTTTCATTCCTTCCATTGCCTCCCATGACCTTTTGGGGGAGTGTCCACAAATCAGCTCCTGGTATTTGTCTCCTGCTTTCTTTTCCTTCTTTCTCTCTTTCCTTAAAGGAATTTTCCCTTCATTTTCTTTGCTGGATTGCCTCTTTAGGCTCTTACTTCTGTACACTGATGCCAGGCAATAAAATATATTTGACATTCGAAATTTATTTGTAGAAATTGCTTTTAAAAGGGCACACAAATAATCAAAGATTAGAGATATGTTATTCACATAAACAAAACACTCAGGTAACAAGAGAAAGGAGTTCATTAATCACCTTTGCCTTCTGTAATGAAGTCAATGATTCAGACACATCAAGCCATTCTCAAGGTGTACTGAGCTTAGCAAATGTCATATAGATCAGTGTAATATGATTCAATGCCTTAAAAGTAGAGCAAAACAATGACTGTAATACTTAGATTGAAGTTTCAGGGCAGGGGGAGCTAAGTCAAGGGGTTCTTTCAGTCTCATCCATGCTCTAATGTACTGGAGGCTCATTTGCTTTTTCAGGGGAAACAGGTGGCTTCTGATGGTGTTGTGTACAGGCACACAGCACAAACGGCCCTGCCTTGAATGTTGTCCCTGGGGTATAGCTTTTCAAGCTTGCCCAAATTTTTCTCATGGTCTAGAAAACAGAGAATCATTCCTGCTTAATTCTTTGCAGCGTATGATGCTGCATCTGTAGTTATCAACACGGGAATTGAAAAGAGATTTTATAAATGTTGTCTTACCATATAACTTTCAAGTTAAGGAAAATTATAATCCCGTCCTCTATGCTTTGACTTATTTTACATCAGGTGGCATTCCCATTTGCCTCAGAATGTTTATTTTTATGCCTAAAACTCCAAGTCTTTCTTTGTAAGGAAAGAAGGGTTGCTGAGTAAAAGCACCATCTTTAAATTATTTATACCTCCTCTGTTTTGCAGTGGAAGAAGCTTATCTGAACATCGTTTTAAAAGCTCCCAAGTCTTTTAATTCATGTGTTTCATCTTTGCTTGATGCCACCCAAGGGTCAAAGTTAAGCTAATGTTGAGGTCACCAGAATTTATTTATACAGGACTAGAAGCTGCTGGGTACATGACTCTACTTAACGAAAGCAAAAATGTGACTGCGGACATTCATACTCATTTCTTGGATTTATACTATTTACCTTGTTAGGTCGCCTGGATACTTTTGGCATTTTCCAGGGGAATGGAGAGGTCAGTGCTCCAACTGACATTACCTGGAAACTCACGGGCAAGACCCCTCTAAGAATTGGGCATCGGCTCCTCCTTCGGTGACATGGCTTCCCTTAGCAACAATTATTTTCTTCTTGCAACTAATCCAGCAACTTCTTACTAAACTGCCATATACCGTCACTTAAGTAGCAAGGTTCTTGTTTCTCTCTCAGCGCACTAATCCCGGCAATGTCGTTTCACAGTGACCCAGGACCCCCTCCCCACACAGTGTGGGCGCGGGGAACCAGCGGGGAAGCAGCCGCAGATGTGACCGCAGAGCCTCGAGTCTTCCTTTCCTTCTGCCACTCCTGTTCTTGCCCTCATCTTCCATCATCATGCTCCGTCTGCACCCCCAAAAGCAATCAGGCTTCCGCAACAGACCCCCCGCCAGCGCCGGTAAGCAGAATCAGGCATTCACCATTGCAGAGTTAGAAGCTGATTCACAGGCATCAGTTACTTTATGAGACAATTCATTTAATCAGGAAACTGTAAAGAGCCCCTTCATAGTCTTTATCAGACTGAAAAGTCTTCGGCAGGCAATCCTCTGGCGGGGAGCTCTCTTACAATACTGTCGGGAAATTGTTTTCCCGATGCTGTGTTCAGCATCACAGGAGGCTGCGAAGCGCAGACACAGGCGACTCGCACACGAAGCTGGGCTGTGGCTGCTGCAGACCAAAAGCAGCACGGTAACCAACTCGAAATTCAAAATATTGCCCTCGTTCTCCAAGCTCTGAGGAAATGATCACAAATAAATCTAAAAAAGCATGTTGCTACCGCCCTGTTTGTTATGAAACTAAATTCTGTTTTCAGTTGTGCTCTGGCGAGTGCTTTGAAGTTGCTGGAGCTGCGAGTGTATAAGTGCAAGTAGTGGTTGGTTTACCCTTTCTTTAATTAACGTGGGTGTTTACTATAAGAGCTCATTCTAGCTTACATTAAAACAAACACTGAGCTTAGACATAAGTAAATATAAATAGTCCTTATCCAAAATATTAGTGACACTGCAAAAACTCACTATTGCATAAGCCGGCAGTCAGCAGCTGGTGGGTCAGAAACACCCACATCCTTTAACTTGGTGGCAAAATCTTAAATTCTTTGCTTCTTTTCACAAGAGGATAAAATCACTGACATTCTATTCAGAAAACAAGCATATATTAATAATTTGTATTAAGTACATAATTTGCCAGATCTGGATGTCACTTATTACCAATTACAGAATTAATTTATTCCATACTTGACCTTTCAGTACTCACAGTGTCTTCTTCGCTTCCAAAGCTGCCTGATCCAAGGAGCTTCATTGAAGGTTGTCAGTCATTCAATGGAAGTTGTCTGTCCCATGGTGTGCCCAAAAATTGATTTCCAGGCAGGTTCCTCCTGAGCTGGAAGAAATCCTCCTTGCTCTGAGAGTAGCTTTCTGACATCCGGATCTGTGCACTGAGATCTTATGTGGATATAGGAAAAATGTAGAAGGATCAAGCTATTCTTCATTAAATCCCTAAATAAAATCTACAGGAAAATGCAATTTACCCTACGTACAAGCTATGCTGTTATATTCCTCTAAACTAGACAATATAGCTTTCACTATGATCAGCAATCAGAATGGTATATGAAAATTACTAACAAAACACCTTAGATTTTATTTTAGTTTCTTCAATCATTTTTATAAACTTTTTCTTCCGATGTGATTAATAATTGTGATTGTAAACCAACACCGATAATAATACCTGTATATTATAACAAGTGCTGTTTAGCCAAATTCACAGAAAAGATCTCATGCATCTCATCAGAACTCTTGCATGCAGATTATGCTGTGGGGAAACAGGCATCAAACTACATAAAATGAATGCTGATTGCAGCAAGTCCAGGGTTTACCTTGTTGAAGCCAAAAGCTTTTACCAACAGCTTGTTAAAATTGAACTATGAAACCTGCATTCAGACAGTGCTAAAATTCTATTTCCGTGAAAGATTGTTACTTTTAATTTCAGAAAATGACAGGTGAGAACAAGCAAACAGGTAGGGATCCCATGATTTCCCGTCACTGTATCTTGACGATTATTTAAAACACACTTGAGTGTTCTTATGTTGCACTTGCACACGTTTTTCACTACATACTTCACTTAATAGTATAAAAGCCTACCTTTCTCCCCTGTCTCCCCGTCTCACTAGATGTGCACATGTGAAGCTCAGTTGTGTTATCGCTTCCTTTCTTGGATTTTTTTGTCATGGATTATGACTTCCTTACTATGAAGGAAATTGTTGCTATTAAGGAAGTTCTTGCTGTTATTATGATCCCAGAGGTTTCCTTTAGCCTGTCGTGTTTTCCTACAATCTGCTCACTCCACCTATTAAAAACCTGTGCCTGGCTTCAAGTGCATATTTGGGAGCCCCTCAAGACCCCAGGCATCCTCCCTGCTCCCACATGTGGCCTCAGTGCCACCGTGTGCACCACAGGAAACAGCATTATCCAGCACCGCGGAATTGCATCTCAACTCTTCCTCCTCTTTTGCTTTTTCTGTCTAATTATGTCATTGATTTATAGTGGATTTTATTGAGTGCCTCTAACCCTATAAACAATTGTCTGTTGGGGAACTACAAGCAGTTGTGTCTATTCCTTCAGCGTCCATGTCTTACAGCTCTAGAGCATCACATTATTAACAACACATTACATTTTACGGTGTCCTGCTGGTAATAAATGTCATCAGATGATAGGCTAGCTTTAGTTTTCATTCTTAAATGTATCTTATTTTTAGTTATTCCTGCTCTCAAAAGAAGTGCATTGTACTGAAACACACTATTAGAAGAAATTTTCTGCTAGATGTATAGGCAAATTGTATAAGCTTTTTGTCTAAGCAATCTAAAACCTATTCTGAACATACAATGAGAAGTATTTACCAGGCGAAGTTTCTTTTTTAAACTGAAGACCCCATTCCTGGCCCTACTAGTTATCTAGAAGAATAAACTGGCACACAGCAAGCAGGTATAATACTCTGTTGCCAGAGAAAGAGGTGAAAGCACAGTCTTTTTGGTGGTTCATTGCTATTTTTAACTTTAATTTCCTTTGTAATTATTGCCTTTCCTGGATTAATAAATCTGCAGTAGCCTGTTATATAAATCTCATCTATCCCATGTTTACAAATAATTCTGGCTTAGATTCTGTGTTCTTCACACTCCAAAAATACCCATAGACTTGAAGTTTGGGTGTATAAAGACATAGGCAGGATACAACCCCACGCTTAATATTAGCTCTGTGCAATAAGCCTTTTGTAGCGACAAATATCCACCTACATTGCCTTTACCCTCCTCTGGTGTTTTTGTTGGAGAAGCTACTTTTCACTTGCTGTCTCAGTGGTTACTGTGTAGTACGATAATACCAAGACTTTGTGGGGGTTTATTCTTTTCATTATTTGTTCGGTTTTTGGTTTAAAAAAAAAAAAAAAAAGAGTGGGGGAGTCCAACAGTGAATTCTCCATGCACAAATATAACATGGGTTTTAAGGGGTGACATAACTGTGCAACTGTGGGAATAATCATGCTTAAGTGCCATTTCTAGGAAAACGATTTAAAGGTGAAAGGAGATAAGGAGGGAAGAAATCATACACATGCTGGAAGGAGAAAAAAACGTATCCATGTAAAGGTGATAATCATAACACAGAGAACCAGACCCAAGGCTCCCAAAATCAGGTTCCCAAGGCTCATGGAGAACCATTTAACACCGGAGACAGTGGGTAGTCACCTGTGTAACAAGTTATTGCACAACACAACTTATCCACGTTCAGTGCTTGAAATTCTTGCACCCTGTGTGGCCAAGGACTTTGGAAGTTGCCTAGGAGATCCTCTGACACATTATACATCTATAATGTCAGCTGGTTCCAGTCGTTTTGGGAGAGCTGCTTGAGTGGTACCCCTGTGAGGCCACAGAGGTGACCACGCTCGGCTGGAGCAGCGCCTGCTCCTATCAGCAGGTGAAGCACCTGCTGTAATAGGCATATTTCAGGTCTTCTGAGCATCTTCCAGGATAAAGGGAAAAAATATAGGTGGAGCGTTGACAAAGTGTCTCAATTCACTGTGGATACCTCCACATGTAAAGGCCATGGTGTCACTCCGGGAAGATGCTGCAGCTTACAAAAAGCCTTAACCTGGATGCTTCTCTGCCTCCTGGAAAGGCTCCCCCAGGGTGGCGGAGATTCTTACCTTCAAGCCTTACAACATTTAAGGATGAGCAAGGTGACTTTAAAAACGCTACTAAGATAACAAGCGGCAGTAGAAATAGACGAGGAACCATTTCAAGATGTGCTGTGTTCGGTGAACTAATCAATGAGGAGTCAGGAGTGGCTGTGGACCCCTCTGGAGAGACCCATGGAGAGCTCCAAGCCCTCGCCTCAGAGCCTGACCCAGCAGGGTCATGTCAGGAGTACAGAGCAGCACATGCGAGGCTTGGTCCTGTTCTCAGTGAAATTACTGGAAGTTTTGACCACAACATCAATGGAGGCAGAGTGCGTTCCCTTAACATTCTCCAGAGGCCCAAATGAAATATTGCTGACACATCTGCAGTGTAATCAGCACTAATCTCACTTAGCCTGGGTAGTTCACAAAACAGAACGAATAAATATATTGTTATTTTTAATAAAATATCAAGATTAAAACTGGCCAGTGATAACACTTAGCAATAATCTGAGTGTCTTTGCTAATATGCAGATCACAACCTTAGCATCGGATGATTTTGATGATTTTACCTAATACATACTTCACAAATTATATTTACAAGCAACAAGTAATTTATAAGCAAGTAATTTTTCACATTTGCATTTGATAAACTATGTAGTTTTTTATAAACTGCTTGTATTCTGACTATACAGTTCTACTGTTTGCCACTGCGCAAGACTAAGCTGGTTTTTGCCTTCAAAAAATCATCTCTCCTCAATTATTCTTTCTCATGTGTAGCTGGAAAATGATAGCTCCACATTTTCTGTTTGAACACTGTGTCCTCTCTGTCTACCTGGAGGTCCTAAACCATCCTTGAACACAGTTATCACTGGCAAGTATCCTTGAACTAAGGGGGAAAGATTTAAACTGTTGGCATTAAAAACACAAAACTGATAACCGTTTCTGTGCTGTTCCATCAGCTGTTATCTCAAATGCTGGATGCTTCCTCTGGCAGTGGTGAAAAGAATCTGTTAATGTTTTTCCAGCTAGATTTTCTTTGTGCTTTAGACAACACTGCATTGTGGCTAATGTGACAGCAATGTGGCAAACATTAACAGATTCTTCCGAAAACACCAAATAGTTAGCTAAGGAAATACAACCTTTTACTATTTTGTGAGTCAATAAAACAAATCTAGGCTTTTCAGACAAATGCCAACACACACCAGGAGTCCAAATGGTAGAAAACTTCAAAAATCTACAGACACATTTCCTAATCACGGTATGCTGCATAGGTGAGCTCCTAAAGCAAATTTCCCTTAGAGATGCCACCAGAAGGCAAGATGTGACATGAAGTTTTAGGAAACGTTGGAAGCTTTTAGATTTTTGCTTTGAAGCATTTTTACAGAGTTTACATTTTTTTATTATTAAATTTACATTTACAGGGGACAAAGAAGGAGAGAAACTGAAAATCAAACTTATTATGGAAACTGTTTGCAGTATTAACTACAATGTAAACGTCTCTGCTCTCACCAGATTTTACAAGTATGACTTAAAATTCTTTAGAAACTGGGCATCTGGTAAATTGACAATATTCCTTTGACTTTGACCATAATGGTCATTGCTTTCGCAGACTTAGCAAACAGGAGAACTGCTTACTTTAGCACTAGCACTTCCACAAAAAGAGCAAACTCACTCTCTTTTGGCCTACTGCACTGTATGTGCCAACTTAGTGTTTCAATCTAGAGTGAACATCTGTGTGAGACCAGAGTCAGCTCTGGCTGGCAGGGAGCAGCCCTGTCAAAGCTCTAAATCAAATGGTGTCCTCTAGATGTATTTCTCTTTGTCACTGTCACCCACAGACACATCCTCTGAAGACAAATAGTCCAACAGGGATGCAGGTAGCTTTTGAGCAGGGTACATCATTCAAGCACCAAGATGTCTTTTGACTGGCCAAACCCCTAGAGTTGCCACTCTTTTTAATAAGCTTTTTTAATATTTTGTATTTATTCCTGATACAATCCAAAGCCCACTGAAACCAATGAGGGTAGGCTCTGACAGGGCTCTGATGACAATGACAGACATGATGGATTTGGCGTAACTATCCGCAATCATATAACCCGCCTGAATGCTGCTTTTTTTTTTTTTTTTTAATATTTGTTCTCAATTTTCTTCATGGTTCCTTCTTTGTCACTTGCTGCTACACCTCTCACCATCCCCTCTCTGGCTCCAGAGCCCTGGGCATCCTTGGTCATATGCAAGGTCTGGAGATGGAGGAGGTTGATGCTGACGTACTGGAAAAAGGCAGGGAGAGCAAGCAATGAGGAGAAAGCACACACCAGCAGAGCAGGGAGCTGCTGATGTGGTGACCTGGCAGCCCCTGCTCCCCTTCCAGGCACTGCTAAGCAGATGCACCTCCTGCAGACCTGAGAGAGAAGATGAGAAGAGTGATGGTGGGTGCAGGGATCTTGGAAAGGGCTGGGAAGCTGCATCCTGGACATCTGTCAGCTGCATTGTTGATCTGTCTGCTAGACAAACAATCCAGCCTGGGAGCTTGACATGGCCTTTTGGTGGCGTTAACAGTCTCACTGCCCTCAAGGCACACTTGATTCAATGTGGGTCTGCCTGGGAGTTAGAGGCGATGTCTCCTCTGCCAAGCTGGTGCATGTGGTGAAAACTTCCAGCTCTGACCTACCAGTCGTGACTGAGGACCTCCCCATGAGTGTGCAGGCTCACCTCTGAGCAAAATACCTGTTTCCTTCCCAGAAAGGCTGTGCCTGGTATGCAACTGGGATGAGGTGAGAGCACACATGTGCACTGCAGCCCTTGACCTCACAGTTGAGACTTAATCACCACGAGCAGATGAGCATCCAGCTTCTTGCCTGCTTCCCAATCACCTCTGATGGTCAACTCTGTCTCAGCTCAGCCTGCCACTGTGATATGAGGAGAGCAGGAGGCAACCACGCTGTCAAACAGGGTAGAAAACCATATGGGGATGGAAAATTACTTTAAAACAGAGCTCCTGTGTTTTACAGCAATAATTAGATCCTTGGGTGTTTCTTTCTAGATAGTCTGGGACAGACAGTTATCTGGCAGTTGAAATTAAGAAGCATCATCTTTACTTTGGAGTACGACAGGGAGGTAATAAAAGCTACTGACTGATGTAGGTAGCAGCACAATTCAGTACACTCAGGCTGCTGTTGGGCCTTGGGGAGGGTATTGCTGAGGGGGTGCTTGTTTACACTTTGGACTCAGGCAAGAGAGTTCATTATTGTGTGTTCTGTTTTGTTTTTCTTGCCCAAACTGTGCACTTTAAACTCAGGAAGTAGAAAGCTCTAGCAACTACATCAAAAGATTCGCGTACATCTGATGCTAAAAGATACCATTTTACACTCTCTGCTGGATGTATAAAAAAGTATCAGCAATTCTCTGAGCTGTGAAAGTTCTTCCTCAGTCCTCCTGGCTCAATTCAAGTAGCGAAGTGACCACCACCACCTTCTATTCAGCTAACAACTTCCTGATGACTTTCTAAAAGCTTTGTCAATGCCTTACAGTTGGCCAGTTCCAGTAAAAGACAAAGACATGTAATATTGAATTAAAGGTACTTCTTTTTCCTTTGCATGTGCAAATGCTAAAAGGCATACTCAGACAAAGTATTTTGCATAATTTCATCAACTGTTTCAGTAAGAGCTTTCATGATTAATCCCGGTATTGGTAGACCTACATTGCCTCAAACGTCAGCTTTGTGCTTTTCAGGCACGTAAGACGCTGCTTCTGTAGAGCCTCTGGCTTTACCCAGGCTGATAAGGACTCTTTACAGCTGCTGTTATTGATTTCAGTCTGCCAAAGGCAGCACCGGCGGCAGCGTCAGGCGACCGTCAGACGATCTATACAGAAGCTCTCTCCTATTTGTCAGCAGCAGTCTGCAGTCGCACCCTCCCAGTTCAGCCAGGAACAGACGACCTGAGCGCTCCTCACCCGCTCTCGTGCAAAATCAGCCGAGTTGCTTCCACACAGCCAGGGCAGCTGTTCGAATTGCACGGGCTGACTTGTGCAAAGCTGTTAATGGGGAGCAGAGGACCTGAACCGCCAGGGTAATTTCTGGCAGAGGGGTTACAAGCAGCTGTGGATAGCTGCGCCTGGAGCTGCCACCACCTTTCCAGCAATGATTGTCAGATATCACAGCTTTAGTATGGGAAATGTTTAAATTGCTGTTGGGCCTTAAACCCTGATATTGTCTGCTCAGGAGAACGTGATATCACAGAATCACAGAATGTCAGGGATTGGAAGGGACCTCAAAAGATCATCCAGTCCAATCCCCCCATTGGAGCAGGAACACCCAGATGAGGTTACACAGGAAGGTGTCCAGGTGGGTTTTGAATGTCTGCGGAGAAGGAGACTCCACAATCTCCCTGGGCAGCTTCTTCCAGTGCGCTGTCACCCTCACTGAGAAAAAGTTTCTTCTCATATTTAAGTGGAACTTCTTGTGTTCCAGTTTGCACCCATTGCCCCTTGTCCTATCATTGGTTGTCACCGAGAAGAGCCTGGCTCCATCCTCGTGACACTCACCCTTTACATATTTATAAACATTAATGAGGTCACCCCTCAGTCTCCTCCAAACTAAAGAGACCCAGCTCCCTCAGCCTTTCCTCATAAGGGAGATGCTCCGCTCCCTTCATCATCTTTGTTGCCCTGTGCTGGGCATTGTAGTATACCAGCATTTTCCAGAGCCTTCTCTACATAAGTGGTCCTGATGGTGGGTATTTTAAAGGGCAAAACGTCCGTGCAGTAGTAGATTCGTGTTATCGATAGTACTTCTTGTAGACTCAGATACAAGATCAGACTGTTTAAATTGAAGAACAACACTGCAATCCTCACTTAACACATAATCCCTCTCACTCTAAGAACCACTTCTACTGCACTAAGGGAAACAACTGCAGATTTTGTAAATATAATTTTTTCCACTGAACTTTGTGACTCTCTTCTCAGTAGCTATAAGTAGAACTGGCCCATGTTAATTTTTTACCTAATAACTGAAAATTTGTGAAAACTCACATTATATTTAGCAGTATCAGTAGGTAAGCAGATCAGCCGACACTTTTGTGCCTCCAGACAGCATGTGGCCCTTAGATACTATTACCTGGAAATGAGCTCTCACGCCTGAGTCCAGACTTGACAGCAATGCAACGCAGATTGCACATGGTTTAAAGAGCAGTATTTGCTTCCCTTTGCATTTTACTTGTTTGTAAATTCTTCTCATAGCTCGTGCCATTCCCAGGGGGTACACGTGGCCAGCCCAGGCAGCAGGGTGGGCAGCGTTAGGTGCGGGTGGTTGCAGGGACTCCAAGCTCAGCTGCACGGAGGTTTGTGGCAGGGGACAACAGCAGCCCAGGTGCCACGGAGATGGGCGCTCTTCTAGTGCCTTTGCTGGCATGAACTCACTGCTTTGGGGTGCAGGATTAGCATCAGGAAAGCTTTTTATCACTCTTTATCTTCCTTATTATAGTTTTAGTTTTACCTGCTACAGATCTTCGGTAGTTTTTCTTCCATTTGCAGCTGTACTTTTTTCCTTCTAACCTGGCCTGTTCCTTCTGATTGTAGGTTCATATTGTTTTCTTTGCAGTCTGCAAAAGAGAAAAGCACATGCAGATTCCCTCATTTGCTGTACCCCAGATCTTGTGAATTTGCTGGCCTTTTGAAAAAACGGATCTGTTAGTTATTGCAAGTTCAGAAAAAATAAAAACTACAGCAATGGAAGAAGAAAAACGTTTTTGTAAACTTCTCATAAGTTAATTACCAGTTAAAATTTAAAATCAGAAAGAAGGAGGCCGAATAATCTATTGTTCTTATTGAACCACATATGAAGACTGAACATTATTATGATACAAAAGGAAAGAGTTTGTCATCATTACTGTAATGTTTTCGAGAAGGAGGTTAGATAGGAGTCTTAGCATCATTAGGGGTTTTTATCTAAAGATTTCCTGCCTGAAGTAATTGTTCTGAAGAAGTAAACACAGAGAGATTATGTAATTAATTATCTTTAATTAACTACAGTGGTAGGTGTTGTTCTGTAGGCTCATCTGAATAATTTTAACAAAATGTCATTTTATTTATTTATTTTTTAGCAAGTGCTTTGCGAAACTGTGACTGAATAATATCCTTTGTGTTCACTGTATTGCTACTAGCTTAGTTCTTTGAAATCATACGAGGCAGCCACATATGCGATTCCTTTTCATATTTACTACCAGCAGACTCAGGAAACTAATACAGACACAGCAAATGTGGTTACAAATAGTTGTGTTTGTTTTGTGGGGGGTTTTTTTGTAACATTCATTGTTAAGCATAAGTTTCTGGTCAACTCATAGACATATCTGTACACTCCTGTACTGTGTAGTCTCTACAAAGTATTTGTAATGGATCACCTACTCAAAAACTGTCAGTATGAATTATTTAGTTATTTTAAATACTCTTCCTGTTCTCTGTTCTTTAACATCATTCCCGTTGGAAACCACCATCTTCCATTCTGCAAGAAGCAGATTGAAATAAGAGAAAGTGTGTTTATTTTAGGTAAACGCACACATATACACATTCGTGTGCACACCCGCACAGGTGAGCGCTACTTTGAAGGCTAACAGCATTGCCCACATTAAGAACATCCAACAGTTCTTATCAGAAAAGCCCATTTTCAACTGTTTATAATTCTATTAAATTTGAACTGCTGACATAGCCTGAGTGTAAGGTTAATGGGGTTTTTTGCTGTGAAAATTTTATTTTGCCGTTTCCCAGAATGGAACACAGGGGAAATGTTGTTTGGTATTCAAAAAAAAAGAAGGATTTCTTCTTCTTTGAAAAGTCCTGGTTATCTTCCCCATCCTGTGGCTTAAGGGTTTAAATTTCTCCAGGAATTATTCTCTGTGTCATAGGTGGGGCTTCAGCTTTCCATACAGAAACTGAGCTAAACTTCCTTGAGTTTTAAGGTTGCGCAAAGGCTGTTGCTAAGGCCATATTACTGAGCTGGAAGGGTTACATGCTGTCTGCACAGAGCACCTGAACATCCTCCATCTGCCTCCAAGGCTGCCCTGGCAGGGGTGCACACCTTCCCCAGCCCTGCACCCCCTCCCCTTGCACCCTGCAGCACCTACAGTGGGGGTCCCAGACACCACCCCAATTCACAACCTGGGCTCTTCCCTGCTTCTCAGGGTAAAAACCAGAGTAAGGCTGCCTGATGGAACACACGGATCACAGTACCTGCATATAGGGGGGCTGGACTGAAGCTGCGCTGGTCCCTTAGAGCAGGAGTGTCAAACTCATTTTCAGCGGGGGCCACATCAGCTTTGCGGTTGCCTTCAAAGGGCCAACTCTAATTTTAGGACTGTATAAATGTAGGAGAGCTTCACTGGCAATCCCTGACTTCGCAGCCTGCACTTGTTCTTCCAAGAGTTTGTCCACATGGTGCACACAGCCATGCTTATTCTTTCTGGCCTCCCATTGCTCGAAATACTGAAGAAGAATAACAGATTGGTTTCCTCAACATTTGGAATATGAGTATTTTCAACTTCTGTGGGAGACTATAAAGAAGTTTCGGTAGGTACTCTTCCTATGAGCAAATCTGACAAACAGTACTTTGATCTTTGTCTTCTTATCTGGTAGTAAAAAATTCTAATTTTAAATGCAATTTTGAAGAGTTTTCCCTGAGAGATTTTTCCTCAAGTCCCTTAGTAAGGTGTTTCTCTAAAGGAATCTCATGAGAACTTTTTATCTGTTCTTGCATGGCTGGCCTGGTCTATTAGAAATTTATTTTAAACATATTTTCCTGAATGGAGATGGATTCTAGCAGCTATTGGTTGTGCAAGTAACACTCTGTCACCAATCAATTGTCTGATTACAAAATTTGGGATGGTCACCTCTAGAGAAAATGACAAACACCAGAAGGCACGCATTGCCGATGTCCGTGAAACTTGTCTGCCCCAACCAACTGCACTCCAAAAAGCTTTCCTGTTAAAAGACAAGAACATTTGACAAAGTTCTTTCTGTACCCTCAGAGGCTCATTCTGCTGAAGAGGCAGTCCTTCACGAGGCAGATCACGTAACGTGAGAATTTCATGATTGTTATCTGTATTTCCTGCTGTGTTCTTTGGTTTTGTGGCATTAATGCTTTGCTGTATGACCTGACAATTTACCTTTCTCAGTTTCCTCTGCACACTGTGAGATCTGAGGATCTTGCAGGATCTCTCAGTCTCCATTTGCTGGTCTGGTTTTCAGTTCATTTGTTTGCTTTTGGTATGATTAACTTCTGGCCAATTAACTAAACGTACTTTGTTTCCTACCTTTAGCATAGGACCTGATTCTCTAGCAATGTTTTTACCCTTCTTTTTTTGCAGAACAGTATAAGACTGTCTTTACTGACTTTATTATGATGTTTCTTCTCAGCTGTAACTCTCAGCAAGACTTCGAAGCATAGAAAGCGAGGGGAAACTCTACCATTTGCTTTCTCACAGCATTCTCACAATGGAATTGCTGGTGGGGAGTCTGTAATGCCAACAATTTTTCAAATGTTTCCATCTCCTTCAAAACCTTCATTGAATGTTTTTCACTTCCCATACTTACATATACAGAAAACTGGGTAAAATTTGGTGAAGGAAATAAAATTACAACCCAGAGTGAAGGCTGAAGCCACAGCAGCCGTACATGTGCTGGTGTGGCAGTGGGACGCAGCCAGCACCCCCTCTGCCACCTGCCCTCCTGTGTCCTGTGCCTGTGTCACCCCTGCACTGCTCTGTTAGCGGGGACACTGTGGGCGAGACTTGAGTGAGGCCGGCAAAAGAAGCTGTAGAGCAAAGGCTTCTTCCTTCCTCCCTTGTGAAGACTCTAAGACCCTGTGCTCCTATTTGCCCACTTCTTTCTTCCCCAAGGCATGTTAGAGAAGAGGAAGCGTTTGTGCTGTGCCTGTTTCTTTCTGAATAACAAGCAATCCTTCCTATTATCTGATTAGTGCTTGCTACTGTCCAAATTACTTAAAAATAATAGGAAAATTATTATTTTAGCATTCTACAGTGTCGAATACCTCAGACAACATAGCTGCTTACCTGTTGGGACAACTACTCTTGACGGCTGCATCTGTGGGCATGTGGAGGACGGTAATGGTGGTTCTGAGCAAGTATGTTCTGAAGATAAAACCTGCTGCTTGCGCATTTTCTTGGGGTTATGTTTGCAGGAGCCAAAGTAGTACCGTTCCCTGTTCTCTGAGGTAAGACTCCTTTGGAAAAATACAATGCGCTGTTTGAGGTGTTTTGTTAATAGCATCCAAGCACGCAGGTAGGACGTAGCTGCCCTCCCACAATGCAAAAATACATGAACGATTAATAAAAGGTCTAGAATTCAGGGGATTATTCTGCCTGTGACTTAAGCCTGAGGAGGATCATTATCACCAGCCAGCAGAGGATCTATAAATAACCCATGGAGCTGAGTTTAAAGCATTAGTTTAGCTTCTCAGTGGAAATTCAGTGAATTCTGTAAGTGTGGTTAGAGGCAAATATTATCTTAAAGCAACTTATTGTTTTACTTCACAGTGGCAAGGAAATAAGCATTTCTTATTATCAGGACGCCTGACATTATTTCAGCCCATCACTGAGACTTGTGGCAGAACAGGAAGAAAGAATGAGGCAAAGCTGCAATTCCCCAGCAAGCACTTTTTCTTAGAAATGGGGAGGAGGGGATGTATTAATTCTGAAAAGCCTGGCTAATAGCTCTGGAAATGGACTGTCTGCACCTCCACAGGCAGGTAGAGCAGAAGCAGCAGTACTGCTTCCAGCCTGGCTGGTGCAGGACTGGGATGTGCATGACGTGGTTATTTGCCCGCAGAGAACCGAGCAAACTACTAGGTAGTTTTACATGGAGGATTAAACAACCATTAGGTGGTAACAACTTTTTGTCACTAATGTCTTCAGCCACACTGGAGCAGGTGACAGCCCTCATATGCCTCCATCTTTCTGTGCATCTCTCTATCATGGCAGGCAGTCTCCTCTCTACTCCAGATTCTGAAGAAATGTTGTTTTAATAGAAGTTTATTTTATATGTTTCTACAAAGGGTGTGTATATATTCTATCTGGCCAAGTACTTTGCATCTCCTTCAACTAGCTGGTTAGCATATAATGTGTTTGCAAACTTTATCAGATGGTAAAGTTATACTGTCAATCTTAGTTTGTGTGTTAAACCCCATGCCTGGTAAGATGGTCCTTAC
This sequence comes from Pampusana beccarii, assembly GCA_013399365.1. Lineage (NCBI taxonomy): Eukaryota > Metazoa > Chordata > Aves > Columbiformes > Columbidae > Pampusana > Pampusana beccarii. The sequence continues at coordinate 3,383,257 of VWYH01005061.1, forward strand.
ATCTTTAGTGAAAAAATGTTTCATGCCTGCCAATGAAAATATACAGTATTTTTCTTGCTAAAACAGTGTTATTACCTCCAAAACTGTTGATATGCAAAGGCAAAGCAGTCAGTCCAATACCAAGCTGCGAGAACTGCAATCATTTAAAAATAGTGCTTGAATAGACTAGATCTTCTATTCTTACCAATTCAATGATTATTTATTTATTATTAATGGCTACAAAAATTGTTTAATTGTTCTTAAGAACACTTACATTCTCTCTGTTTATATTATCTGTCTAGAGATATTGAAGCAGCCTGATACTTCACTTCCTCACAAGATGAGTTGCAGGCAAGAGGTAACTGGAAAAAAAAAAAAAAGATACTTTGAAATAGGGTTTTTTTTACATGTAAAAGCTGCATCACTGTACTTGGATAACAGAAGTATAATAGTCCATCCAGCGTGAATGTAATTATGTGTATACCAACCTATGGAAATACGGGCAAGGGGATAAGCACTACCAGTGCAAGCTACCTGTGGGGAAACTGTTCTTGAAGCCTCTGACTTCAGAAGACTGTAAAGTTAAGGTGTCCTGGCTGCACTCAAGCTAGGTCAGAATGGTTTCAGTGAAAACTCCATTTTCAATCTACACGTGGTACAACGAGATTCAAAAAATAAGGGGAAGAGGAAGGAAAAAAGTCGGCAAAAGCCAGCCATTGTCAGGGCCCTGGGTGCACCAAGAGAATCTGCAACTTGTTACACCCTCTGAGGCACCTGGCTGCCTGTCGGCACAGGTGGGTGAGAAACGCCGGCTCTGAAATGCCATCTACCCATAGCCGTGTAGTGCTGGGTCAAACTTAGGTGGGAGAGAGCTGTGGGGAGTCACATAAGGGCTTCCCCCTTCACTTGGCAGGTGCATTTTTATGGTCAAGGTCATCTTCAGCCCTTGCTTAAGCTATGTCAGAGGTATGCCTGTGCCCAGCCTTCTGCTTGGCTGATGTTGACCTTCACCTGCTCAGTTGACTTCCCGGCTTGATCTTGGACCTGTCCCATCACCACGGGCTTGCCTGGCAATCACTGGACTGTGGCTGACCCTGATGGGTGTAACCAGGCCTGCCCTGCCTTGCTGGAGTCTGGGAGACTGCACCCAAGCCAGTGAGGCCACCGTCCCTGCTTGGTTTGTCGTCACCCTGTAGTTTCTGGCTCACCATCCCTTCCTGCTGCTCCGTATCACCTCTTAATATTCACCAGAGACAGGTGAGGAGAATAGCACTGGAGCTTTGACAATGGAACAAATTATAAAGTTCTCACTTTGTATTTATCCAGAGGACAATAGGGGGATTAAATCAGCCAGCGTGGACTTCTACAATACAGGTCGAGTCTGGCTCTTCTATTTTACAGATGGAATACCCAGCCTAATGGATAGAGGTTAACTTGTAAGTATGACATAACTTCAATTAAGACTTGATACAGTTTGATAATATCAACATGAGTGTTATTCTCAAATGAAAACTAAGAAACACTTGGTGAAATGATATTGTTATTAGGTAAGTGTTGAAAGCTCACATCCAAAATAGTTTTAGAGTTGGCTCTTGACTGTGTCAGACCTGGATGTGAGCTTATTGAATGTTTCAATTAACATCGTAATGGATAGGCATAGGGAGTGCTTTTACTTAACACTCTTTCTGAAAGAAAAACAGCAATTGTTCCAGGAGCTATCAACAGAAATGTAGTATATAGGTGAGATACTCTGTTGTCCTTGGAACCTGATATGGTCTAATTTGGAACACAATGCTTCTGTATTTGAATACCAATCTCAACCCCAAAAAACGCTTAGGATAAACTGGAGAGGTGGACAAATGGTGAGAGGTTTAGAAAATAAGGCCCATGAAGTAGAGTTGAATAAAAAGGATTTTTTCTGCATTGGAAGCAAAGATGTAGAGAAAGATGGGTGACATGAAATGTGTAAAAAAATGTCCTAAAAGCATGGTAACCAACAGTTAGTCTCCATGACATCAATAACAGAATAAGTATTAATCTATTTTCTTTATGGCAAGGGAAAAACCCATCTTAAATATTAGGAGCAACTTTCTAACTACATTTTAGCACTAAAAGAGATTATTTACAGAATATGTGGCATCTGCGTGGCTGAACATGCCTAAGAACAGGCTATGCAAATATCTGTGAGAGTCACTATACTTGATCTCAGAGAATGGAATTGATGGCTGGGATTGTATGTAGTCCTACATTTCTAAGGTTTCTGAGACCTCTATTGTAGCAAAGTAGATCTTCATTTAAATATGGTATCCTATAAGCAACCCCTGCTACACTATATTATTACCTTGAATTGGTCATTGAATAGTTTCCTAGGGAAGAAAGTTCAATGCATGATTGATAAGTTATTTTGTACACTAGTAATGGAGATATATTAACATGCATTTTCCACAATTTGACTAAGAAACTCTCATCACATTCGGCAAAATTTGACCTCACTGTCTAAAAAGGCAGGAGGGAAAATACATTTAAAAAGCAGCCAGCCCTAAGTGGAGTGAACTGTACATATCCAGCATTTTGTAATCTGAAAGACCAGTTGTATTTACTGTTATTGCAATCACAATACAAAAACATATTCCCAGAAGCATTCCCTGGAATAGAGCAGTGGCTGTTAGCACAGCAGCAAGATGGCCAATCCAAATTCAGGGCAAAAGGAGCTGGGCAATGACCCAAATATATTTTCCTGAGCTGTGAATTAGTGAATGAGAAATGAACATTTTGGTTGTTTGAGATCAGCTCTCAGAGAGAATGTTTTATTTTCCTTATCCCCAGCCTGTCCTGGTTTTAAATGTATGTCAAAGTTATTCTTTATCCTTGAAAATTAATGAAAATAGTTTAATTCATCATGCAGAGATAATGATGTATGCATATTTTATATAAACTGTGTTTTTTTTTCTTTTTGCCAATGCTATACTTAAAATCCCCTAAAACTAATGTTTTTGTACTAATAAAAAGGAGAGCCTTGAGACCTCATATTCTCTGTCTGCACAGAACTGCACAGATGACGGCAAACTTCTCACGAATTCCTGCAACCTGAAAGCTGTAGTAAACCTTAGGTTTAACCATGTTCTGGCTGACAGGAGGCATTTGCAGGCATATGCAGCATCAAGGAATGTAATTCCATTTACCTATACAGTCCAAAGAAACACATTCAGAGAGCAGAAGGCATCAGGCCCAGCAATTAGAGAAGCAATCTCTCCAAGCAACTGTCTTGTCTTATTACCCACAATCATTTTTCTTATCCCCACTTTCATCATCAGGGTTTTCAGAAATGACATAAGTTTGTGCTCAAGATGTAATCGGTGTGAAAAGCTACCACTTTCCTCATCGTTTTCCACCTCTCCCAAAATCTTGCATGTCCTGTGACAGGGAAGTTGCTATTTGTGACAGCTGACGCCTTTTCATTGCCTTCCCTGGCTGCTGTAAAGAGAAGTGATATCTGCGCTTTACAGCAGCCTGATATGATTGCTCTTGAAAGCATTTCAAGCCTTTTTTTCTGTGGAGGAGATGATCTGGCCCGAAACTTGTTACGAACTTAGATTTTGCTTAACATTTTGGGTAGTGGGTACGCTGCAGCAATTACTTATGTTCTTTAAGCTTTTTTAAAAAATAAAGCATATTGCCATGCATACATTAAACATCTGTATGTATGGCAACATGACCATTCCCAAGCGAATACTTGCCCAAGGCTGAAAGGCCTATAATGAAAACACTTTTAAGAAGCACAAAAGTCAAATATACTCAGGTCTCCTGTTTGTACTTTACTTATAGGCTTGCAAGTGATTGCCTTGTAAGCAATGTCCCCTTGTCATCTTCATGTCACTCCTTGCAAGTGAAGCTCTTTGGACGAATGTGGCATTACCAGGATGGAAGAAGATAAACCCTGCGAGCTTCGAATAGAAAGAAGTGGCTTTGTACTTGAGATCGGGTAGGAAGCTAGGGAAAAGATGAAAATTAAAATCCAAAATTATTCCTTCTTGCTGGGGAAAGAAAAAAAAAAAAAGGTGAGGAATTTAGTTCCTGAAATGAAAGTAAGAGAAAGTCACTATTCATTTCAGTAATTCCGTATTTAACAGAGCGTTTTACTTCAATCATCAGCAAATGCAGGTATGTTCCCTTTTCAGTATGCATGTCCTACAACAAGCAAGTACCTAGGAATTAGTTTTGTGCAGAAACAGATTTTTGATAGGCTTTAAAACAGATCTCCTGCTCCAGATTTCTCCAGACAACAGTAAAACACATCCCTTTAGCACTTGGAGTGAGATTAAATCTTGTCCATTACATATGACTGTCTCACAATTAAGCAAAGCTGTGTTTTGTTATCCCTATAAACTCTTGTTTATCTTATGTAAACACTGAGGACAGAAGCGCTTTCTTAATAAAAAATGGCATTTTGAAGCTAAAATCATTGGAGCGGCTCCACGTGCTGCAATGTTCAGATGAAATCTGAATCAGGGCAATTTTCTTCTGTCCATCTAAATCTCATCCAGCTACATTATCTCTGCAGCTCTGAACAGCAACAGAATGGTAACTATTAGTCTAGACCGAGGGTTTTAGATGTCCAGAAACGAGAGAAAGTGTTTGAAAATCTTTTTAGTTTGCAAATACATTGTGTAATTTAACTGCAAATGGCCAACATCTTTCTGGATCTTTCACTATTAAAAAAAAATTTGGTAAATTCCATGCCAGGACTTGTCATTGTGCTGTTGAGCTTTTATCTGAAGCTGACAGGTACCCTGCTCAGATGTAAATGTTGAACCAGATGCCATCAGCGTTTTCCTGACTTTTATGTCAAAAGATGGTAATCTCATATACCGTCTCTTGGATATATGTTTCTTGCTCACATCCTCTACCTATGTTTTCCTTGCTTCTTTCTCCCAAGGAAGTGTCCAAGTCTGATAGGAGTCAGAACGATCTTATGCTAACCTTTTTGGTATCTAAAAACCAGCTTCCAGCAATGGATTCTAGTAAAGCTGCCGTCTTGAAGTGCTTAATATGTCTCTAATATGCCTGCGATAATACAGAAAAACTTAGATAAAGCTGGAAAAGCAAAACTTCTGTTCCATATGATTTAGCAATAGCTGAAGTGCAAGCATCATTGGTAGTAGTTGGTTTTTCTTCACTTCTGAGAGCCTTTGACCTCTTCATCTCCATGTTTGTCAATTCTTCTTTCAATAAAAAAACCCATGAACTCACTTTGGCAAAATAAGAATTACCAAATTTAATCTCTCCTGTTCCCAAGGACGTTCAGAGGCTGTCAGACACAATTATTCTTTTAAAACCTCTGCATAAGTTTATATATATACTTTTTTTTAAAAAGAAGGAAAAAGAGGAAAGCACAGAGAAAAAAGGAAGTATCAAGTGTAACGCACATTTTTGAGTTGAACTTTTTTTTCCTTCTTTTTATCTTGCTAAAAATTAAAACATGACTGGCAATGAATAAGAAGAGAAACGAACTGTTCGGAAAGTGAGCTCTGGACCTGTATAATTGCCTCAGAATTCAGTTCTGGCTTTGATTCTGTCCCTATTTCAAGGCTTTAAAATATGATTTGTTAGTAAAAAGGACTGAGGTACAATGATAAATTGTTAGCAGTTATAAATGACCTCAATTAATTCCAGTTATGACATCACATAAAATCTATGCTAAAACTCATAACCTTAGCACTTCCGTGTTTCACAAAATTCTAGAATTCTCCCATCTCCATTTTGTTGCCAATGTAAAATTCTATCTTCTGTCAGAGCAAGGATTTACAATTCTTTTCAGAGTTTCTCCTTCCTGATTACAATGCACCACCTGACTTTAGGGACCAAATATAGACTGCTAAATTTGAAAGCTCTTGTTACATTCCCTAACATGGGCACTTAGAATGGCTATTTGGAGGAGCTGCTCTTTTTCTCCACTGATATATAAAGAACCTAGGAAGACAAACTTGATCCATTACTTAAATTAGATACCTGAAGTTAGGCAGTGTGATAGTCTCCTTCTCTCTACTATGCTCACCGCAGAATGTTCACCCAAGCTCTGAAGTAATTTAATAATTATGATGTAAATTATTTGGAGGTAGATGGATTTTAAAGGCTCTTTGCATTTATTACTGCAATAGTTTTGTATCCTATGCCCTGAAAAATGACATGTGAAATCAGCTGTATGGTGCTGTGTTACTGCGTGCAGTTGTTAGACCACAATGATGGCGTTCAGCAGGGGACCGGCCATGGAAGATGCTTTATTTGGACAAAGAGATAAGGTTTAACAACAGCTTTCTAACAAAGGAGAAGTGAGAAGCAGGTAAAACACCAAACTGTTTCCAAGACAGATCCCTGTAAATTTAGGGAGAGGATTTTGTAGCGCTAACTGGCAGCCCAGTAACCGCAACAGATGCCCTGCCTTGCCCTTTTTCTAAGTGTGTGGGCCTACCGCAAAGAAGACAGTGGAGAATGATGTAATTCTGAGATATTTATCTATTCCAGCCCTGCCTTTGCCTGTAAAAAGGTTTAAATGGTTTTTATTCCTTAATCTTGGGTTAATTCTGATAAGAGGCTCTATGGCTGTAAGATAAGTACATTTGTGGTGTTACACTTGTTGAAAGATAATAAAGACAGTGATCACTGAAATGTCCCTCTGGTTTCCCAAGACTATTCCCTTCGTTTTAACTACAAGTACTTCTTGTGTCACAAGACCATGGCATTTCTCAGCTACACAAATCTTAACACCTTACTTGCTTATTTACATGGCAATTTAGTAAAACAACCTCCTCTCACATGATCTTGTTTTAGCAAAACAAGCTAGAGATGTGACATATAAAATAATTTCCCAACATCACTTTTCCATTTTAGATTTCAGAACAGCTCTTTTTCTTCTCATTCAGCTTCATAATAAATTATTGTTATTCTGAGGTCATCTGTAAATCAGAGTGCAGCACTAAAAGCTTCAGGCTACATAAAACTAATAAGTTTTAACAGAAATCAGGCAACTTGCAGTTTTTTAATATAGGGAAGCTATACATTTACTTTTAATACCAAATTTGTGTTTGAAACAATGTCCTCCGCTAGCCAGTTTTAACAGGAACGTGGGATCTGCCATGCTCCATTAAGCCAATGATCATCAAGTCCAATATTCTCTCCTCTGCTTGGCAAATGCAAGATGCTTCAAAGGACGCCAAACTGCCCATTGTACACTTGGCCATTTTCCAATTCGAATAGTCCATTGTGCAAAAGCCATTCCATTCTTCATGTCAGGTCCTCGTCCCATACAGTTGCAAATGTTAAAGCAGTCAAGTGACATGAACGACCCAATGTACCGTTTTAATAATATTTAAGGCTATGTTTATGCTCTGCTCTGGTCTGTTTCTCTTGAACTGTCAATTTGGTTTGTGTACAACACTCCTCACATTCGTTCTCATTATATCTCCTATTTCTACTTCACTCTAAGTCAGCAGCTAAGCAAACTGACAGTATTGACAAATCCTCACAATTTTACACCAGTATTAAAAAATTAGTTATGATTTTAAAGAGACATTGAGGGATATTTCTATGAAACAGCTGTTTGGTACAGTAAAACAGTATGCATCAATCAGAGCATCACAACAGTGATCCGCTGAAGTTTCTTCATTTGAATTATATTCTGTTGCAGCACAGGAGTGTTTTTTAACTTCTGAGGTGAGAAAAGTTTTTAATTCAAATCTTAACGCTTTGCAGTTTTGACTCATGCCTAACTAACACTAATAAATCATTGACTAAGGGAGATGTTGTGCTCTTAGATACTAGAAAACATAGGAAGACATTAATTATTTATTTTTTATATAATTTGCTTATTTCTTTATCACTTTCTGGGCATAACGTTTTTCTTTTATTGTTTTCTGCTGTTTTTATTCAGGATTTCATTTACTGGTTTTGGGCCTGGCAGATATTTTGCAGTGTTTTCACCTTTTTTTCCTCTCACTGTCTTGCACCTTGATTATAATTTAGGAATCACCCTCCTACATGAAGACTGTCTTATATTCTGGGCAATGCACAGGGGTCAGAAGGCAGAGCAATATGAGAGGACTTCAGGGAGTGGCACATTTTATAAATCTGTTTACAGCCTAGGGTTATATTATATGGTCTGTACTGTTGTGCTCCAAGGCCCCGCAGCAGAGGGAAGTGGACTCTATGAGATAGTGACTGTGTATCCATATAAGAAGCAGAAGCAAAAAACTTTCAAGATAAGCATGCGAAAAGAGATGATAAATGGATACTATAAAATGCAGAGTTTTCTTTAGTTGTCCGGGCTAGTTTGGGTAGAGCTTCTCTTTTGAGCACTGCACGGCAGAGAATATCTGAGGGATCTGATATCCTCAGGGGACCATAGGAGACAACAAACACAAGAACATGATAGTAGGTAGGAGAGAAAGGTAGAGGAGACAAATGGAAGAAAAAGTATATACAAAACACAGAGTGGCTGAGGGGGCAGAAGAGAGCAATCAGAACTTTGTTGGAAGTCTCCTATAGTAAAACAATATGTCAAATGTAGCAAGAATGGATCAAAAATGCCCTGGTAACATTCTCATGACATGTCCTCCCCAGTCTCAGACAGAATCCATGGCACTGACAGGTATTCTCTGCCAGGGCTTTGCTGCTGAGCTGGCTCCAAATGCCTCAGTGAGAACCACTAACAGTTGTTGCTCTGATGGGTAGGGATGGCAGCTCAGGGGACAAGAGGCAAGATGGGCAAAGCAAAGGAATATGAGTAGGGAACTTCTATGGGAGCAGCAAGCTTTGTGTGCCTTGGTACACATTTTCCACTTATTTTTCTTCATGGGGTGAAGAGTCGGGTTCAACATCTCAGTGCCTCACGTGGATCTTGCAGTTCCTGCAAAAGTCGAGGACATCCTATCGCTTTTTATCTGGATTTTATGTGTAGTTTCCACAAAACTGGATGCTGATTATTTAACTGGCTAAGCATAATCAGATAATGGGGAATTTAATAGGGTGACAGGGAGACACTGTTAAGGAAAGGGTCTAGCAGTCCTTTCATGATCTTATGAGCTTATTGTATTAACTGTGGGGGTGTCACAGGGAGAAAAGGAAGAAAATGCTGATACCCTCATGTTTCTTCCTTCCATTCCATCCCAGTATCTACCTCATTTCTGTGGTGATATCTTCTTTGAAGATCATAGAAACAAACTGTTTCCCTCTCCCCAAAATCTTTTTCATTTTCTCCTGTCTCATGGGTTTTGGACACGTCGGTGTATCATTGGTGGCCTTTTTAAAACTTAGCTGGTCTTCACAATAATTTTCACCCTCCCCTTTTTATAACGGACATGTATATAATTTTTGGTGTCTTTTATCTGATACAAGGATCTTCATTACAAATTGTCAAGAAGAACGAACAGAGAAGTCGAGATACATTTCTCTCACTCCTGTATGACTGACACACTTTCTATCATATAGTCATATACTCACATGCAATCAAACCTTTCCATTTCTGATTGTCATACAGAATGCTTAACATAAGAGATTCACTCTTGCTAAAAGGTTTGTTGAAGTTATACTCAATTAATGTTAAGCGCTATCCGAATATGAAAATGGACTGTTCAAAAATGGACAAAGCTAACAGCCTGTTTGAAAGCGAAAGTGCCTTGACTGTTAAGAAGTTAAAGGATTTCCATTTGATGGCTTATGATACAATTTCAAAACCAGAAAGCTTGAGCGTATGAGGCTTTTGAAATTTTTGTACCTGATCCTGTATGTTATTTTTTGTCGATTACATATGTAAAAGAGATTTTGTTAATTTCATAATCCAATTTTGGCCACATTTTTATTTTTGCAATTTTTAAAAATACTCCTGTCTGTCTTCTAACACGCTGTTCTTACACATGGGATGTATATTTAGATGTGTGTATTTAACAAGCCCTTGAATAATCTTTGGATGTCTTCAAAGGAATTCCATGGATTTCACCTGATGCCCACATCGAAATCCACAATATACAGACTCCTAATTTTCCAAAATCTCTGACTTGCCAGGCATATATTTCTGCCAACAGCTGTTTCATCTGATAAGGAAACTCTTTGCATCACTTTTCCCTCATAGACTAATTCCGATGCTCAGTATTCCAATTTTTCAGTGTTTATGTCTTGCTAATAAGATGAAATTTTATTTCAGCTCTCTATTGGCATCAAACACTTGTTAGTTGAATCTAGAGGCTGGAGCGGTGGGCAGGAATTCCTAGAGAAAGAATTAATTGTTGTAGTAGTAATGTAATTACAAATATTGGAGGAGATGGAAATACCTCTATTATGGGTATGTAAGTGCTTTCTGCACGAAAGACATTTCCTTATGTCTGTCTGTCATGTTATTGACAAATAGTTTGCCTTCTACAGCTCTTTTGCTGAATAAGCATCTCTGGTCTCATTTTCTGAGTTTTAATGGAAACAGTAGTTGCTGTTTACTCCTAAAAACCAGAACATGAGTGCTTTAAAAATTAATGCAACATATGAGGGTCTCCTGAGATTTACTTTTTCTCCTTAATCTGCCTGAGGTACCAGTCCAGCTGGGTCTGGCTGTGTTCTGAAACCCTGGGAAAACTTCTTCCAGCTTTTCATGAACACAGGTTTTTATTAAAAGCCAGATATGAAATTCAGACTCCACTGAAAGTGATTGCGACATTTTCCATTTTCCATTTCCAACATCCTTATAGGTTTTTGCTTTATAAATAATTCCTTAAGTCGGAAAGTGAAGTCCTGAGAACACTGATAGGGAAAATCTGACCTCCACACCTCTGTGCCAGCACTTGGTCACACATGCCGGGGTGCCACAGGTACTGAGGGTCTTTAACCTTACTTTCACCTCTAAAACCACCCTCCTCCCCAAAACACTTTTGAATTGAATGGAACAAAGACTTGTTACTGACAACAGTAGAGTTATTCTAATTTTCATGGCAAAGGTTATCACATCTTCACTGTATTTTAAATAGGCTTTAAGAAATAATTTATAACCACTGTCATGTCTCCCTTTTTCCACACTTTCCCACTTTTCCTGTCAGTCACTTTGAAGATTGTTACCAGTAAGTGTAATCTCTTCTCACAGAAACATCCTGCTTTCTTTTTTTTCTTTCTGTTATCGAGCACCTCTCAACTGCTAGAAACTTTGGCATCCCTCACCCCCTTTTCTGAAAAGTGGCTTTTCTTACACACAAGCCAGAAAAACCGTAACAAAAAAAATACATAGTTTTTTTTGGTTGGTTGTTTTGGGTTTTTTTGTTTGGTTGTGGTTTTTTTTTTGTTTGTTTGGTTTGGGTTTTTTTTCGGTTTGTAACACAGAATATGTATATGTGAACCCTAGCCTTGTAGGACACCTGAACTTGGCATGAGTTAAAGCTGTTGTGTGCTACGCAAAAGCAGGCTGTTGTTATATTGTGGCTGCATTAATCAGACAAGTATATAGCTTCACTGTGTCTCTTATATTGATTCTGACTAATTCTTAATGAACATCTCTGAGAGCATCTTCTTTCAGAGATAAGATGTGGCCTCTTCGTAAGACGTTCATTACCAAGAGGCTTAAGACTAATCCACCAGTTGCCAATACTCTGATCACTTGAGAATGATGATATTCGAAGTGCTCGGTGTTTCACTGTGCACTGAATGGCAAAATATTTAAAGGGTAAGAATTATTTGGTAGGGCTAGAAACATGATTTTTGCCATACCAGATACTGCACCACTTGTTCATTTGGCCACAAATGGCTCGGGGGCTCTGCAGGAGGGCGTACTCCCATTCACAACATAGCTGCACTACTTAGCAGGATCTTCTTTTAATACACTCCCCTGGTAGTTGCCCATTCCTCCAATACAGCAAATAAGAGGTTTTGGATGCCCCACAGAGTTGCTGTCACTCAAATATTAATAGTTAGAACTGTGGTTGAGTGTTATCACCTATTCCACTGCAGCCCCTGGAAGGAAAGATTACATTTTCAATCAACACTGTGAGCTGTGGTATTTGCTCCTCTTCCAACAGGAGGAATTTAATGCTTTGAGGTATGGCAAGTAGTTTGTACCAGATGGTATTTATCCAAGGGTTCTGATGCGATTTAAGAAAATTAGACTCTGAACTATGACAGAATCAGGTAATCTTTCAGTCAAAACCGCCAGACATCCTGGACAATGGAGCTTTGAAGGGTGAAAGCCAGGATGAAGGATTTTCTCCTCCTCTGGGAGCCATGCTTGTCACCCAGATTTGTCTTTTATAATGGTAAGCTGCTGTTTAAATTTCTTTCTGCTAAGTTATCACGAGGGAGAATGTGTCCACAAATTAAAATATATTACAACATCAATTCACAAAACAATGTGAAAAATCCACTTGTTTCTGGGTTGAAAAATCTATGTGAACTGTTTTAATTCATTACATGACCTGTTTGTGTCTTGCTATTATTTTTATTATGTCCCACTTCCCCTAGTCTGATCCCCCACAGTGATTCAATTCCTGCTCCCCCAATTACAGAAAGATCGAACTGTGTCCAAATATATTCAAACTTAATTACTTGCAGAGGACTGAAATCATTGCTAACTTGCTAAAATAAGACCTAGTCTGTACTCCATATATCCATTGCAACTCTCAATCTCATTAGTTGAAAAACTGAATACATCCGTGTGATAAATTTTTCTGTCAACCAGCAAGGGGACAGTAGGGTGCATCGCATTCATCCACCCATATATGAAGCACTGTCAAAAAGAAAACTTAGTTGTTAAAGATTGTCTTGTGACAATAAATTTACTTATCACGTGGTTACCAGCACTCAGCAACAGGCTAAGATTCATGTTTACATTTTCAGGGAGTATTGACTGAGACAGGGAAACTAATTTAAGGAAGAAAATCCAGCCTTATATATAAGTTGTAAGTAAAGCAAAACTTACGAAAGTATAATTTTTAAAGTTTATAAGCTACACAGAGTCCCCAGGACAGTGTACACATAAGGGAATTGATTCTGCAGTCCCTTTCCTAGTATTGTAGCACTTCTGTTAACTTCTAATTTCCACTGGTGTGAGTGAAAATGGAAGAGTAAAGCTTAACTGGCATAGGTTCAGAATCCAGTTTGATTTGTTTAAGGACATATCTGGCTTGCCCTAGAAAAAAGGAAATGACAGGTGCAAATATGTAAATGTACACACAGTTGCCACTTAATGTAAAAAAATAAAAAAGAAGAGTATTTGTCCATTTTGTCTAGATAGACATTTTGCAGACCTTTGAAAATGTAGCTAATATCTGTCTAATGGTTTTATTGGCAGTGGACTTCAGCAGCCTTTCAATATCATAAAGGAGATCACATAATGCAACTGCAACACACAGCTCTGAGGACCTGGTTTCCAGTATGTGATTTGACTGTATTTTATACCCACTCACTTTGCATGGGCCTGAGTGGCTGCACAGTGTGCATGAAATTACAGGCTCAAGTCTCAGGCATTTCTCTTTTCATCTCATTTAAAAGCCTTAAACCATAATATTAGTTCTGAGGCTGAGATCTGCTTACAGATCAGTGACATCACATCACTCTTTTTTCTTCATGCTGATTAACCTGTTTAGACTTTCATACAAGTCCTTGATGTAGGAGCTAAATGTCCTTGAAAACACTGGGTTCTTGGCAAGTAGGCAAATTCCCAGTATGAGGCAAAGAAGGCCAATTTTGCTTTCATTACGCTGTTGCTATTCCCACCAACTTCCCAATTTTCATGAAAGTAGTACACAGACACGTTAGAGAAGGGTTTAGTGTACTGCACGACCTGGATTCTATTTCTAGCATTACCATGAGTGTCTTTTTGCCTCTTTTCACCCGTCACTTCAAGCAAATAAAAACCAGTTTTGTCTCTCGAATGAAGATACTCTTACTTTTTTATAAAGCTGGAAAATAATAATTTAGCATAATCATATGGCATACAAGGTTTTTCTGCAAGGGAAATTGTTACTAGAAGTTTCTTGGATCTTGCTGATTCTTAAATCTAAATCACTTAGTTTCAACAAGAAGGTCTTAGTGTCAACAATCTGGTTTTCAACAAGCAGGTTAGATGTAATTTTAAATTAACACTTTTGAAATGCACCTCTTAGAGAAACCCTGGTAAGAGAAAACCCCCACATATTCATTAAATGATCGTTTTCCCCATCACTTGTTGCAGTTTTACTGATTTGCATACCCACTGAGGTGCCTCACAGATCTGGAAGGTATTATTGCTATGCTAGTTCAGTCTAAGCAACTGAATGGATTTCCTGATATCTTTGTATACTGAATGCCAGCTCTGCCATTTGTATTCATGTTTCAGATCTTTACTCCATTCATTTGCCTAACTTAAAGAAGCTGAAAAAATGGGAAAGATGACTATGGAACTCATGTTTTGGACAATATTTTAAGGATATTTATTGCTGTGGGTTCTTTAGACACCTTATTTCAATTTAGAAAAGCTATTTTTGATGACTTCCAGTTGAAGAATATTGCCAATAGACATTTTAAAATCTGAATCACGTATTTCTCATCATTTCGAGGACAGAAAAATTCCACTAGATTAGCTGATCCATACAAACAAAACCCTGTTCCATTCAAATCTACCCTGTCTCGATCAAGCCAGTCTGGTGAAAAGAAAGAGAGATTGTATACTGGCTTCAATTCCAACTTGAACATGAAACACTTATGGCATTAAATCTAGAGCCTAAACAACAAGAGCATGAAGAATAATCTAGTATCTGCAGTAATATTATACGATATCTACTATGTTTCACTATTTGCTGTAAATCTTTCAGGCTTTTCTGTTCAGTCTCTGTCCTTACAGTGGTGTACCTTTCTTTATTTCACTCCCATCCAAGCAACTTCCAGGAAGCAGTTTTCTAAATTAAAATGACATCACTTCAAAACCCTGTAAATTCAAGTCAGTGTTCACAAAACGTACCAGATTGGCAGCCTTTGACTGTAAAGTCTTTAACCAGCTGAAAAAACAGAAGCCACAAGTTTCCCTGTATTGCTTTGCTTGGTATTTCAAATCTACTCCTCCTTTCTCACTTGCTTCCTGCAGTTTGGCTATGTTGACACCTATCTGACACTTTGATAACATTAAACATTTTTGAGAAGAGTAATGATTTTTGAGCATTGGCATTATTTACATTATTACTGTTTTCAAAAACGTGTAAATGACTCACAAACAAAAATCCCTTTTTGAGAACATTCTTCCATGCCCAGAATTCTGAAGGTGAAATTTCATTACTATGAGGTTTCTTGCTTGTGAATGGCAGTGATGGCTGAAGTCTAATCAGACAAGGATTCTCAAATTCCTGTTCTGATACTGTGTTCTGGTACTTACAACTGTGGTAAATCTTCTATATGTAATTTTATTTTGACTGAGATTTTCTCCCTGTATGTTCCAGGTGGAAATACAAAATGTTTCTAAGACTGTAACCACACAAGCTGTATTTGAGATGTCTAATGGATTCTTTTGTTGCCATCCTGGCTGTTTTTCAGGTATGATCTCCTTCAAACACAAAAAAGGAAAACATTCTCTACTATTATTGTGCTGGCAAGTTCAAACGCAAGAAAGAGCAGGCCAAAATTGACCAGAAAGCAAGCAAAGCAGGAAGGGCAAGATGAAGAACAGCACTTAATCTAAATGCACTTTAGCAGCCATGTATTTCAGCTTGGGGGCTTTGTAACAGTATGATGAGAAAGAGAAAAGGATTTGGTCAGTTTTTCTTACATTATCCCTTTCTTTTAGTATCAAGAAGGAATGCTCACTTCCCTGAAAAATTTGACTGGTATGTTGGCGTAGGCAATGAGGGGAGTCAGATTTGTCAGAAATCCATGTTTCTGGGGTATTGTGTAGTAGAAAAAGTGGCCTCCTACACAGTGCTTATAGTGCTATACCATGACCTTAATAATTTTTTTTGCCACCGTCTTACATGGCATTCTCGGAAGCAAACTACAGAAACAGTGTAAGTGAAAGTTCTATGGCATGGAATATATGCTGTAACATATAGTATTGTAATTACTTGGAGACATATCATCATTTTACCCCTCAAAATGGAGAGATGCAACAAGAAGGCTTCTGCAAGGATGACTTCGAAGTCAAGTACTATTAATTACTTGGGTAACTGAACACACAGGAGTCATTTATTGTAGCAACAACAAACCAAACTCTATTTAGACAATACTAAAATAATGAAAAACACAGCCCATGACCTTGATAGGTAGAAGCCTTGCTCTGAGCATACATTTGGGAAGCAAGAGCACTTATCATCTACTTTCAGCTGTTCTGGTCTCAAGGGAAATTCTAGAGGCAATTGAAAGTCCATTCCTGTAGCCCAGTGTAATAACAGAGGATCTTTTTTTTTAAAGGAATACAACATGGATGGTATCATTTTTCAAGTCAAAGGGCCCCTGCAAGAACACAAAGTTTGATGTGAACAGATTGTTGCATGGCTATCCTCTGAAATACGTAGCAGTGATACAGTATGTATAATTAGGTTAGGCATCTAGACCGTCCTAAATGAATAACCTCAACCACTTCCAAGTTACAATAGCTACCCAATACATTAGTTTCTTAGAGAGCAAAATTTACTGTACCATGTACGTAATTCCAGTGAAGCTCAGTGAGTTTTTGCATGTGATGAAAGACATAAAAAACCACTTCTCTAAATAGTTCAAGATGCAAACTAATTAGACTGATGAAAACAGAAACCAACTCTTTTGACTAAGCTGTAGCTGAGTAAATCAACTCTGTGAAACTCTTGGTTGGCTTTTCCTGTGCTTCATGAGTATGAATTTAGTATGCATGGAAAACAACAAAGGCAAAAAGCGTGGCTGATGCTGAAAATAGCGTGAGGTAATGAACACTTTATACTAAGACACTACTTAATGATGCCTGGCAGTGAGAATTTTATATAAGCAGTCATAGTTGGATTTGAAGTCCACTTTCTCTGGAGCAATTGGATAACTTACATGAATTTCAGTTTCAGTAAGACCTGCATTTTCAAGTATAGATTCATGCAAATTTATACTGACAGCCACATAATGCTTCAAAAAAGTTCAAAGCAAGAGAAAAATGGCACCTCAGTATTATGTAGACAAAGGAATCGCTTCCTGTGTATACAAATTGACACGTGTAGTCTCTGTGTACCTACTGCTCTGCACACTCTGCCTCCATTTAATAGGGTTGCGGTTTTGCGATAGAAACATTTTCTCTATGCATAATGCATTGAAAGCCTCATAATAAGAGGTAATACATCTCTGTACACCAAGAATATTTGTGACTGATTTCTATAGAGTATAATTAGCTTTGATTACATGCAATGGGCCTCTTAGCATCCTCCCACTGTTTTTTACTTCGACACCATGCAAAATTAAACCAGTCGAGTCTGAGGCAGAGATGCCTGGAACACTTCGGAAGTCTTGACTCACTTTTATCATCGGTAAGCCAGTCTTTTCACCTGAACATTTTTACCTCAACTGTTTCCAGTGTAGGGCTGGATATTTCTCAGAATTAAGACGGAGCTTCATGCGGATTTGACCGGGTTATGCAGCTCTTTTGCGCTTGGGCCCTTTTGGAGAGAACTACCTTGTCCACGGCAGCCCGCCCTCTCAAACCCGCCCCGGTTTCCCTCGGAGGCCACAGCTGGGAGGGCTCGGTGCGGTCTTTACAGGGACCGTCCACCGGCGGGGACCTCCTCAGCGCTCTGCATCCCAGCGGCGGTACCGGTACCCGGCCCCCGCCCGCCCGGAGCGGCTTTTACCTCAGCGGCGGCCCGGGAGGGGCTGCGCTTGTACCGCCTCCCCCTGCCGCCCCCCGGGCTGAGGCGGCCGCTGGGCGGGCGGGAGGAGCGGGGGCGTTCCTGATTGTGGCAGGTCGGACAGGCGTCCCCTCCTCTCCGGAGTGCCCGCTGCGGTAGGCGGCTGCTCCTCTCCGCCGCGGCTCCCCTCCCCGTGCCTCAGTAACGATGCTGTCCTAGCGAGGGAGGATGACAGGGAGCGGAGAGGGGCAGAGCCGCCGGGAGCCCTGTCTCTTGTTCGCCTCCCCGCTCGCCGGCACTTCCCGGCTGCCGCTGCCGGGCTGCGCATCGCGCCGCCTTCCTGACGGGCGGCAGGAGGAGGGCGCGGAGGGGCGGCGGTGGTTGCATGGTGAGGGTTTTGTCCCCTCCAGGTGCTCTGTCCCCCGCCGGGCAGGGCTTTCCTCCTCCGGCCTCCTTCCCCGCCGCACACGCTGCCGGACGAGGCCGGCCCGGAGCGGGAGCAGCCGCCGCCGCCACCACCGCCTGAGGAGACCCTGACCATGTCGAGCAAAAGCAGGAAGAGCAAGGAGCAGGGGAGAGTGACCTTCCCCCCGCAGCAGCAGGAGGAGGAGGAGGAGGGGGCAGAGGAAGAGGAGCAGCAGCGCCGGCGCCGCGGCTGGAGAGGCGTCAATGGGGGACCGGAGCCCCCTCCGCCGCCCCAAAGAGCCGTTAAAACCCTCCGGGAGCCCTACGGCTACTACCCGCCCCCCCCTTTTTCCAGCACCATGTAAGTCGGGCCCTGGGGTGGGTTAGGAGGGTGCCGGCCGGCAACTTCCCGGGAGCAGACGCGGGGGGCCGGCCGCCGTGTCCCCGGCCAAGTTGTGGCGCTGCGCTCCGGGAGGCGCCTCCGGCTGCGGAGCGCCCCGCGCCCTCCCGGCCCGCGCCCCGCGGCGGGAGCGCGGTGCGCCCGGCCTGGCAGCGAACGACGGGACCGGTGCAGCGGGAGGGAAACGCGGCCGGTTTGTGATGCCCGAGGTGCGGAGACTTGGCAGACAGTGCCTTGAGGGAACAGTCCGGCCGGTACCCGCCCCCGGCCCTCCGCTGCCTCCTCCCCAGCCCCTCGGCTTTGCTCCTTCAGGGTGAGGCGGGAGCAGCGCGTAGCAGAAGGAAGGCAGGTGCTGGGGCGCACCCGCAGCCCCGGAGGAGCGGGCTGTGCTGGGGCAGGGCTGGGAGGCGCCCGCGGTCGGGCATCTATTTGTTGCCAGAGTTGCCTTTGGCGTTGGCGCGAAACCTGGCAGCAGGGATGGTGCAGGCCTGCCTTTCGGCAGAACCGCTTGGTTGCCCTCCCTTCTATCCGGGGGCAGAGGGGCTGTGCCTGTGCGGCCGCCCTCCCGGGCTCCGTTCCCCCGGGGCGGGCGGGCAGACCCCAGCGGGGCCCGTTCGGCCCGCTTCTGCAGCGCCCCCTNTCCTCTGCCGCCTTCGGCTTTGTGGTTGCTGGAGGTTACCTCTCTTTCTGCCTTTACGTATTTTTTTAATTCCTTTCCCAAAGCCAAACACTTTACAAAACTTCATGCGTCTTTTAGGAACAGTTTTGAGAAGAATAGGTCCATTAATAGTGTAATGAGCACGTTTGATTTACGTTGACATCATGTGTTATATTATATAGTCAACTTCATGGTGTTTTTCCTGACTACTAGTGTAGCTACCGAGAAAATCTAATTGTTGTCTCAACTAAGGTTTAGAGAACCCATTGCACACTTTTGTACTAGCAGTGCTAATGCATCCCTTTTATATATAATTTTTTTTTTTAAATCTAGGCTGTGATGAAACCAGACTCCCCACAGAAATCTAGGACACCTGTGTAGAAAAACGCGAGTTCTTGAGATGCATCTTATACCCATTTAATGTTGTCTTCAGAAATCAGTTTGTTGGATTTTAAGATGCAATTATATATATAAATACTGACCATGACTAGACTTACTGCAAGAGAAAAAAAATTCGATTTTACTAAGAGGGATGTTAACTTTATTTTCTCTGACTTACAAAATGTAGGTTGTCCATGAATTATTCACTTATTTTTATAACACGCTGCAGTTTAGATAGACTTGCCTCTGAGGATACTTTCAGGACAATATATAGTTCTTAATTAAATATTTTAATTACCAGTTCACACACACTTTATTTTGAGTTTTACATAATATATTCAGCCTTTATAGAAGAAGCCCTAATTAAAATTACCCTAGAGACAACTGTAAAATACAGAAATAATTGTAGTATTGCTTAGAATGGGATAACAACAAATAAAAGCGAAGGAGTCTTTCACATGTCTTCAGCTGTCGGAAAGTTACTTGCCCTTAAGTTGTTTATCTAGACTCCCTCTGTAGTTGATGGGATGAGAGAGGAAATGGCAGTGGGCAAGCCAGTGTAGTCATTTATCTTCTTCCTCGAGGTGCCTGTCTTCTCCATTCACCATAAAAAGAGCCTAGAGGATCAGTTTAAACTTGGACACTTTATTTTTAGACTGTACTGTATGAGCTATGAGCCATAACTTTCTAAATCTCTTTTAGGTTAGTGTCCTCCTATACAGGTTGACATATTCCTTTCTTTAAGAAATGGGTATTATGCCACCAGGAACTAAAGCTGGAGTCCAGTTTGCACAGATATAGGCATTTGAGCCTGGAGTGAGTTCCGTCTGTTGGAATTGCTTCCCAGTATGTAATTCTTGTGATCCTGCCCTGGGAGTCTATCACAGCAGTGATTGCAAGTCGCTGCCTGGTGGACTAACAAAAAGGCTAACATTAATAAATGTAATAGGAGTATATTGAACTGACAGGCCATAGAGGAAAAAGAGCTACAACTACCATTTTCCCTACTATGTACCCATGGTTGTCTTTGGTGTAACAGTAGGATTTTTCTTCTGGAGTAACGTTTTGTGTTTCGGTGATAATGCCTAAGATCATAGCATATGTTAATTAAATAAATGTGCATATCAGTTTGCTTATAATGAGCTCAGACCGACACACGTAAGGCTTTAGTATGCACAAAATGAGTGTGAGAATCCTTGACTAGAAGATTTTGTAGTCTAAATATTCAGTACTGACAAACAGTGCAAGGGAAAAGAGGCAGGAAGATGTGGATTAGTTTGCACAAGAAGATGCACTTAGTTGGAATTTGGAATGTCTTAGCTCTGAAAGCTGTAACCTGTGCAAAGTACCTGCCAGTGAACAGCTGGCTCCCTCCTGTGCCAAATATTGCTGGAAAAAGTAATTAACCTCAGGTTCCTACTAAGACTGCAGACTGGATGTAATACTTGTTTCACAAGGTACTATATGTCCCAGTGAGAAAAACATGGACAAAACCTGTAAATTAAATGTAGTAGTCACTGGGTGCCTGATTTCCTGAGTCTCTCTGAAAATCATGGCTCAGTTTCCTGTGTGGAACAACAGAACACGAATAACAGACTGAGTGGAAAAGAGGCTTTAAAATTCTTCGTTGATGTAACTCTCTAAACTTGTCTCCTGATGAGATGTTTGCCTTTTTCTATGCGTGCATAGCTGCATTCCTGTCATTAAAATATAGCCCCCCCCCTTTTTTTTTTCCCACAGTAATTCAGATTGGTGTTTTCTGTTGAGGAGTTAGTGAAGAGTAATAATAGAAAAAAGCTTGTCATAGTTTGTGGGGTGAGGGGGGAAGGAACAAACTAAGTGTGTACACCTCCTCCTGATACCTCAGTGTGTTTTGTTCCATTTTTTTGACTAATTCTTTTCAGTTTGGAGCCAGAACTTCTGTGAGCTGGCATGAGGGCATTTTGGATGATGGATTATGTCATTTCAGACCAGTGGGAGACTTTAGACCTGAGTTGGATCTTGCAGCTGGCCTGATTTATGTTCTGCCGTTCAGCTGAATTAGCCTCCCTCTTCTGGAAAGCCTAGGCAGTGGTCCACAGAAGGGAGAAGGAAGCTCCCATTGCATACATTTTAGATTTGGTGCAGGGATTCCCAAATTCTGTGGAACATGTGCAAGCTTCCATGCAAACATATATGAACATGACACTATTTTTACTGGTGAAGAAACAAATTTACCAACATTTACATGGCTGTAGCGGAGCTTGGAGGGATGGCGAAGCCTTCATTTGGGAGAGGCGGTGAGGCTGGCGTATTGCCCCCCTGGCACTGCCTGTGACCCTGCATGGAGCCAGGAGCTGTGGCCCCACATGGAACAACGCGGCCTTTTCCTGTGATGGTAGCAAAGCAAATATTTGAGATCGCTTAATTTAAGTGACCTGAGGAGTCACGAGCTAAGGTGCTGGTCATGGGTACGTGCACGTCTGAGCACTTAGTTTTGGGAGTAAGGGAATTATCATTCTTTGATTTTAAAACTGGGACCTCAGAGGTTAGTTTTGGCTGAACAAGAGGCACAACCTGCATCTTCTGTGCGGCATCTTCTGTGTTTCTTTTAAATGTGCATGCACATGGCTGTTCCCGTGATGTACTTACCTGATCTGTCTATAATCATTGTACTGCGTTTCCTTTTCAGGGCTAGAATAGAATCAAGATCGCTAATGTTGTACTGCAGTTTAGTAGTGGGGTAAACTGCTTGTAGATCATTGACGCCACCTTTTATTGCATTTAATGGTTTAGGGAGAATAACAGCCTGTTCTTCAATACAGATGATAGCAGATTGTTCTACAGATCTGGGAAGGCCCGGAATGAAACCTGTTTCTCCAGCTTCTCTTTCTTTAAAAAAAATAGCTTATGCAGTTTTCAGTGTTAAAAAATAGACATAGATACAAGATTATAAATCTTTTGATTTTCCGCTGATGAGGTAATGAACACAAGGAATTCTCAGGTCAACCGTTTGTGCCACATTTCTGTCCTTCTGCTACAATTAGGAAGTTTGAACGTNATTTTTTTAGAATAGTTTTTATTGCATATATGAAGGTTATACATTTCAGATCTAAACATTTAAGGTAAACATAAACATGTTATGAGGTAAGATAGGTTTTTGTATCCTATGACATTAACTGGTATGTAACGAACCAGTTAGCTGTTCAGAGTCTACACAACATGGCTCTGTCTGAAAGCTCGTGATACTCACCATTAGGGAAAGGTCTTGAAAGGTGGTCTGCTTCAGGAGCCGTGGCCTCACTAGTGTGAGAATTCTGCTGCAAAGCTGCGAGGGATTTGTCCTGCTTGCATATTGTTCCACAAGGGGCTGACTTAGGGTCCTGACATGTCTTGGTTAATTGTTAATCATCTTGTAGTGAGTTATGTTCATTGAAGGCTACCACTGAAGTTACTGAGAGGTTCCCTAAGGAGGAAGCAATGAAATAGACTTAAGCTGGCAAATGACTAATGGTAGCAATATGGTTAAGGAAATAAAACTTGTAACTGAAGACCATCCTTGTTTTATGCTGATGAATGAATGATTCTGAAGCTTGGTGTACAGTTCCTGAAGTTCTTCCTTGCCAGGGAAGCTTTTCAGTTCCTCAGAACAGCTGCCTAACTGGTATGTGCTTAGGACCAAGTGAAACATGTCCAGATATGGTGGAACTGGTGTACCCCAGCGGACATGACTGCTCTTCTCCAATTTCATCCTTATTTGTGTTGAGCAGCACACAGAAGCTTGAGGCTTTACAGACCCCTTGGCCGTTTTTCTGCTGTGAAATGTGAAAAATAATTGTGGAAGAAACGGAGGGGCTCAGCTGCTTCTTCATGTCAGAAAAAGGGGACTGAATTCTCTCCTCTCGCCTTCCTGCCACATACCAAGTAGTATAAATATGCAACCTGTGTACTAGGACTAGAACTTACTTAACGTTGTGGCGTATTTCTGCTGAAGAAAAGCAAAAAATAACTGGGCATTTTTGTTGCTTGCTGTTCTTGTGGAGTTTTTGCCATGTGTTCTACAGGTAGGGTTTTTTTGTGTTCTGCAACTATTATGAACAGTTGGGAAGAGTAGCATCACAATTTCTATTTCTCCTTCCTTCTTTTGATGTTAGTCGTCAGCTCCTCGCAGAGGCAAGGTTGAGAATATGAACTTGAAAGGCTTTAGGAAATAGAACACAAATAATTAATGCATACTTAGTTCTATTTTCATTGTATTTTTAAGCCAGTTTAATGATATTTAGAGATGTGTCTTGAGATTTTGCTGCTTTGGTTACTGCAGTTGGCAAGTATTACATGTAAAACGTGCTGAAAACAGTTAAATAGTTAAAACTAAAATTTTAACCATTTTCCTCAAGCTTTGGGATAGCTTAAAGTATTAGATGTAAGAACAGGAGAGCAGAAAATGGTATAGGAGATCTTGTACGTGATGCCTCTTGCGTACAGTGCTCTGACCAGAGCTGCACTGGCTTCAAGCTCTTTGAATTTGCTGAGGGAAGGAGGGAAAAAGAGAGGAGGGAGGTATGAACGAATTGAACAGTCTTCTGGTTGTGTGGTGCTGGTTGAGATTTTTTTGCTTTGCATTTTTTCAGGAGGTCTTGACAACACTTTAATCATTAAAATACAAAGCAACTTTCATCCTTGTTTTGAGAAGATATTGCAGTCACTTCGAATAAATAATTTTGGTCATAAGATTTATAGCTGAGGAAACCTTCCTTGTTGGGAAGATATTCTAATGCAGCACCATTGGAAGGATATATCTCTTTTTACAGAAGTCAGATGAATCACCTTGGTCAGACAGTGGATTTTGAAACAAAAATAGATAACACGGAAAAGAAGTGTCATGCTTCAAAATAGGCTGAAAAATTACTCTGAATATATAGAGGGAAATGTGTTGTTACCTATCTCATAAAAGATGAATGAGATTCAGGGTGGCAGTTTAGAGTCATCTTAAATCAAGAAGTCAGCATGACTCAATCTGCTTTGTCTTTTCTACTTCTTAAAAAATCTACATACTTTTTTCTTTATAAACTACAATAAACAATTACATTTCCGTAGCTGTATTTTTTTTAGATGTGGAAGAAGAATAGAAACATAATAGCGTGGCAGACTATAAGATTTTGTTGAAAAGGGAACTATGGAAATACAATATTCCCAGGTTTACTTCTGATTTTTTGGAGAATAAGGTAGTAGCATAGTGTAGCTGCTCACCATGTATACTCTGGGCTGAAATCTTTGTCTGAGTGCTCCCAAATGTGAAATATGCCTGAGGTTTAAGACTTTCAATCAGTTCTGTGTTTGATAGTCACACATCCTCTCTGTTACGCAGCCTTTGTCATAGACTTAAAGAAAGTGTTACAGAAGTTAAGAAGAATGGATCTGCCATGTCTGACAAAGCGGTTTGGGCACATATTTTGAGAAGTAAATACCAGTTAGCATTGCTTACACTGCAGTGCTGCCCAGGTCATTTCTGGTAGTCCAGAAACACCAGCCACACATGAAAATGTAAAAAGATGAAATGCTTCATCCCAGGAGAGGCCTGCCCTTGGGAATGAGTATTACAATCTCTTTACTTGGTCTGCAGTGGAACTGCCCATTTGTGTTAACTGAAATGTTCGGAGTATGGACTAGCTTTCATGATATTTGTAGCTGTGATAAAGTGATTAAGATTTTACGTTTTGCTGCCCTCATTACAACTGATGCAGATAGCTGGAAGGCCAGACATATTCTTATAACCTGAATGGGATTAGTTACGCCCAATGAAAACAGCGTTGCCGTTGCTGCATATGGGGAAATCCAGTGATGTCAACAGGCATATTTTGTGCAGTGGTAATTAATATAGCTAAGCTCATTGTTGAAAGGTCATACAAAAAATAAAAAGGACTGCATTTAGGAGAATATTACCCTGGTTGTGGATTGAAACCTGCAGCAGTTAGGATATGCAGCTTTTGAAGCTGCCCATGCAGGTTCCTCTGTGTTCACTTAGATCTGTAGCCTTTGTGTCCGTGTGCCATTTTTCCCTCGGTTCTGCTCTTTCACAGACTGACAGGGTTTGCTTAAAAAGGGCTATTTAATATTTTGCTTTGCCCTGGGCATTCATTATGTGGACCCACATATCTCCTAATGCACATTACCTGGCTTTTGCACTGAGGATAGAAGGATTAATGTCCTCGAGTTTTTCTGTCTGGCCTTTTACTCTTGTATCTGACTTTTCCACCGGGGTGCATTAATTACTTTTCACAATGCTCCTGTAAAGTGGGAGCCAAATGTTCTTTTTTTATAGATGAGAAACAGAGGCATGTAATACTTAAGAAACAAATTGGAAATTTATAAAGCCTGTTTGTCTCTATGTAGCATATATATAGTGTTATATGTATTCAAAGCACAGCCTCTATTGACTCATATTATCAGCTGCACTGATGCCTTTGTGCCCATCAAATCAGCTCGAGTGATCTCTAGCCCTTGAGCTAATGGATTAACTGATAGCAGCTGGAGGCTGTCTTTCTCAGTATTGAGCTGGACTATAAAGGAAAGGGAGATTGCTGATGGGTTTCACATTTATTTGCAGATGGTCGTGAAGGAAGGTTGTGGTATCCTGAGTATCTTTCCAGGCCTGCGTTCTGCCAGGCATTAGTGCTTCTGTTCTTGCCCCAGCTGTGACCTCTTTGGCCTGATCCCATCATTCTGTTGCTTCAGACCTTGCCAGGCAGTTTTTTTCCTGTTGCTGTTTTCTCCAGCTAGGTAGCATTTGCTCTTCAACCTCTCATCCTACATCCATTTTCTTTGCAACTAATAGTCTCACTTCTCTGAACCTCCTCTCTCTCATTTCCTTACCTACTGAGATCCAGTTCAACATCTGATCTGTCTGTTCTCTCAGCCTACTCCTGCTTACTCCCTGCTGCTCTCAGCCAGTATCTTCATGGGTTCATCATGTCAGTCTCTGTGTTTTCTGAATTTGCTTGCTCACCCCCCCTTCCCCCCCCCCCCTCCTGTTCTTTTTCTCTTTTCTCTTTTCTCCCTCTTTCTGCTTTTGCTAGCAGTTTTTGAGGGGAGTTCACAGCTTCTCCAGTTAGTTCTCAGTTCCCTTTCCTAACCAATCTCGCTTTCCTCTCTCCAGGGTAGCCTGCTATCCCAGTTTTCATTTTCATTCAGTAGCTCTTTGACTATCCCATTTTTCTTGGTTGCATTACAAGAATGTATGAGGCTTTTTAAAAAGATATATAGTCACGCAATGATGTTAGATAGCTTCTTACCCTTCCTCTCCTGGAATGGTAGATGGATAACAGGAATAGGCCCAACATAACCCATAGCACTGCAGAAGTGCAGCTGGAATGAGAGCTGATCCCAGTCTACACTGGGTCGTGCCCAGTGCCTGGAATCTGTGAGTGGTTTAGTTAGTAGTATCCAGAAAGTCTATTGAACATGTATGAACTCTTGTTTTTTAAATACTTTTAGTTTGACCGAATTGACTCATGAGTAGAATCTTCCAGATTTGGTTAACATTTCTAGTAGTAAACAGTAGAAAGCATGAGATCAGACTTCGCTGTGTGTTGCTTGTCAAGACATCAGGAAGAAAACTTTTTTTCACCTTTAATTTATGTGAACTACAATATGGTAAGCATAACTATTGCCTTCCTTAAGCCATCAGCTTGAATGACTATGATGGATAGAGTTAATTACTACTGAAAATAGTATAGTAGATGTGTTTTCATTTTATATATATATATATACTGAAGTGAGTTGGGAGGGATTTCTGAAGAGAAGTGATGTCTTACATTAAGAAAAAAAAAACAACGAAAGCAAAGAATACTACTTTTGTCCATGCTAGCAGAACCTTTAAGTGCCTTTAGATTGCAGGCAAGCAAATATGAAGGCAGAAAGATCACAACAAAGAATGCTTTTGTCAATAGATGGACAAATGACAAGAGACAAAATAAGCAATTATTTTTGCAGCTGCAGGAGAGGTGGAAGCTACAAATAACCAACACAGTGAAATGCTGTTACGCTTTTGTTTTCTCATTAGGTACATTGAAGAAAGTCCTTCTCTGAGACGTATGACTATGATGAGGGAGAAGGGAAGGCGACAGGCCATTAGAGGCCCAGCGTTCATGTTCAACAACAGGGGCACCAGTCTTACCGCTGAAGAAGAGCGCTTTCTGGATGCGGCAGAGTACGGGAACATACCTGTGGTGCGCAAAATGCTGGAGGAGTCAAAAACACTGAATGTCAACTGTGTTGACTACATGGGCCAAAACGCCTTGCAGCTTGCTGTAGGGAATGAACATTTGGAGGTGACAGAACTTCTGTTAAAAAAAGAGAACTTGGCACGGATTGGAGATGCCCTGCTGCTTGCAATCAGCAAGGGCTACATTAGGATAGTGGAAGCAATTTTGAATCATCCTGGGTTTTCAGTAAATAAGCGACTGACTCTGAGCCCTTGTGAGCAGGAGCTCCAGGATGATGATTTTTATTCCTATGACGAAGACGGTACCCGCTTTTCTCCAGATATCACTCCCATAATTTTAGCTGCCCACTGCCAAAAATACGAAGTCGTGCACATGCTATTGATGAAAGGAGCAAGGATAGAAAGACCTCATGATTATTTCTGCAAATGTAATGACTGTACAGAGAAGCAAAAGCATGATTCTTTCAGTCACTCTAGGTCAAGAATAAATGCATACAAAGGGCTGGCTAGCCCGGCTTATCTGTCCCTTTCCAGTGAAGATCCGGTACTCACTGCTCTAGAACTCAGCAATGAACTTGCCAAGTTGGCCAACATCGAAAAAGAATTCAAGGTAATGGTGTTTCGGTGTGTGTTTCTGTCTTTGTTATTGTTTTAAAGTTGCTGCTACTTCATGATATCTTTAGATGCTTGAAATTATTTTCTGTGTGTTTACTTTTCAATTGCAAATGGTTTTATGATTTTCTTGGTCTCTTTTGTTCTTGATTTCGACTTTTCAATACACGAGCCTTTTAAAAAAGAACTTTTAATGAAATGAAATTGCTTTTGCACCTACTGTGTATGAAGAAAATTGGAAAAAGGGACAGTGCGTATCCTGATATCCTTGCAGCAAATAAAAACAATTTCGGCTGCTGTAGCAGGCAAAGGTCGTTTTTAGTTACAAATGCTGAGCAGAAACATTACACTTTACTTGAGGATACTGCAGCATGGACCTTATTCCCTCTTTCTTATTCGTAATAATTTTGAGTTATGCGATCAAATTAAGAATACAGGAAGTGGGGTTTTTTGATGCATGTTTTGGAAATGTCACTCGTTCAAAACCAGCTGTTAGACTGACTACAGATGTCAGTCTTTTTACCTGTTTTTGAGCCATATTTGGTTTAGTATGTCAGTGCCCTGACTTTTCTGGATATTTCAGCTTCTCCATCAGACAATTAATGACTTATGTAGCTGTTGCCTGGTGTTGTAGTTGGTGTTTGGGTTTTGTGTGCTTTTTTTTTTTCCCCAGTTCTCTTGAAAAACAAGAAACCAAATGCCAGTAGACTGTGTGTAATAAGAAAAACTCACCTTGGGGAATGACAGGTTGTTCACAGTGAGTGGTGGTATTAACTGCATTTTATCTAGTTGTAGCAAAAAATTTATTGGGGTTCTGCAGGGTCTGTGTTGGGTACCACTTGTTAAATATCTTCGTAAATGAGGCAAAATACGCATTAACCTTTTCAAACAACAGCATTGCTAAGACTGTGGAGTACTCAGAAGAAATATACAACATCCTGAAGGAAAATAAACAGAAATTAATGAAGTGAATTTTACCGGAAGAGGAAGAAACAGTTTTAAACTCCTGAGAAACTATAGCTCCGTATATAGTTGAGAAAAGATAAAAAATAAAGTTTTAGTGCCGAGAAGGATTTCTGTGTTATGCCATGTATTGATAGAGTGTAAAAGTCAGCTTAAACCTTGACTCTCCCATCTTTGCTGAAGAAACCCCCTCATATCGTGCTGTGTGTTGTGTAATATGGCAAATGGATTGAGTACTTCCTCAATGTATTAATATATATTCAGAAATGTAGGAAAAATGTCAGATTTTTCTTTTTTCTATGCTGAAAAACTACTGAACTGGTAAAGCTCTTTGTAAACATAAAATTGAAGAATTGAAGATTTTCATAATGTACACAGAGCCCGTTGGCTTCTGTGCTTTGCACAGTGACAGTTACGTACCTCATTTAGAGACCATTATAGAAGGTTAAATATCTGAGTATAACTCAGTCCTGTTTATCATCAATTTCTTTTCAACTGGGCCAACGACCTGAGAGCCACAAGGTCTCCAGATTGTGTGCCTGAGATGGAGATTCATGGGTTTCCTGAGTAACATTTTAGTGATTGTGCTTACAAACCGCCCCCCGCTCCTTTTTCTTTTCTTTTCTTTTTTTCTCCTGCAGTTTCTTAAAGAGAGCTTTTCTTCTGGGCTGGCATCTCAGAAACTCTACCATCCATCTTTTTCTTTATGATATTGCATACAAATTTTGTTAATGTACCTGTATTCAGAAACAATGGTGGTTCTAGGGTCTCAATTTAAGTGCCATGCAACCCCCTAGGAACCCACGAATGCAATCTCTGCTACCAAAAGCTACATAAGGCAAGCTGTGTCGTGATTTTGTAAAGGGAGGATGTAGGTGATTAGAACTGAATAGAGGCATTTCAGTAAAAAAGATATAAAAGTCATGGGAAGCTCCTGTGTCATAGGTACTAATACCACAAATACGAATTTTGTTGGAAAACAAATAGCTTGATATTTTGGAGGAGAAAAAGCAGTGTTTTTTGGTTGGACTTCTCTTTTCAAACCAGAACTTTAAAACAAATCAGTTTGTTTGTTTGCTTGTTTTCTTAAAGCAGCTAATGAAATTCTCTCCTGTCAGGTTTTTAGGGGTGTTTTATATTCAGTAGAGCTAATTAGAAAGAAAGAAGCACTGTTGATGAAGTTCTGTGTCTAAGATGCAAAACCAGAATTTTGCTTTACTCTGGACTTCTTCACCAATTTGGATGTTTATAAGGGCTTTTATAATCAATATTCCTGCTCAGAAAGTGTTTTCAAAGTGTATTGAATCTGCTAGTTCAATTCCTTTGTTGAAAAGAATAAAACTCATTAAATGAGAGCAAGCTATGGACTGTTGTTCTACCGTCACCTGTCTTTATGAGTGGTTAGAGACCTCTGAGCTGTTACAGCTTTGTACCCGATAGACTGGCTGGGGAAGCTCAGACTGGAACTGTATCTTGTCTTAAGGTAAAAAAGTGTTCATTACTATAGTTGGAGAATTGTGTTTTCCAATCCCAGTAGCAACAGAAAATACAATACAATAAAAGTATTGCCAATTTTTATGTTTTCTTGTTCTTCTATTTTCAGCAGACCCTGGCCACTGGGTTACTAAAGTTAATTGATATTTGCGGAGTCTCCTTCTCTGGAGACCTTCAAACCCGCCTGGACGCCTTCCTGTGTAACCTCATCTGGGTGTTCCTGCTCCAATGGGGGATTGGACTGGATGAGCTTTCGAGGTCCCTTCCAATCCCTGACATTCTGTGATTCTGTGATATTTACCCTCTTCCCTGAGAACTTTTAAACTGTTACTGCACAGTGATGGGAGAATTTCTAGCGGTCAGAACAGCTGATGGAACTTTCCTTTGGAGTCACTGTAGGAAAAAAAAAAAGCCCAAAACAGGACAAGGTAGCTAAAAAGCCATGTGATAGTCTTTGTATACCAGCTCTCAACTAAATACTGTCCTGCGTAAGCAGCTCAGTTCTCTCAGTGGAAATTGAGCTAGCTGGTACCATGTCAGAGTTTGGTCCATCATAGTAAGGATCAAAAAGATCGTAATCCTGCTTTAGGTGGGATAAATCCCTGTTCCCAGTTTTGCTAAAAGCTCCTTCTGAAACCAACAGAAGATGTGGATGTGTGTCTAAAAGTGGAATCTGTCACTGTTCCAAGTAAATTTACATAGTGTTATCTCAGCTGCACTAACAAAGTGTGTTCAAGCTTGATTTATGTTTAGGTCCAACTTTTAAAAGGACAGGGCCCAGATCCATAATCATTAGTACAATTATGTGCTTTATTTGCGTATACGGTTCCTGAAGTTACGTATGCAAACTGACTATGTATGTATGTGATCTCAAAACAGCCATTTAATACGTATTACTCACCATGCCTCTATGGCTGCATGTGCAGTGTGTGAGCCGGTTATGCAGTTGTGCATAGTCACAAACCGTGGTGCTTACAGGAATGTAGCTCTCATGTGATAGAAAACATACACGTTTTGTTTGACTATGTGTAGTCGCTCAGTAATAAATTTTCTTTGGAATAATTAAAAAAATCTTACGGGTAAAATCAGCTAAAGGGTTTTGTTCGTATGCTTCATTCTTTTCACACAGATTGATATGTTATTTGTAGAAATTCTAGATGAACTCAGAAGGTAGTCTCTAATGTTATGAATGAAAACGGAGTATGCAGTGTTGGGCAGGCTGAGATCCAACCATTGGTGTGTGCCAGGGTCTTCTGAAACTGCTCCTGAGACACAGTTCTGCAATTCCAGTCATCGTCAGTCATCCATTAGGTACCGGTGTCTGCTATGGCATTTGTGAAATGCAGAATACAGGCTGATATTTTTGATGTTACAAAGATGTCTGTGTAACTTTTTTTTTTTTTGAAAGATTATTTAAGATGATACAGCTAGTAAAACCAGCTGAGTTAGGTTGTGAATTAATTGAAGAAGCACTTTGTTGATCAAGGAAGCAGCGTCCCTGTGTTATGAGGGAAAACAGGCGAAGAACTGCAGTGTATAAGCAGGTTGATTGGAGCTGTACTCTCTTTGGCAATCCCCTGAGGAGTAGCCTCACTTAACAAATTGGCAACTTGCACAGTGTGTAGCTGAGCTTTTCAAACATGGATCTGGATGCTTCACACAGGGAGCTCTGGTGGCCTTGTTTAGGACAGGGAGGAGATGAGTGATCTGGTGGCTTCCCTTGCTCTGTCTTTTCTCAAGAGTAAACAGAGGTGGATGTGGGTGACTGAGACCACAGATTCTGGTTTCTGCTATTCACACAACACCCTAGAGGTAGAAGATTGAGAATTAGGTCTCATGTTTACAATGTGGGTAATGTTTATTTAATTCTGTAAAGCAATGAAATAGAGTAAGAGAAATTTAATTTGCTAATGCATAAGTAGGGACCTGGAGAGGGAAATCTGACACATTTTCTTAACATAAGGTTCAAAGCCTCAGTCAGATATTAACAACGCACATACTGGCTTTCAGTTCTCATAACAACATTTGTAAGGAACATAGCATCTATTTAATCCTTAAATTTGACAAAATAAAACTTCATCCATCATATCTTTAATCTGTTCTGGCAATAAGGATAACTTTTATAACCAAAAGGTCTATATACCTGTCAAGAAACATGTAGCACTTTTAATTTTTCAGCAGAAATGTGGGTGGCTCTTGTGCAGTAGGCACATGCAAAGCAATCTATCCTTGAGGGACTGTCAGGGCTATTCACAGAAAGTGTTTTTCAGGGTGCCAGTTAACACAGTGTGAGCTGTGAGGGCAGAAGCTTTGCACCCTCTGCTAGGATCAGTCAGCAGCTCTGGCGCACTTGTGGGGAGGAGAGAACAGCAAAATGAAACAATCTGTACTCTATTGAATAGCAGTCTTCATGTGATACTACTGCAATCACAGTTTGCCTCCCTTTTGCCAAATTAAGGTGATTTTACGCCACTTTGCTGTTTGTAGGCAACATTTCGCAACTGTAACTGCCTGTGAAAATGTTTTCTTCTTGCTTAGTTTCTGCTAATTGAGAAAACTATGTTAATTGATCTTTTGAGCTGTGTATGTGACTATAGCAAAAACATACTTGAATGCTTCTGTTTTATGAACCTGATGCTGGACTCTACTTGTACTTGGATGTGTGAAAGACTTGGTCATAGCTTGAACGCAAGGAAACCAAGTTAGGTTTTCCTGACTTTTATATTCAAAGTTGTTAAGAAGTAACTTGTTGGTAATATAACTTTTGGTATTACATTTCTGTTTTATTATAAGGAAAACCAGAATGGTTAAATCGTAAAGAAAATGGAGTGAACCTTTAGCAAGAGCAACTATTCTTATTTCCTAACTATTAGAAGCCCGCTATTTCTCCTTCTGTTTCTTCACAGTTAGCAAAGGAATGAGAAAAGACATTGTAAGTGAAGCTTCTCCCCACAACTGGACAGCCAATGTTCATTCACACAAGGACAAAATTTGGATTGTGATGTGTCGTAAAGGGTTTGAATAATACAAAACCATCTAAACTAAACTTCATTAAACCTTAATGAGATGTCACTTTCGAGCATAAGATAGCTAGAAATAATATTAAAACAAAGACTTATTTTTATTTTAAAGTTACAAGTGCCTGGAAATGCAGGTGAGAATGAATGTAGCTTCTCTTTTATCTATATAGTACTACTGCTGAAGTCAGTGGAGTTAGTGTATCCTCTCATGTGCTGCAAATAGCAGATTTACAGCTATTTTATAGTGCTAAAGAAAAACTGATGACCGATCTTATTCCTGTTGAACTAACATTACACCGTATCTGATAATTATAATGGTTTTTGCTCAACCGTCTCGGTAGCTGCCTTTCTTTAGCTGTAGTGAAATGTGTAAGCAACTCTTGCTTGAAATGGGAAATTTAGGGGTCAGTGTTCAAGTTCTCACAGATGCATAATAATTCTGTTGTAAAAACAACGATCTAAAGTAGCCTTTTATCCTGTTGGTTCACTGACAACTGAATTAATTTGTTGTCTATGACCAAAGGAAATAACTGGGTCCTGTTTAGGTCTATGACTAGGACTGTTTCCAAGTCTGTATCTGGGATGTCAATCTTCCATAATAACACAGTTCCTAGTAGTATTTGTTTGCCTCCAGCAGTTATTTCATTTTGATTCATACCTGAATCAGACCTATGGAGTTGATAGCTGATTCCTGCAATTGTCCTGTGCAGCTGCTTCTCCCAAAATAATTTGAAGCTACTAAGAGTATGCAAGTTTCTCTATCCCATTTTATAGATGCTAGGTTAAAAATGTAACTAGTAGTAAGGGAGGGAAAAGTTACATAGGCAAGGGGGAAAAAAGGGAGGTTTTCAAGAAAAAAAAAAGTAATGAGAAAATTACGAAGGAAGAAGCAGTAGGGAAGCTTTTTTGAGAATGCAGGAACCGCAAAGGAAAAATCTGTGCTGCCCAAAAGTAATGTTAAAAAGGCAGTGTCTGAAGATGAACAGTAACTACACAAAACCACAGAGACAGAGTAGTCCGACTGGCCTTTGTGGCGGCGGGGCAGGCACAAAGAAAAGTGGTGGAGTAATTGAAAAAGAAGGCTGTGCTGTTTTCCGTTGGGTACTGAAACACTCGATACAACAGGGTAAAAGAGACAGGTTCTGTCAAGTTTCCTCCTCCAACTGTGGCTTTATGTGAGGAAAGCAAAGGGTGCATCTCAGATAAAGAAGTCCTAGAAATCTGAGAGGACATCAGTCATGTACGGTATACATCAGAGTAAACAGCCATTTTCCCAGTGTAGAAAGAGCAGATATATATTTGTAACTTGGGAGGCAACCCTGTAAGAATTATTTCATTAATTGTCTGCAAAGTTTTTGCAAGGGTGAGGTTTGTGTTTTGAGAGTTCTGATCCTGCTTGGTTTGTGGATTTCTTATTTGTCCATTCAACTTCCCTTTACAGCCCACCTGGGTTATTTTCATCATGCTATTATGTGATGTTTCCATACCCTGGTAAACAGCTGTCATCATCTGTTCAAGTGGCCACCTCATATCAGAGAAGAAATAATTCCACTATACAAGAAATCCGTAATGTCTGATATGCTCCTAACTTTGACGTAGTGTTTAAAAGTCAAACACTATTGATTTTTAGCAACTTGTACAGGTTTTTTTCCGTGTTGTTGACTCTTATTCGTGTTCATCATGGGCCATTTTCTCTAACCCTTTTGTTTCAGAACGACTACCGCAAGCTGTCTATGCAGTGCAAGGATTTTGTGGTTGGTGTTCTTGATCTCTGCCGAGACTCGGAAGAAGTGGAGGCCATTCTGAACGGGGATTTGAACTCTGAGCCAGTTGAAGCGCAGAGACACAGAGCATCGCTGAGCCGTGTGAAGCTGGCCATTAAGTACGAAGTCAAAAAGGTAACTCCCCGTCGCCAGCATTTTCAGACAGTGTAATAAGAATGCAGTGTTATCTCGTTTACTCCGCAGGTGTTGTGAACTGGTGGTCAGATGCATTACTGAGGGATAGTGTGTGTAATCAAGATTCTCACAAGGCAGAAGCTGGCAGAAGGGGATTATGATGGAGTTTCATTTAATCTGCTTTCTACAGCAGGAGATTTTAGTGACATAAATCAGCTGTGTTAGCAGGGTGTCGTCGTTTAACCCAAGCTAGCAATACAACCGCTATAGCTGCTCACTCACCCCCTTCCCCCCACCCCGCAACAGGGGAGAGAATCAAAAGGGAAGGAAGAAACTTGGACTGAGATAAACACAGTTTAATAAAGTCACAACATACTAATACACTACTAGTAAATATATATGTAAAATAGAAATAAAAGATACTCAAGGCAATTCCTCACAAACTCTGTCCACAACTGAGCAGCCAGTCCCAGCAGGCCACACCTGGTCCTAAAGCTGATCCCAAAGAGAGAAAAAGAGGAAAAAGGCAGAAGAGCCCAGAGGCCTCTGCAAAATGGCAAAAGGCCGGACTAAATGTCCCGACCAAAACTTCCCTGGCTACCCCCGAAGAGAGAGGTAGCGGAAGAGAAGGGAAGGCTCCACTCTTAGATCTGGAGCATGACGCTAATGGGATGGAATGCTCTCATTGATCAGTCTGGATGTCAGTCAAGCTCTGTCCCCCTATCTCGATGCCTCACACCTGTGGGCAGAGTGCTCAGAATGTCCTTGATCAGAGCGATTAAAAACATGAGCTCTGTGCTGGGGTGTTATCTGCTTGTTCTCAAACTAAGTCCAAATAATGAGCGTGCTAGCTATGAAAAAGAAAGGTTTCTAACCGCACAAAGAAAATTAACCCATTTTCAGTCAAACCAGCACACAGGGTTATACACAATTGCTTAGATCGTTCTGATTAAGCAAAAAAAAAAAACAGTTTTCAGTGGAGCCACGTTTTCTCTCTGTTGAAAGTAAGGATGTGTCTTCCCGCCAGTCTGTGTGATAATACCTAATCCAAAGAGAAGGCTGTATTTGTGAAAGCATTGGTTTCAACCAATGAAGAGAACTGGTTTGTTTTTTTATTTCTTTTTGTTAGCTTTGTCTTCTGTGCACCAAACTTATCCTCTTCTCTTGGAAGAGATTAATTATTTGTACATAAACTTGAAAGCTTTGGCTCCAGTTCCTGACAAATACAGTTCATAATGTACAAGACTAATGATTTTGGTGGAAGGAAATAAAGAGATACTATAGAGTTGTTACCATATTCATACACGTGCTGTTCCATGTAAATGGCCATTCCAGAGGGCATGACGAGGATTGAGCCAGGAAACGTCTCTGCCATGGTGGTCCTTTGATGCTGGGATTGGCTCCATTACCATTGTGGCAGATTATAGCGACATTCTGGCTGTAGAACAGATTCAGATGAGGGAACTCCATATGAGGTGCTTTTAACCCTGTTACCGTAGGAGGAGGACAAGGATGTGGCTTATGTTTCTTAGCTTTCAGTATTTCTAGCTGTGCTTCTGGGTCAGCTACATTAAGGTCAGTTCACTGTACAGCCAAATAGAATTGCAGTTCCATGAAATGGTTAATGAGCCATACGCCTTTGCAGAGCGAGGAAAGACAAGAAAAAGCATATGACAAGTGAGCAAATGTGCTCAGGAGATTACTGCTAGGGAAATGCAGTTTTAAATTCTATTAGTAGTTAAACGCTTGCACTTAATACCCTGGACACTGCATTAAAGAGCAGCATCTCCTGTGAATAGGATTTTGAAGCTAAGTTTCAGACCAACACTGCAGCCCCAACGGTGAAGGTCTAAGGGAATTAAACCCGAGAAAATGAATTAGAACCAGTAGTTTTGCTTTGGTGCTGAATTGCTGCTGTGGTAGTGCTTTTTGTGTTTTATCTCAACTCTATCTTCAGATTGCCAACAATATTTTACAGAAGTTACTGACATTGGGCCAAGTTCTGCAGTTCTTGCTGAGATAAAAATCAGAATGGAATTTCTGAGTGAAATCCATAAGAGTTTGAGTAAAATCACAGGATTTAATTTTCAGACACTGGAGTCTCTAATTGATAGATAACAAACAAGATTTAAAATTATCTTTGTATATTGTATGTTTGTTTATCAGAGTATGCCAGGATCTGTTACTGCAGTGTCTGAACTCAATCATTAGGGTGTTAGGAGTGAATAACATTATAATCACTCTTAGCCATACAGAAAAGTAATTACATACTGATGCCTTGGTTCATGGTCATGAAACTGAATGCACCTGAACTGTTACAGACAATCATGCCAGGAAAAGCAGCTAAATTAAAATAGGGATTTTTATAGGGTTTTTTTTTTTTTTTTTTTTAGTGGCCAGATACCATCCTTATGCATCTTTGTTGTTCACTGGGGTTTAGATTTCATCCTAAAATATTAGATAACTGTGATAATAAGATCAACAAATGTAATGCAAAGTGAGAAGTAAGTAAAGTAGGCTGAGAGAAGAGAAATGCAGAAGCAACAAGGTGTAGGATGATGTGATGGGTAGGTGAAATATGATGTGAACTACTGTCCTTGAAGGAGATGAAACTGGGGGAGACAGATAAACAAGAAAAAAAAAACAACACAAACCTGAGAA
This sequence comes from Pampusana beccarii, assembly GCA_013399365.1. Lineage (NCBI taxonomy): Eukaryota > Metazoa > Chordata > Aves > Columbiformes > Columbidae > Pampusana > Pampusana beccarii. The sequence goes on from VWYH01005061.1 coordinate 3,421,717, forward strand.
GAGGTTTCAGTTGCTGAAAATAACAATGAAATCATAACTTCAGATATTTCAGCAGAGCCAGAGAAGGATGAATTTCAGAGCTTTTATGGATGGGAGAGATGACAGAAGTTGCTCTGAGGGCTTGGAAGTGGTGCATATTGTGCAGTTGCCAACAGTAAATAAGTTACTGAGACCATAAACTTACTGCCAGAGAAGAACTTGCCATAACCATTGGCATCTTGTTCATTAACTCCTTCTTTTTCTGGGGAAAACGATAGCAGAGGCAGATCTCCTCTCGGGGTCGGATCGAAATGTTGATAGAGCAGGAGGAACGAACCAGCGCACAGCTCTGCATGGATGCAAGAGGACCCTAGGCCAGCTCCCTGGTTCTTCCTGTTCTCTCTGGCAATAGGAGGAATGCAGTGGGTGTTGTTTTCTTTTTCCTCTTCCCTACAGAGTCTTAGTAATTTGAAGTAGTTATTTACTTTCCCGTCTTTGCCCACAGTCAGTCTGCTGTAGGATTTGTCCCTTGGTGTCCTGAGTTGACAATGAAATTCATCTTAGCGAAAGAAGAGACTGCAGGCATGTGTCAGAATGCACAAACACACCCAAAACAGTCTGTTTTTTCCAAATGGGCCAGGCTGGCAGTTTTTTAATGGTGCATAAGTTTCAAAGGTGACAGCCTAATAAAAAGAATACAAACGTAGTTCAAGTTGACATTAATTTCTTGAAGACTTTTAAAATCTTTTTGTTTCTTGCTGTTGGCCATTCTACCATAGGTACAAACTACATTAATATGTGGTCTACGTGGTTAATGAATCATATACCTACATACTTTGGGACTTTTGTTTTAGACCAAAGTAGATTTAAAATATGAAGATCGCTTCACTTTTTAAAGTCTATGCAACAGCTTCAGATTCCTCCCTCTGAGTGTTTTAAGGTTGCCTGTTTTCATTGCCAATAATTTAATTTGAATTTTTTTTATGAAGTCTGGCCTATTGGACTACCGTATGTACTTTTTAATGAGATTTGGAATAGAAAGGGAGTTTTGCAGGAAGGACCTGGCAAACAACACTGTATATAGTACATTATGATCTCAACAGAGTACAGAGGGTAATAAAATGGGTATCCAAGGCTTACAGTTTGGTTTTGTCGGTGGTTTTGTTTTGCTTGCTTGTTTTGGGTTTATGTGTTTTGTTTGTTTGCTTTTGTTTTTAATTATTATTTTATTTTTACATATAAGCATAATCTCACTCTTAATCCAACACAGAGTTACCAGAGTTGTCAGAATGATTTTCAAACCCTTTTTGTGAAACTGCCCAGCACTCTTCACTCAGATGTACTAGTAATTGTCAATCAGTTTGACAAGTACGTTATCTGCTTTCTTCAAACTGCTGTGCTAACTAGGATCTGTACCCTTGTGCTTAACAGATGGCCTGCGTGCTCTTGTGCTGTGGCAGTCGCACGGGACATGGTAAATAGTCATAGTGATCATGATGAGTATGACGACACTTTAGAAACAGACTTAACCAGAAATGTTGATATAATGGGCAAGGAACATAGAGAGATCCAGCTTCTTCACTCCCACCCCTTGTATTTCTTGAGTAGCAGCACCCGACATGGGCTGCACCCTCCTGGGGACAGGAGCTGCTCCTGGTGCGGTGGCTGCGCAGCCTCCTCTGTCCACAGAGCAGATTGCTTCATCCGTTGCATTCATAAACACTGATTTAAAAACCGAGCAACACATATTCACCCTTCAACATGCTCAGCCAGAAGTGATTTTAGTAAAATAAAACTTAAAGCTTATCTAAACAAATGCAGTTGTTGGCCTCAGCTTGTTTTATCGTTCCGTAATGATTTGGGAATCATTCCCTTTCTTTGTGAACACACTGAAATCTTACTGAAACTAGGAAAATAACATTTATGTGTGTTTGCTGCATAGGAGGAAGTTGGAAGTTGACTTTTTTTAAAATTTATTTTAAGTGTGTACCAGATCCTTAACATCTGTTAGTTTAGTCTCTTAACACTTCAATCTGTGCTCTCTTTCAATTTTGGGATGCTTAGGGAAGAATCTGTGGAAGTTAGGGGTGAATGCAATGTGTACAAAAGCCTCAGGAAAGCAAGTTTGTGTTGTAATAACTGTCTGAGGAGAAGCTGGGCATTTATCCTAAACCTTTGTTTTCAACTCGTCCATCTTTTCATGACTAGATCCTGGTAATTTCACTTGAATGCTCTATTTCTTTGTCTTGATGTTTGTCTGGCTTGCCGCCTTTTTTTTTTTTTTTTTTTTTTCTTGAGGGCGGTTGTTTGGGGGGTTTTTGTTTGGTTGTTTTTTTACCTATTTTGAAGGACTTGGTCACAAAAGTTCTTGATTATGTCTCGTCTCTGCTCGCTTAAGGTCGGGTGAAATTTTTCCATTGACTGGAGTGGGCATCAGAGTTAGGTCAAAAGAGAGTCAGTGTATTTGAAAATAGCCTTTCGTGTGACCATATCTGGGTACAAGGAAAATAAGTAACAAAATTTGGATGTAGGGTTGAATGTTCCAAAAATGGCCCAACATTCGTTAACTTGAAATTCAGTAGCTGTGTATGCCCAGACAATCAGGACATTCTTGTCTAAATGTCTGAATGTTATCTTATAAAATTAAATGCTCCCATTTGAAAATACAAGCTTTTGGTCATTTAATCAGAGACTATATTCAGATATTTGTACACATTACCTCTTATGGTTTCCCCTATTATGTTTGATATCTTTTAGCCCTTCTGCTATACAAATAAATGAGCAAATACTTGATAAATAATAATGTAAACTGATCATCAAAGATAAAAGTAATATCTCATAAAAGAATCAATTAAAAATGAAATTAACTTGCTCAGAAATTACTGAAATGTTACACTTCAGATCTTATTTGATCAATGTGTTGTTAAGCTGTTAATAGCTCATTAAGACACAAAGAATAGCATGAAGCTGTGTAGTGATAACAATCTGTACATTCAGGGCCCTTTAAGATTTTAAAATAATGAAAAAGGAAAAGTTATTTTTGAAAACTGCCATATTTGAGGATTTAATACTTTTCAGTTGAGATAGTATCAAAGCCATATGAACTCAGAGAAAATACAAAACTGTACAGCAAAATGCGTTCTGTTACAGAGTCCTTAGAGCATCGTCAAAAACCGTAAGATAATCTTTTCATGTGGTTCACAAAAAGAATTTCCTTGTATTACTGAACGATAAGGATTTTATTTTCCACAAAACATAAAAATGTGTTTGTAGTAAGTGGCTTCTGATTACTTTTCAAATCTAAAGTACGTCTAAGTAGAGGTGATAGCTCGCACCACTGATGCTAAGAAGAGAGAAGAAACCCTTTCAATTTTTATCTCTGTGTCTACTGGTGAGTTTTAAAATTCTGTGCTGCACTTTTGCTTAATTCGTTTATTGCCTCAGTATGTTTTAGACTGCAAACGTATAGATGGTTAAGGATGTATTTGGAACCTTTGTCAAAGAAGCAAATCAAATGGCAATGGTATTTGAGGAGGTCCCTCTCACCTGATGTGCAGGAAGGGAAGAAGCTAATGGTGAATTGTGGTTAGACCAGGTTTTTCAGTCTCTACAGAAACTCCGCATGTGCCTTGGATCAACCTGATTTGCAGAGAAATTGTTGGATGTTGGGGCTGAGGTTCAACTCTCACAGGATCCAGTTGGGGATGTGAAGCTGTTCTAGTTATGCATAAAAGGCTTCCATCAGTGATGGCTGTCCACGTGTGCAACCCTGTCCCTAAAGTTCTTGTTCATTTAACTTAGCAATTTCTTCTTTATTTGTTAACCTTTAAAATAAAGAGAAAAAAGCATGGTTCTTAAGGTCTAAGTGAACACCGGATAGTGGAGGTTTGCTGATCATGTATGTAGCAGTTGTGTAACTCTTCTTATAAATTATAATATGCCTTGGTTTTCTTTCTTTTTCTTTACAGTTTGTGGCCCATCCAAACTGTCAGCAACAGCTACTGACAATCTGGTATGAAAATCTCTCAGGATTACGGGAGCAGACCATAGCTATCAAGTGTCTGGTTGTGCTGGTTGTGGCATTGGGCCTTCCATTTCTAGCCATTGGTTACTGGATTGCACCATGTAGCAGGGTACTGACTTTTATCAACTGCATATCTTGTACTGTTCTGGGAACCGTTTTTCAATTTCTAGTGTTCAAAATGCAGTATTATACCTCTAATTCTGCCGATTCCAAATTTTAACTAATTAACGATATTTTAGTCATCTCTAGTCATGAGCCAAAATATACTATTTGTTTTATTTTCACTGTAAAGAAGGGACCACAGTGAGGAAGTATGAAAATAAATTGTTAAGTCTGAAAATAGCTTACCTTTTTTTTTTTTTTTCTCCTTTTTAATTTGAGTAGATTGTACTCACCTCACAATCTCTGCTATGTAATTGTATTTGTGTTGTATTTGTGTTAGTAACATGGATTTGTTGGAAGTCACCACTTGGATTCTGTAATAGGTCTCCTCTGGTAGCATCTTAAGATCTGATGCTGTTCCTATATAAACCATTAGCAGAATATCTGTTGGCTTTACTGATGCAGAACTTAATCTTAAGTAAAATATTTGTTATTGCTGCCCTAGGAGATCTGTTTACCAGGTGAACCAAAGAACAGAAATCAAATTAAATGCAGTATTCCAACCATGTGGTAGGGTATATTCATAAAAGAGTGCAACTGTAAACCCTTACCTTTTTTAAATTATATGAAAATATTTGGGTCCTTCCAGCTTCCGTGATGATCTCACAATGAAAATAACAGCAGTTTCTTTGAAATCCTTACAGTCTGTAGCATGTGAATTGTCTGCAAATGAAGCATATTGATGGATCTTTGATAAATGAGAAGAAAGAAGATTTCTTTGTAACGTTAACTTTAAAAAAAAAATTAAGTCAATTTACTTCTGTGCTGAATGTGGTATTTAAATTTTATTTCCTTAACAAGCGTAAAGCAAAGAAATATGAGTTTCAGTCATTTATATTTTGCTTTTGTAGTTCACTTCAAAAAGGATATGATTTTGCGCATCTCCTATATATTTCAAGGGAACCTGGTGGTTCCTCTGGGTTAAATATTTATTTAGTTTAAAGATAAAACTTTATGAAAATACTACAATTGTTACTCTCACTATTCTCTGAAATGTCACTTTCTTTGATTATCTGTAGTAAAGATATTCTTCACTCACAGCTCCATACCATAGAGACGTATTAATATATATTTTAGCTAGTGTCTAGAATGGAAAAGTGACATTTATCTTTGAACTTTAATTCCCAGTACAAGAAACACTGAAATTTTTCCTAGTGCTCATGTCAAATAAGAGCACTGTACACTCATATCAGTTGTTTGATGCTGTAATTTCAAAATGCTTTCTAAAGGTTAGGAGCTGGAAGGAAGCCTGAGGTTGTTTGCACAGGTAGTGAATGCTGTTTAGTGTGTGCTGATCTGCTTAGTTCATAGTAGCTGACCCCACTTTCAGGAAAATCATTCCCTGAAATAAGAAAGTTACCTCCCGTTCCCCGTCTGCTGAACTTGGTTTTTTCTTCTTGTATGATACTGCTGATAATGCAGCTCTTCCCAGGGGACTTGGGAATGTTGTATAATATGGGTAACATATGTGACGGTGTATCACATTAGAGCTGTATATTAATATTACTAAAGATGGGGCATTGTGTGTAGAGCCGTACACTTTTCTGTTGTACTGAAGGAGACAGGAGACCTTTGGCCCTAGGAGGAAGGCGGCAGCTGAGCCAGGTCTGTCCGGCATCTTCCCTTGTTCACTGAACCCTTGTTCACAGACAAGCACTGTCCTGCTCGGGCTGCAGACAAGGGCTGTATTCCAGCGGTACTGCTCCTTCCGCAGGGCAGCAGGCAAGGGCAAGTAAACCTCCATGTGCATTCCCTGCAAATTGCTGGCCGTGGTGCAGCCTCACTGATACCTGCATCCTTTAAATACGAGATGGGGAGCTGCAGCAGCACCGGCAATGTGAGACTCACTGCCTAAAGAAAGGATATTGGTGGTATTGCTGTAGCTCGGCACTTCTGATGCAGAATAAGGCCAGTACTGGTGGGATCACGGACTCTTCCATACAGTAGCAGCAACAGGCCCATTGCTCTTCCCAGTGTGGTTTGCTGGAGGCAGCTGGTCCTCTCTTCTGGTGCAGAAGCACTTGCCTCTGCTGTTGCTGTTGTGTCCATCTAACTAGGTGCAGATGTAAATGCGATCAGATGAGTTTGTTTGAAAATAGTAACATTTCTGATATTGGCCTTACTCCATTGTGGTGGAACAGCCATCATTTTTAGTAGACACAGTTTATTTGTTTGGCGCTTTTAGCTCTGAATACATGTTCTGTGGATGGAATACAGTAGTCAGAGATGAGAAGATGATTCTGAAATTTTTTCTATAGCTAGGTTATAGTCATGGACAAGCTAATAGTACCCTCTTGTTCATAGGCAAAGCATTTAGCTACTTGGAGAATTTATTTACTTATTTATTTTCCAGGTTCTTGCTCCCACCCCACATTGATATATGCGGCCATTAGATGATGCTCTTTCTGGTCCCTGCAGTATATGTTGTTAATTCCTTGGAATTTTTCCCCTCAAACATTGCCACCTAGGGTTTATGGAGTAACATGCACACTCACAGATACTCCCATGGGGCTGCCTTTGGGACACTTTTATCTGAAATTGTAAAATGTAACAGTTCAGTGCTCTTGGAAGAGTATCCTTTGAAAATGAGGTTTCAGACTGTCCTGAGCTCTGAGTGCCCATTTAAGCTTCTGAAATGCCTGATGAAAGAGTTTGTTTCTTTGAGAAAACTGAGTGACTGCTTTCGTTCTGCCTTTGCAGCTTGGAAGAATTCTTCGAAGCCCGTTTATGAAATTTGTGGCACATGCAGCATCCTTCATTATTTTCCTAGGCCTGCTGGTGTTCAATGCTTCAGACAGATTTGAAGGTATAACAACGCTACCGAATGTGACTGTTACTGATTACCCTAAGCAGATCTTTAGGGTGAAGACTACCCAGTTCACCTGGACAGAAATGCTGATCATGGTGTGGGTACTTGGTAGGTATATTGCCCCTTCATCTCTTTGTCAAGCGTTTTCCTGCAGATAGAAATTCCAAAAGAGAATAGAGAAACCCAGATCCCAAACCTCAGCTCCAGCTGCTGCGCAGTTAGAAGAAACCCTTAGGACAGATAACAGTACATTAGCACTGGTGAGAACATCGGGGCATCTCTGTGCTGCCCCCTCTTGCAGCATGGGGTAGCGTTTTGTTTGTTGGTTTGCTGGACTGTTTGGTAATTCTGGCATTTGTAACAGGAGCACAGGTTTGCTGAAGAGAACAACAGAGAAATTATGTTTTACTGAAGTGGTTTTCTGAAATAGGATCAGGAAGCCTATGCTGCAGTACGTGCTGGAAGGTCAGGAGTTTCTGCTGCCCGGTGTTAATGTGCTGTTACTTCAGTGCTTATGTAGCATTTGCTTAGGTAGCATTTGGGGAAAGGACAGTGCCAGTGTCAAAGGGCTAATGAGTCAGTTCTCATTACTCTTTTTTTTCCTCACAAAACCTGATCAGCCCTCAGCCTGTTTGAAGTTGTGTATGGCAGAAAACTCTGTTTTCTGGCATTTCAGCAGTGTCAGGTGCTTTTTGTAGCAAAATGTCAGCCACATGATAATGTAGCATTCTCAGCTTTTACAGGCTGCAAGAGAGAAAGTGTTAACTGTGGCTGCTACATCAAAGTGCCTTGCTCTGCCTTTTGAGTTGTCCATGTCTCCTGGGTTAAGCCCAGCTTTACCTTGAGCTATGTTAGGGTAGGAAGATGCACATCTCTTGTGCTGCATTTTGGTAGTCCCAACACACGCTCGTGGGGAGCAGCCTCTTTATTTGATAGGCGGCAAGGACTGCAATTTTGGTGGTCTCTAGGACTCCATCACTGTGATAGATTTCTTGGGCCCTCAAGAGAAAAGCAGCCTCAAGCCAATCCAGTGTGTGGCTGCTGTGCATTTGGTTGGGGGGACAGCAGTGCCCACTCTGAATTATCCTGCCAGGTAATTCAGCTGCATCTCTAAGGTGTGATAAGGCTGTGATCTGAATTAATTCTGTGTAAAATAATTTCTGAGGAGAAGTTGAAGTAAGAAAACTGAATTACACATAGCCAAATTCCGCTTGCTGTGCTGAACAGCATCTTTTTCTGTGAAGTGGAGAGCTGGTGTTATAATTATGTCATTTATATTTGGTCATCTGTATAGTTGGGTAGTTATGTTCCTCTCTAAAAATTAATCCTTCTGATTCAGAAATATTTTATGAACCTAAATGGTAAGGAAATAAGAGGAGTTCGTTTTCCACATTGAGCATTATTCCTTCTTTAGAAGCACAGCATGCTGTTGTGTTTCTAGGCCATAACACTCACTGCAAAGTTGTGACTCTACGCTTCCCTCTTTGGAGATGGCTGATCTTTATCCCCACATATTAATTAATATCTTGCCATTTGATCAACACTGTTGAAACCGAGAGAGCCTTACTCGAGGTGTATGATGACTCTATGACACTGCAAATAAGTGAATTTTTGCTCCTTTGGTATCGCCTGGTTTCATTAAATAGGAAGATGCAGAGAGTTTAAATGAAAATAGTTTGATCAGCTTTGCTGTTTTTTCATGTCTTGTTGCAGGTATGATGTGGTCAGAATGCAAAGAGCTGTGGCTGGAAGGACCCAGAGAATATATTTTGCAGTTATGGAATGTTTTGGATTTTGGGATGCTGTCCATTTTCATTGCCGCTTTCACAGCGAGGCTTCTGGCATTCCTGCAGGCCACAAAAGCACAACAATATGTGGACAACTACATTGAGGAGAGTGATCTCTCTGAGGTTACACTTCCTCCAGAAATAGAATATTTTACTTATGGTGAGTTAAACTTTTCTGCAACACAGACCTGAACGTAGAAAAACTGGTATGATGCACTAGCATTTCAATCTCTGTTTGCAACACCAGCAAAGGCTGTTTTTGTTTCTGATGGTTAATTACAGCGTATGCTTTACAAACTTCAATATTTTGTAACAGCAGACTTGGGTTTATTATTTACATTACTTGCTATATAATCAATCTGAATTCTTACATATGTAAATACACGTTTAGGAACACATGGTATTTTGATATCAAGCACATTCTAATTCAGTGGTATTTTACTAAGATGGTACATTAATTCACATAATAAACAATTCATGGATTTATATATAACTCAGTTATTTCTGTGTATATTGTGGGTAGAAACCATGATTCTGCTTCAATTGAGGTAAATGGCAAAAATCTTTGACTTTGATGGGGACTAGGGTATATGCTGAACTTGTACCAATGGCAAAAGCTTGGTGTGATTAATAAATTAAGTTGTTCATCAACCAGCATTGTTAACTTCACATCAATAAAATGCAAAATATGAATAAATTTCTGGCTTTAGCATAGTGCTCATAAAGACAGCTAATAATACAGTTGTGTTAAGCAATAAGGAATTATTTATTGTTATATAGTTAAGATTAAAGTGCAAAATGTAGAAGAAAATGTCATATTTCTTCAAGTATAGTTTTTCTTCTATAAAAAGGTAGTGTAATTTACATTCATCATTAGTGACTTAAAGGAAGTAGGAATAGAGTAGCACCTACTAGGCTCTCCAAATATTTGTCACAACTAAATTCAGACACATTCATGGAAAATCCCATCAAGATTTATTTTCTAAGCATAGTGATGAATGAGTAACTCTTTATATTTACCCCTGTATTTCGTATTTTCCAGCTAGAGATAAGTGGCTCCCATCTGATCCCCAGATAATCTCTGAAGGCCTTTATGCAATTGCTGTCGTTCTTAGCTTTTCTCGGATTGCATATATCCTGCCTGCAAATGAGAGTTTTGGGCCCTTGCAGATTTCCCTTGGAAGGACTGTTAAGGACATCTTCAAGTTTATGGTCCTTTTTATTATGGTATTTCTTGCATTTATGATTGGGATGTTCATACTGTATTCCTACTACCTTGGAGCTAAACTGAACCCAGCCTTTACAACGTAAGTATGAAGTTATGTTTAGGTAAGTTTGTTGTTTTGATCAGTGCTCTACATATCTGGTTCGTAGACAAATTACGTGAGATTGCTTATCACTTACTGTAAGCACATCTCAGAGATGTATTTGTGTAGTTAGTAATACTGTCTTCCTCTTTTTTTTTTTCTTGCAGAGTGGAAGAAAGTTTCAAGACCTTATTTTGGTCAATATTTGGCTTGTCTGAAGTAACCTCTGTTGTCCTCAAATATGATCATAAGTTCATAGAGAACATTGGTTATGTTCTTTATGGCATATACAATGTAACGATGGTGGTAGTTCTGCTCAACATGCTGATTGCCATGATCAACAGTTCATATCAAGAAATTGAGGTGGGGCTCTGTTCTTAAGTTGTTCTCTTTTGTAATGTTGAAAAAGGGAAGAATTATTAGGAATTATTTCAATGAGCTCATCTTGATATGCGAAAGTACAGTGAAGAGATTATCTCATTAAAGGAGGTAACAAAAAATACCATGTTCCTAGGAGTGACTTTATCTAACAGCCCGTCCAACTTGCAGAACCTTACAGGATCTGAACAAGTAGGTCATCATATGCCACATGTATGCATCTAAGGAGATGTCATCCATCCAGAAATCTTAACATCTAAAGTAATATTCAAATGAAAACTGCTGCGAAGTAGAAAACAAAGTTATTTGGTGTAACATTTTAGACATGCGTGGTTCATTCCCAGTTTCCTTAAGACACTTATTGCATGTTTCCTTAACGTAGTGCATTTCAGTCTTTGGGTCATTAAGATATGGATTAAAAGGATTTGTTCTTTAGTAGAAATGTGTTTTTTCATTCCAGTCCTCAAACTTTTAACTAAATGTGCAGGAGTAGACACTTATGTCCATGTATCACTGCTGTGCGTATTTTGTTACGTTTACATGTCTCTGTATGTGGAGTACGATGCAGGTGCTTATGTTCAAAATTGTTGTGGCTGAGTCAAACTTCACAATGCTTACAAGATTTCTTTGTAAAATGTGCTTTTTTCCACTTTAGGTTCAATATTAAAACTTGATTCTAGGTTTACTGGGCTTTGCCATATGCTCTGAAAACATAATGGCAATATTTCTCCAAATCTGTCAAATGGCTCAGTTGAATGAATACTTGAATGTTACCCAAAGTTATTGGCTGCATTGCTTATTAAAAGAAAGACATTTTATTTGTCATCATAATGAAATTCAAACTATCTTCATTTATAAAGATAATTAATTGGAGTATTTAGCATCCAACTGCAATAACAAATTCAGAAAAATTCAAGTAGATAAGATACTTGAGTTTTAAAAATAAATCACAAGTTGCTGAAATGAATGTAAAAGTATATTTCTGGTGTCAGTTTTCCAGACCATAAGTTCTGATACTATTCAAAGAGTACTATATTGACGTAGGTGAGGGTGCACACCCCCACTAGCGCAAAAGAAAAAAAAAAAAGGAAATATTATCTAAGACATAGTATACAAATGGATGTGCTATTTCTGGCATTTTCAGTAACTTCTGGGAAGTGTCAGTGAATTCAGCAGAAGACTAGTTATAGTAAACTTTTCACCTTTGGGGTAAACCAAGTCCAGCCTTGGAATACTTCAGTAATAATGTATCAGGACAAAATCAGTTTGTCAGTTTTTAATGTGATTTTTTAAATGACAACGAAGCTTGTAGTTTCTTTACTCCATTATGAATCAGAGTTACTTTTCATGGTTATGTAAAAAGCCATGAGTACTACAATTTTAAAGCGTGTCTGCCTCGAAGCTAATACTTCATCACCTGTGTGAGTACGAAATTCATGTGATCACTTCAATGACAGTAACAAGACTTCAAAAAACCACTAAGTTTTGCTTTAAATAGCAAGGAGTTTATACGTTGGCTTTTACTCAGTGCAAAAATAACACTCGTTTAAATGGTTCACATGATTTAACTAAGTGTTGTTAATGAGATGTTGCCATGAAGAGACAGCTGATATTTAGTTAAAATAGACTTGATAAAGTGGTTGCATTTTTACAGAACTGTTGGGAGTCTAACTAGCAAGCAAATAACATTTTATGTAAAAGCAGAAAGGGTAGATATTTAAAAGAGGCTTCATTTGGAAGAAGTTTGGCGTTTCATAAAAACACAGCATATACCTATTTTATATCTTAACACAGGATGACAGTGATGTAGAGTGGAAGTTCGCTCGTTCTAAACTTTGGTTATCGTATTTTGATGATGGAAAAACGTTACCTCCACCATTCAGTCTTGTACCAAGCCCCAAATCTTTTTTCTATTTCATCATGAGGATCATTAACTTTTCTAAGTGCAGGAGGAGACGGCTACAGAAGGACATTGAAATGGGAATAGGCAATTCCAAATCTAGGGTAGGTACTGACATTTTTCATTGCAGTGAAGAATTATATGTCCATTCAGGATTCTGCTTAAGTGTTAGGGTGTAACTGGTGCTTCTGGTGATAGTACAACAATTACCCAAGCATTTATATTCATAGATCTGTATTTCAGATTGCTTAAATGTACTGCGTAATTTAAAAAAAAAAAAAAAAAANAAAAAAAAGGCAATCAGTTTTCTTAGAACAACAAGGTCTAATGACTGGAAAAACACAGCTAAACCAGAAATAACTGAGTATTCAAAGGTGCAAATAATCCTCACAAGGAATGACCTAAATATTGAATAAAGGTGCTTTTAGCTTCCATTAGACAGATGTTTAGTTCAGGGTTACAAAACAGGGCAGGAGGGTTAAGGAGAGAAAGCTTTTCCTTTCAGTATGACAGGGAAGGGGTAGTGTGGTCAGGATGATATTCCCTTCCTATTGTCAAAATCTATGTTCTCAACAGAGGACAACAGGAAAGAGGGGGGGATTGGTAATAACAATCTTCAGTACTTACATGACACTGTAAATTGGGGTATCTAAATGTTCTTTACAAATATCAATGTAATGCGGTGTCACAACACCTTGTGAGAATTAGGTAACAATTCCCATTGTTTTACTGTTGGCAAACTGGGGCACAGACAGGTTAATGAGGATGCGTGTGGCTTTTATTTTTATAAGTCAGGCTCAAGGCCCTGTGTATTACAAAGTCTGAAAGCAATCCTTTGAAAATTATTTTTATTTGTTTTACTGTAAATTATCAGAAATGTCAAGTCTAGTCATCTTGCAAAATGGATTTCTAAAAAAAAAAATGGATCTGAATTCTGTGAATTCCATAATATATTTTAATTTTGTCTTATTTCTTCCTAGTTAAACCTCTTCACTCAGTCAAACTCCAGAGTTTTTGAATCACACAGTTTTAACAGCATTCTCAATCAGCCAACACGCTATCAGGTAAGCGCATACATTGGTCACTGTTTTGTGTAAGAGAACTGTGTGAAGGTGCTGGCAGAATTTTGTGTTTCCAAGTACATTTTGCCTTCACCAAATAAAGGAAACCTCCTGTAGAAATCAAACTCCAGGATGCTGCTGCTGCTAAAAAGACAGTTATTGTTCATGCCCCGTTGTAGGAAGCATTTAAAAAACTAGCCCATACAAAACTTGGATTTTCCTTTGATATCCCAGTTTGGAAAGTGTGAGAAGCAAAGATCTGAAACTGTTTGAGGAAGAGATTTGAAAACCTTGAGCTGACTAGGTTAGCATTACTTTGCCTTCCTTTCTTCTCATCTGAGATGTGACATTTTGACATTTCAGCAGATGGAAATGTTCCTTTCTGGTTAAAGGAGCCTGTCAGATATTACCTTCCTGTCTTCTTTCCAGCTCAGAAATAAAAGAATAAATAGAAGCTCTTGTTCCCCTAGTGAAAATGTTGAAAGTACATAATCCACCTGTGCAAATTGTATTAGACGAGCTACATTAAATGAGGTATGGTAACACAGTACAAGAATATTAGTACATACAAGAAACCCTGGCAGTTACAGTGTGAAACTATGGATATCATCTCAATGAATACTTTTACAGCTGACATTGAACAGTCGTACTCTAAAATCCCTAGCTTGCTTGCTTCCTTCCTCCTCCAAACCCTTTCACATATGAACTGAGTTTAGCAAGGGTAGACCTACTCTGAAGCTACTTAAAGCCTAAATTAGTGTGTTTAGACATATTTCTCTGTTGTCCCGTTCCCTACAAAAAGTTGTGGTGCCCTGTAAATAGGAGGTAATTGGATGAGAAAGGTGCTTTATTGTAGTGATGAATCTCAGCCTGCCACCAAAGCAAGCTGGTATGAGGCAACTGCTTAATCTGGGGCTGCTCATTTTTTCAGTTACACAGGTGTGCGGGAGCTAGTTAAGAAAGAAAAGTGAATAGAGTTCAGTTATATATGCTCACCTGATTATATAACTGTTTTAATCTGGCAGCAAATAATGAAAAGACTGATAAAACGCTACGTTCTGAAAGCACAAGTGGACAAAGAAAATGATGAAGTAAATGAAGGTAAGAAAGAGACTCCATTTGCAAAACTGGGACACAATTTTTGTCATGTTGTATTAGGAACTGGTATTACAGTGATGTATTAGAGCTTCAGGTAAAGAGAGGGTTTATTTCTACTTCAAATGTGCTGAACTTAGAGAGGTAGAATTGGAAGCACACCTGTGACAACCAAAATGGGCAAGTAGGGCCAAAGTAGAACTGAGAAATATTAGGGGCCCCATTTTACAGGGGGAAAACTGGGGCACAGACATGACATACCAACAGTTACAGAGATTTGTGAGGAAGCCACTAACTGTATTCACACTTCTAGAGTCCCAGTTAGAGCTGCAGGATGTCTTTCTATCTTTCATTCAACTGAATGCACAGTTTACTACTTCACACCATGAACTACTTGTATTCTGTTCCTTCATAAAGCTATGTGAAATACTCATCTGTGAAGCTGCACATCATTTAAAAAAAACTACACAGAGTTAACTGTATGGTGAGGGAAAAGAGAACTGTAGCCACTCTTTTAGTGTGTGACCAGAGATCTTTTGAGAAAGGATGGATCCGAGTGTGGTGTCTGCTGGCAGTGCAGAGTCTTGGAAACTTCCCTAGTGGCAGTGAGGGGGGCACGTTGCAGGTGCACAGCCTGACTCCCCGTTGGGATGAGACTAAGGTGCATGTTGTCCTTCCTCCAGCCTTCCAGGAATGAAACACAGGCCTGCAGGCCAAAAAAGAAACTCTTGAGCACTGGCTAGGTCTCCAAATAAAATAACTGGGGTGCGTGCAGCACAGAGTGTATTTCTTCTGCACTCCAGCTAAAGGTTATCAGGCAGTAGACTGATGTCCCTTCCAGGGCTGGCGCTGCCCTCAGAAATGTAACACCCCAGCAACGGTTTTGTTCCCCGTAGGCCGGAGGTTATAAACTTAATGGCTCAGCCAGTAAGAAATTTGCAACTGCCACCAGCAAAACATACCTGCATAAGTTATTCTGGTCTGGGATACTTTAGTTGGTTTTGGCGTGCTGGGAACATTTGCCCAAGCCACTCTGCTGAGAGCCTTGTGCTCTCCAGCTGGTGTGCGGTGGTGAACAACTTGAGATCACAGCAGCTTTTACTGGCCTGAAAGCATCAGATGAATGTGCATGTACGATGTGAGGGGCCCTGAATGGGCTGCTCTCTCAGCTAAAGCAGCACAGCTTTTGTTTTGCTTGGGAGTTACTCTCTGCTTACCTGTAACTCTCTGCAGTGAGAAGCAGGGAGCAGAAGATAAATTGGGATGTTAATTTAATCCCACTCTATGCCTTCAGAAGGCAGCATTGCGCATTGCCTGTTATCCTGGCTCTTCCCCATCCTATGTGGCTGCGCGGAGCTGAGCTTATGAGTGACAGAAGCAGAGAAGCTCCTAAAAGTGCCATCTTCTTAGCGTGCCCCTCTCCAGAATTCCCACTGCATTCCTCCTCTTCCTCTATGATAGGAGAAATCACCCAGCTAGTGAGTGATGAAAAGACTTTTCTCTCAGGAACAGGGGTGTAGAAGTCTTTCCTGTTCCCCGATGCCTCTGTGGTGTTGGCGTACGTGTTTAGATAAGCAAAACACTGCAGAAGAGTGGTGGTTCGTGGACATCATCGTTCTTGCTTTCTCAACAATTTTTGTAGAGGCAAGTCCACTTCAGGCAAGTCACCTAACCCCTGAACCTCTACACAACGAGGCAGTGCCTTTGTGTCATGCCCATTCATTGGTACAGCAGGTATAGCTCCAGCCTTTAAAGATGCAATTTCTGAAGTCTGCTGTATTTTAAATAGAAAAGCTCTGCATTCTTATGTACTGCAGCTGTTTTAAACGTAAGTGTAGGGATTTTTCCCTGTTTTGCATCTCTAGAGAATTATAGGTAATCTTTCTAAGTCTTTTATTTCATATGTAACAAATAATATCATGCAGTGCATACTGTGTAAGAATTCAAATGCCTTGCAATTGCTGGAAGAATAGTATTTGAATATTTTTTAAAGCTTCTGCTCTTGTATTGAATATCCTATAATGAAAAACACATTGTTACTTGTTACAAGCCTGGTCTTGACTATTGCTTTAATTTAAATGTGTTTTCTTTTTTTAACTTGTGTTGATTTGTAACATGATTTTAAATTGGTTGACTTTTTCTAATTCCAAGGATGTTGGTAAGGAAGAGGAGAGAGACTCAGAAGCTGTGAGTTTTTTTGCCAGCTCTGCCACACTTTTTCTGTGTGATCTTGGCACACCACTTCAGAAAAAACTCTTTGCCTTTTCTCTCTAAAAGGAGGGTACTAATACTTACCAGCTGTTCAGCAGTGTTGCTGTGATTAATTCATTAACCCATGGAGAGGGATTTTTGAGTCTTTGTTCTGTAAACACGTGAAGCACAACACTAGAGTTGCCTGGACTGTTAAATACCTTTGGTACTATGTAGGTGTTGACACGCACACGCATCTCCCTGAGAGTGAAGAAGAGGGAAAGCTCCTATCCCACCCCTGGACCTGCTCTCACGAACATTTCGGATAAGCAGGAAATAATCAGAAATATGCACTGATGCCACTTAACAGAACGGTATTTAATGAATGTTAAATTTTGCTAACAAGTATTTCTTTCAATGATTAATACAGGTGAATTAAAGGAAATCAAGCAGGATATCTCCAGTCTTCGCTACGAACTTCTGGAAGATAAGTCCCAAGCAACAGAAGAGTTAGCGATTTTAATACATAAACTCAGTGAGAAACTAAATCCTAATATGTTGAGATGTGAATGATTCAGCAAATGAACCGTGGCTTTGACTACAGCACAACTATTTATTGGCAATAATATTTCAGTATCTTATACTTGAAAAATGTATGGTAGATTTTTAGCACTAAATATCTTCATGTACAGCTTCTCTGGAATTTAGTCTTAGGAAATTTTATTAACTCACCACAAAAGGGTTGCTCTCTTAATTTTAATTGTCTAAAAGCAAGAACTATCATACTTTTTTTTTTTTTGCATTTATGCATTAAAAAGGTATAATGGTATGAATTACTGATATTTTAATAGGTTTATGAGTACATATTGAGAATTCTTTGCACTAAATTTGCAAGAAAAAAAATAAAATAACAGATATGGTGTAGTACTCTGTTCCTTGCAGCAACTGGGTACAAATAGGAGTTTTCATAATACAATAAATCAACTAGAGATCAGTGGAGGATTACTTGAAATCTTTGTTCTTTATTAGTGATGCTAGTATTGTGTATAAGCTGAGAACTCATGGTATGATACCACAGAATTAATGAAAATCAGGTAAGTGTGAATGTAACTGTAGTAGCACTGTTTAACATGTATGTATATACACGTACTCACAACTACCCTTTCTTAATTCAAAATATTTACTTTCAAGAATAAGGACTAGAACTTTTTTTTAAAACACAACTTTGGAAGGTGACGTGAACTCAGTCCAAAGCTCCTCTTTGTGTGGTAGAACTGATTTTTTTAAAAACTCTGACTCGGTGCAGGGCAGGTCTTTTGTTACACTGTTCTAAATGATGCCTCTGCTGCTTAATTGTTAAATAAAATATTCATACTTTACTGATACTCCACGGCGTCCCGCTAGTTTGGCACCAGCCGCTGGATTACCCAGCGGTGCACCCCAAGGGACCGGGTCCCTCTCGCCTCTGCGTTCCACTCGTGGCCGGACAAGCCCCCGTTCTCCTCTGGGCTCCTTCCCCCGGGCCGGGTTGATGGCAGCGGGCGGCCCGGCCAGCACCGCCTCCCGCTCCCGCCCCTCACCGCTTCCCCGCCCCACCAGTCTGTCCAATCGCGGCGCTCGGTTGCTTCGGCGCCGCCCCCTCACCGTCAGACCTAGCCAATGGGAAGGCGGCTCTGGCCGATGTGGGTTGCCCCGGTAACGAGGCCGTGGAAGCGAGCGGGCCGCGCTGCCCGCCGGTGCCATGGAGCTCAGCCTGGCCCGGGTGGATTACCTGCAGGTGGGCCCGGGGGAGCGGGGTTCAGCGGCGGCGAGTGCGGGCGGTGAGGGGCGGCGGGGCCCGCGCGAAGGCCTGAGGAGGGTCCCGGTGCTCCCGGCGGCGGAGCTGGGGCGGAAAGCGCTTGCCGGCGGGCCCAGCAGCCGTCTGGCTTCGGGCCGTGGGCACACGGGCTGCCCCGCGGGCCAGGGCTGCGCGGAGCTCGGCCGGCGAGCGCAAGCGGCCGGTTTGACGTGCGCCGCAGTAGCTGAGATCTGGGTGCGGGTGCCCCAGAGCCCCTCGGCGGGGCTGAGCCCCCTGTCCCTGGGGCGCGGGATCACCGGCGGGACCCAACGTGCTGTGTCAAACGCGGTGTTCTCCGCACAGGTGGCGGTGACAGCGCAGAAGACCATGAGGCTGCTTCCCGCCTCGGGGCGGAGGGCGACGCAGAAGGTCGGTGGGTTCTGCACGGAACTCGTGTCCCGGCGTGGCGGGTGCTGTGGGGATGGGATTGCTCACCTGTTGAGTTGCTTTAGTTGGTGTCTCGTAGGGGAAAAACGCGGGAACCAACTTTTTTCGAAAAGCTTTGAAAAAATAGAAAAAAAAAAAAAAAGGTCTGAATATGTTTCTGGAAAACTTTCTGAACCAATAAAGAATTTTCAATACTGAAGGCATTGTTGGAACCGCAAGGATGTTCTTGATGGATTCACGACACGGACTCCTGGTGCGGGTGAACCAGGAGCCCCTTTATTTCTGTAAGGCACTTACGTTTATAGTTAGTAGCTGTTGTACATGCGTTTAAATTTCTGTTTTAATTGGCTTATGCTAGCTGTTCACACGCTTAAAGTTATCTTGCGATTGGTTTACTTAATCTTGTACGCGCTCTGGCAGTTTGGCTAACACATTGTAAATATCTTTTCTGGTACAGAAACATTCTAGTTTCTCATTCTATTTTGGTCAAGGTTGTTCCAGTAACTCAAGATGACTGTCTGTAAGATATTCCACATGTTATTGTGTATTTCTCTATTTTGCTGGCACTAATACAGGTGGAAGGTTTCTTTTTTTTAGTTTTCCTTATAGTGAGTTCAAGCTAAGGAAATTTAGTTAGGAAAACTCATTAGAAACAGTTTAGTTTTCTGTTTTTATAGTAAATTCTCAGTATGCCAATAGAATTCTTTCCCAAATAAGCCTTTCTGGAGTGTTCCACCTGACGGTGGTTGATATTTACAAGTAGAAGCAGAAAAAGGACTGTCAATGCTGTCACTTCACCTATTGTTCTTAAGCTTTAGTGTTCTGCCTGTAGTGGTTTATCTGGCTTTCTAAGCATATTCCCATACAGCTATGTAAATCGAGTGCTACAGGATTTAAAGTACTTAAATACAGAAAAATATGATCAATATATGGAAAGTATTATTTAAAAAATATGTATAGAATGTATGTAATAGAAAATAATGATGTGTTATACTTTTGAAGGTAGTAGTTGGAGATCAAGATGGGGTCGTTACATGTTTTGGCATAAAAAAAGGGGAAGCTGTGGTAAGTAGAAATGTTCCATTTAAAGCTTTATTTTTTATGTGTTCTTCCTAATGAAGTTTGAAAGTCTGCTTTTATTGACATAGGAAATAAGATACCTGTGGAAGCTCTCAAGGCAGAGCTGTGGACTGACACCCATCTGCGATCAGGGCTTGCTGACTTCGTGTGTGGACAAGCGCATAGTCCTCCACAATTGTAAAGTCAGACACTAGTGTATATAATCACAAAAAGGTCGATTTAACACCTTTTTGTTTATAGTTTAGTTAGGCTTAAGTCTCTGCACATACTCATTTACTGTGGCTGGACAAAAACTTGCAGTGATTCTCTAAGTCAGTCACCTGAAATGATTTTGACAAGTTGTTTGCTTTCTATGAGCCTAGATTTATGCACAACTTAATATAAATTTATCCTTTTATTTTTTTTCCTGTTGGTGAGGTTCATAGCCAGTTCATAAGAACTCTATAGCAATACAAATCTATGTAGTTGTCTGGAATAAGAATGCAACGTGTAAGAGGGAGTATGTGTGTTTTAATTTTACAGCTACCGATAGTGCTGGAGTTTTTCTATGGATGAATAACACTGTAATAATAAAGTCTTTGTTTATTATATTTTACAGCATTTTGTATTTAGTGACTTATAAATGCTTGATTTTTTGTGACACTGAAAAGTACAGATAATTTTTTGTCTGCGTATAACCCCTGGTATCCTTAGCTCTGCAAGAAATTGTAGAACAGATCTATTATCCTTTGTGTTAAAAGGCTACCACAAATATAATATTGTGATGATGAAAATTGTTGTTCTATTTACAGCCGGTGTTCAAGACACTGCCAGGCCAAAAAATTGCAAGATTGGAGTTGGGAGGAGCTCTTAATACACCACAAGAGAAAATTTTTGTGGCTACGGGATCAGAAGTTAGAGGTTTCACGAAAAGGGGGAAGCAATTTCTTTCATTTGAAACTAACCTCACTGAAAGCATCAAAGCTATGTATGTATAATATTTTGCATTCTTCTCATATTCATAGCAGATTGTTAATGATTTTTCTGAAACCAATTTTTGCTGTATTGCGTGCTCTTAGGTAACAGTGTCACTCCAGCTTTAGCTTGTGCCATGACGTGTGGGAAGTAACTTAGAAAATCCTGGTGGAGTTGAGGAGGTGTAGGGAGTTTGGGGATGGTCTGGAGGCACTTGCATCCCTGCAAGTGCAGCTGAGTGGAGTGGGGGTCACTGTGACAGTGTCCCTTGTCTCTGTAGCAGAGCAGGATCACAGTGTAAGATGTCTTACAACAACTGGCTTGAGAAGAATGAATATCATCAAAATACATTAATGGCATTTCTATGAAGATATTCTTAGGATGTGAAGACAACATGGGAAATTTGAGAGCTATAGAGAGCACGTGGTTAGAGCATTCATAAGAAACTTTTTTTTAAAGCAGCTGGAACAGCTCGCAGGGTGCAGTAATGCCTCGAATCTGCAAGCTGTGGTGCATGTATGTAGTTGGGCTAAAAGACTATCGCTACTACTGTGCTGGAAAAATGCTACAGGATGTGTTTTCTTTTTCCCAGGCATATTTCAGGAGCAGATCTCTTCCTCTGTGCAAGCTATATCTATAACCATTACTGCGACTGCAAAGACCAGCACTACTTCCTATCAGGAGATAAAATCAACGATGTTCTCTGCCTTCCTGTAGATAAAGTGAATTGCATTACACCAGTACTTGCATGTCAGGATAGAGTCCTCAGAGTTTTACAGGTTAAAATACTTGCTTAATTATAATTTATGAATTTATGCCTTAGAATTGGACTAATTCTTTAGGGAATCAGCGTATCAGCATGGCTTAAATATCATACGGATAAGCATGGATCTCAGTTGGCAGTGTTACTGTCTATAATGCTGGTACTTTTTTTTTTAAAGGAAAACTGTGATTATAAATAAACTTGCAAAATGAGGATTAATAAAACCACTATAAATAGGCTTTGGAATTCATAGATGGAAGTAGATAACAAATTGGTCTCTTCTGACTAAATTGCTTACAATGTAAGCATTAAATGTATAAGTCTATCAGTTTGAAATTCTTGCTCTCACAAATTACTGTTGTGACAAGTCTGAGTGATATTAAGTGGTTTAACTAAATTGTCAGACAAATTCACAGATTATTTTTAATAATAACACATTTTAAGAGTCCTATATTTTATTTATATAAACTTTACTCTGTTTTGGCTTAGAAATGTTTCTCCCATAGGTATTGGGAATTTGTATAAGTGAAGCATATCAATTATTATAATCCATAATTTTGTTGTGCTGATGTTTGTGGGGCTATTTTGTTTGGTTTTGTGGAGTTTTTTTTGTTTGTTTTGTTTTCAGATTTGATTGTTTGGTCTTTGGTTGTGTTTTTTTGTTTGTTTGTGTCAAAACTCATTCAAGACATTTCTCTTTGTCTTTAGGGATCTGATTTACTGTATGAAGTAGAAGTTCCTGGACCACCTACTGTTCTTGCTTTAAACAGTGGAAATGGGGGTAACAAGATTTTGAATATACACATAACTAAATAATGTTATTCTACTGTATTTTTAATGATTTTATTGCTTATCTTTGTTAATTACATTTTGCCTTGATTTTTAAGCTGATAGTAAAAATGCAGCAGAAAACTGACTCTGTGAAGTCATTTTGTATATACAAATAAATGTATACACAAACATACAACTGTTTCGGACAGTTCTAAGTGATATTCACATTTAATTCAAAGCCTTTTACAACAGCAGTGAGATGTAAGGTGGTTTCATTGTACAAAGAGGAACTGGACTTTTGGGGTCCTTGCTCAATTTTTGAGTTTGGGTTTCTCTTACACATGGATTTTTCCATAACTAGAGTCACTGGTTGCATCTGTCCATGGATGGATGAGAACACTGAGTAGAGTTCACATAAACTAAGACTGTGGAAGGATCAAGCTTAAAATAGTTTGATCATCCATTTTGCTAATCTGTGCTAACCTGATAGAAATCCCTTTAGTGTATTAATCTGGTGCTCAATTTAGTTTCGGTTAGATTGTGTGACAACGACATTCAGAGCTGGTTTGGAAAAGTTGGTTTTACTTGCTTAAGTCTTGGCACAACATTTTCTGTTGGATGTTTGTTCTGAATGAATCTCTTAGTTTCTCATCTGTAAAGGCAATTTAATAGCCTATCTTGGCTGAAATTTAAAGTAGTGGATTATGAATGGCTTTTTGGCAGAATTCTAGTGCAGGGGGGCATTCACAAACAGGAGAGTATTAGCCGTGAAGAAATTAACAGAATAGGTGCAGTTTTGCATGTATTTGTTTTTATTTTTAAAGCCTGACATTTCTGTTACACAGAACTAATGTTAGTGTTTTATTTTTCCCTTGGGCTGTAGAGTGTAACTACATGATATTTTCAAGTCTTTGTAATGGATGCACTTGCTTTTATCAATTCTAAATTCAATGTATGTGTTTAGGTGATTCTGGAGAAGAAATTGTATTTGGAACTTCTGATGGTAAACTGGGTCTTATCCAGATTACTGGTTCCAAGCCCATACCTAAGTGGGAAATTGGAAATGAAAAAAAACGAGGAGGTATGTGTCTCAGTCTCTCACTCTTTAGTCTTCCAGCATAGCTGAGTCTTTATTACCGGTATAATAGTCAGGAAGTCTTATTTGTAGATACTTTGGAGGCATGTTGTAGTTATGTGATATTAATATCAGTAAGCTCTTTTTCATTCTTTTGATCTTCTTATAAATTATTCTAATCCATTTGGTTTGCTTTGGGTTTTCTGTGTATACTGTTTCCAGTACTTAAGTATACTTCTGTTTTTACCATATTTTTAAGGTGCCATTTGTAAAACCATGTTGATTCAAATATGGTCACAAGGTTTTTGTTGTTTTGGTGACTATTTCTAAATGCAAATACACTTGCAAGATTTTTCAGATGTTCAGCGGTCTTAAAGTCCCAGATTAGCATCTTCCCTGCGAGACTTTTTTTTTTTAAATCCAGATTTTTGTTGAAGATGGAGTAAGACTTTCATTAAAGCTCCACAATGAGATTAAACTGGTCAGAGCATAGCACAGTATTTTTCCTGGTTTAGCCTTGGTGTGCTGCTTCTGCAGCATCCATTAGCCCTTCTTCATTTGTACAGAAGACCAGAACAGTATGTTTATTATTTATTTTAATGTAATGATCTCATGAAAGCTATTGCTAAATTATTTTCTTAAAAGGCTTCTTACCATGTGCTTTCTCTTCATATAAAATATGAAGGGGTTGTAACAGTTAAATTCCATCTCATTTTTCATATTGGTTCTACAAACTCTTGGTGCTTTTTCCTTCTTCCAGACCCTAACTCTCTGTTCCCCGTGTGTTAGTAGTGGGTTTATCTGCTAACATGTTGCATAGCAGTGCAAACCCAGTCCGGGTTTGGCACAAGTCGGAACTCTCTTTCTGTCACCTTACCCAGAATTCACAGTATGTTTGAAAATAACTTTAAGTCAACTATGGGAATCAAAGAATGCTTTCCTCTTCAGCTGGTGACGTTATAGTGGTGTGGACAGGCATAGTTCATCTGGGAGAGTGTTTGAGGAGGGAGGGTTCAACCCCTCCAAAGTAAGCTATGGGAACATCAGAAGGGGTCTCTGTTTGGTGCTTTTCACCAAGGGAACTGTGATGGTTTTGATTTGGAATTGATTGCTGCAAAACCCACTGTACAATCTTGAACCTCAGGCACAGGTGAGGAACTTCAGCCCTCTAGTGGACTCATCCAGATACAGCGTTAATAAAACCTTAAAAGCTGGCCAAGGATCGCTTTCTATGTAGTTTAGTGTGACCTGTATATTATTGTGTCATAAGCAAAGATGAAGTAAATGTTTTTTTTTTTTTCTTTTTCATTAGGTATCTTATGTATCGATAGTTTTGACATTACGGGAGATGGAGTGAAAGAATTACTCATTGGACGAGATGATGGAGTACTAGAAATTTATAGTTTTGAGAGTGCAGATGATCCTGTCCTTCGATATGATCATGTAAGCCCACATTCATCGTACTCTTCTTTGCTGGAAAAATCAATTTTAAAAAGTTCTGTGTTTCAAAACATGAAGTATTTATAAGACCATTACTGCTAAAACGTGTGACGAGATATAGTTTGTTTTTTTGTGTGTATGGGTGTCGCTGTTGTCTGTCTGTGCTTGGGTTTTTTTTTGGCTTTGTGTGTCTTTTTTGGGGGGGGTGGTGGAGTTGGTTGGTTGGTTTGTTCTTGTTTATTTTCTCTGCTCTGTAATGTTAACAGTATGAACTTCAAAGCAGTGCCCTAAGACTTAAGAGCCAGAAAGGGAAATGGTCCCAATCTGAGCAAAAACCAAAGTGGTGCTTAGGGTACGTTAAAGCTCTGGCTCTATTAACTACTGAAGTTTCTCCTGAGTGAAGTTTAATACAGTGCTGCTCACTCTGTGAAAAAACAGTCCCATATTGTGTATAGTCTGTGTTGACTGAAAGTGCTCAGGACTGTATAGAGCATGATTACTTCGGTTAGAAATTGTTAAAATAGGGATTTGATCCATACTGAATATTTTACCCTTTGGTCAGATCCCTAATTCCTGCTGGAATAATGCTGTACATTTGTGTTTTGCTTTAAACTGCCTTTTAGTGTTTCTGTTATGCACAGTAGAACTGGAATGCATTTGTTAAAACAGCTCAATTTATCTCTGAAAGTCATCAGCCAGCTTGCTCTTTTGTGGGTCTAGATATTGTGCACCTATGTAGATATTTTGTGATGCAGGTAAAGGAGGAGCGAAACACTTAAAATCCCCACAAAAACCCTAAAACTTCTAAAACAAGTGCAGTGATATTTCCCTCTGCTTGAATGTATTTATTTGAAGGCTTTATCTGAGAGCATTGCATCAATCCAGGGTGGCTGTGTAGGAAAAGACGGGTATGATGAAATTTTAGCATCTACATACTCAGGTAAGCTTCATATCATTTACTCAATAAACATTGCATATGGTGATGAAAAATATGAAGCAGGCTATATTGTTAGTGAAGCCCACACCTCTTAACATTTTTGTTCTGATTGGAACCAGGATAACGTTTCATTGAAAGGATCTCTTCTAATTTAATATTTAAACTTCAAAAAATGTTTCCTACACTGAAACTATATTATAAATTTTAAGATACTTATAATGTGTTCTGCTGTGTAACACAGCGGCTGGTTATTTGCAAGTGTAGATGACTGTCTGTGATGAAATAGTGAATGTGGTATGTCTGAATGGATGACTAATTTTTTTTTTATTAAAAACATTGATAGACCTGCTTATCCTTTTTATTTTTTTTCTTTTCAGTTTTTGACATAATTTCCTTCCTTTTCAGCTTGATAGGGCTCTAAATGGGATTGACTTTGGTTTTAGTAGAAAACAAAGCTTCCCCATGTGAGACACCTCAGCAGCCCCCCATGGGATCCGAGCTCTTGACCTGACTGTCACCGAGGCCACGATAAACATTCTGTGTGTGTTAACTGCCAGGGACCCAAAACATTCCTTGTTCCCTGTCTTCAGTTGTCTTCAGGACTAAAAAATCAGCCCACTGAGACCACTTGTATTCAAAAGCACGTATTCTGGCAAGATACAATTCTCAGCCAGTTATTAAGAAATAATGGTGTTCAAGTATCTCTTTTAAATCATCTTTGGATGATTAAAATGTTTTTGTACCTCGCCTCATATGAATTGTTTTGGTCTGACAGGCGGCAGCAATGCTGTGGCTGAAGTCCTTTGTGGCTTCTTTTAGTGCCTCTGGGGATATTGTAAAGGTCCATGGATCACAGAATAAAGCGAAAAACAAAACCCTATATTCACCTGTGGGTTTTCATGGGCAGTAGCCGCAGTCCAGCAGATTTTGACAGTTGAGGAAAAATAGTGCTTAGAGCAGTGGAGGTTACACTTGAAGCTTGGCAGTGGACGACTTACATGGTGGTTTTTTGTTTGGTTGGCTTGTTTTTTCAAAATTCATGCTTTCTTATTAGGCTTTCTTGGTACTTGGAGTGGATAGCTGAGGGATGGGAAAGATTGTGGACATGTCAGCTTCTATGGTGCATGTTACAATAATGCTGTCTTACTGTTTGCTTGCATTAGATGAGGTAACTAGAACCATAAACACCCATTCAAGTCTGCGTAGCATACCTGGGATGTCAGGATATAATCAGTTAGTATTTGCTTTTATAAATAAATGTAATTAAGAAAGCAAAAATACTTTTTTTTCCACTTTAACTGGCAGCGTTCAATCTCAAAACACACTGCGCAACATACAGTTTGCTATAAACACATTGCACAGCTTTGTTTTGTTTTGTTTTCAACTATAGTACTGCAAATTTTTCAAGGTTTTGTCAGAGAAACAGAGGTGAGAAAAAATGTAAACACTTGGTTAAAAACTGCCACGGAGAGATTTATTGCTTGAAGTACTAAATGAAAAAGAGTAAGTAATGTTTTTCAATCTGTAAATTAAGAGTGAAACCCATAAAAATCATACCCAGTGTCTACATTAATCCTCCAAAGAAAGGATTAAATTACGTCTTGCTTCTATCTATGCAGTGTCTGGAACAAGCATCATTCCACACATACAAAAGCTGAGTGTAGACTTTTCTTTATAGCTTATAAGGAATATAAACTTCATCTATTGGTTTAGGCTGGCTGACAGGACTGACTACAGAACCTGTCCACAGAGAAGGTGGATCAGCTGAAGAACTAAAATTAAGTCAAGAAATGCAGAGCAAGATTTCTTCCTTAAGGTAATTGCGCTTGAAAGAAATTTAAATGGAAGAATTGGAATGTTAAAAGCTGAAATGTTGTCTTTCCTTCCTATCTTACTGAATTTTTTGTATCGTTAATGTATTTAGAAGTAGAATCAAGCCTTTTCAAAGTAGAAATGAGTAGCAGCCTCATTTCACAGTTTCTTTCTATCTTGCCTGTACATGATGATGTCTTAATGCCTTTTCTTCAGTATCAGCAATCTAAGATTCCTGTGCTGCTTATAGCTTCTAAATGGCACATAATTAAAAATGCATTATACTCTTGAAGGAAAAAAGTCGTCCTTTCCTGTGACTCATAGAAATCTATTTTGGCAAAGTGCAGTAGGATCTATGTTTTCGTGTTCTATAGTTTATATTTCATCTTGGTTGTGTATGTGGAAAGGGGATCAACCGTCACTTATGGTTGGAAAATGGTGGACAGAAGATAAACACGATTGCCTTGCAAGCTTCATATACTTAATTTCTAGGGTAGCTTTTATAGTTTTTTTTTAAAAAAAAAACATTCTATGTGGTTTCCCTTTTCTAGGAATGAATTGGAACACTTACAGATTAAAGTACTTCAGGAACGTGAAAAATACCAGCAGTCTTCTCAGTCCAGTACTGCTGTTTCATCAGTACCTTCATTTAGTGTGAATGATAAGTTTACATTAAATAAGGATGATGCCAGCTACAGTCTCATCTTGGAGGTGCAGACAGCTATAGATACTGTCCTGGTACAGGTGAGTGTGGTTTTGTTCTTGTTGGCTTTCTTGATCTGTAAATAAAACATTCAGAGACTTTCTAGTTTAAAAAGCCAAATTATAGTACCTTAAATACATGGGGGTTTATATGTCTGAATTGTTATAAGAGGAAACTGAAGCGTATAGCATTGCAGGGTTGAAGTAACTGTTGTAAATGCTTCTTCAGAAACAAATACAGCTTAAACCTTTGTTGAACAGAGCAATGTTATGCTACCAAAATAGACTAAAAAACCTAGCAGGTTTCTACGTAACTTTTATGTTTGCTTTTGCATGTCCCTCCATATTTAAACAGCAATTAACTCAGTAAATCTTAAATTAGGTGCAGATTCTCACTTGCCAGTTAAGTGCCATCTAGTGGAAAATTAATTTTAGAATTATGTGGGCCACCTGTGCACTTTCGATGTAGAAGAGCATTTGATTTGTATGCAATTGGTGATAAATACTCCTGCCAAGCAGAGCAACCTTCATTAGTTATTCCTTCTACTGCATCAGCTGAAATTAATGTTAAAGTATCTTTGGTACTCAGAAAGAGTAGTGGTACTGAATTGGCTTAATTTGGGATATGCATGGGGAGAAAAATTTCACAAGGAGGGATTTTTTTGGTGAATTTGCCATAACGAATGGGAAAGAACTACTGTAGGATTCTATTATTCGCTTCTTAATAAAAATCTTATTTTTATTGAAGATGTTATTAGAGCAATGCTAAGCTACAGCTAACTTGCAGCTCTATAGTATCTGCAGTTCCCATTGCTAAGTGAGGAATAATCGAATTGTTTCATCTAGGCCTGAATTTAATGTGGAGTTTAGAACTTACAGCTTTTTCTTTAAAGAAATATAGAGCAGTGTCTGGTATTCCTGTGCTGCCAGAAGATGATAAAAGTGGTTTTAAAATATTTTTTTAGGAAGTATGTTACATATTTATCAGTGTTGTGTGACACTTCTGTGAAGTTATAAAGCAGTACCAAAACAAGTAATTAATCATTCTAATACCCTTTAATCTCATTTCCAAAACAGTGTTAGATTTAATTTTAATTCCAGTGAAAACACACGTAGATAAGAAGTGATCCAATAACATCCAGAGGTGTTATTGTAAGTAAAAGGATCATTAATAATTATCTAATATGATTCTTGGTTTCCTGAATGAATATTGTAAACCTCCTGTGAAAACAGCGAAACGCTTGAGTCATTAATATGCTTCATACGTGTTACTCTGGGATTAAACGTTAAGCAGTGGGGTGTGTGTCTGTTGGGCTTTTGCCTCGTGGATGAAGCGATCGTTGCTTCTCCCTTATTAAAATAATTGATGACAGAGGATAAATGCATCAGAAGCTACTAAGGCACTTTAGCTCTTTATTTTTCCTTCCTCGTATGTGCTGCAGAGTGATGTCCCGTTAGACTTGCTGGATGTGGATAAAAATTCTGCTGTTGTTAGTTTTAGCAGCTGTGATTCTGAGGTGAGTGGGAAAAAAAAGGGGTGATATTTATACAGGTCGCATGATGAAAGCTCTTAATATTGCGTATTAAAATAGAATTTGGGTTTATATATTTATAATTTTAAATATAGTGAGTTAAACCACTCTTTTGGTCATTTTGAAGAGCTTAGCTTCATTACAGGTACTGCAGAATTCAGAGTTAGTGGCAAGTATTGACACAGGGCAACACTAAGTTTGTGCCAAAGGGTCTAGGAGCAACTGCTCTCGTGCTTTTTTCCTGTGTGATCAGGAGTGTGAAAGACCTGTTCAGTATTGCTCTCTTCTCTGGATTTGCCAGTCACACATGTATTTACCTCAAAGTAATTTAAGTGAAGAACATTCTTTTTCTGTGTCTCTTAAAAATCACTTCAGAATGTGAAAATTCTGCTGTGTGGGGAGTCATATGTTTAAGTGCATTTTCTATATGATAATTATAAACTTAACCACTTACAGAATTACTAATAATGCTTAGGACTGGCGGGAAAATCCAGAAGCTATCTTAGCGTTGTGAAAATCTTCTGTTAAGTCCTTCATTGTAATGATCCTCCAAGTATTTTAGATTAAAGGACTAAATTAGCACATCACTGGTCTACACTGGAGTTTTCAGAAATCAACATTTTTTATTTTAAGTTTCTCGTTGGTCGTGATGATTAATTTAGCTTTTTTTAGTGTGTTTTCTTACTGATCTTACTTTAGGTTTTGAATGTTGGACTAATATTGCAGATGAGTGGGGCAGGTTGACAGATGCATTCTTCATATGGAAAATGGTTATCTATATAATTTTTGTGGTGATATTAAAGAGTATAAGAGGCTTCAGTTGATTTTTCCCTGTATAGGGAAATTTTTAAAATTCTGTCATCATGAAAACTAATTGAAGTGTTCAAGGAAACCAAAGATCACTTTTTGCATTTAACTTTTGTAGAGTAGCTGTACATAAATAGCAAAAACTTTACTGTACATATCTTCAGTTAAAACAGACTAGTAGAACATTTGTGAATCCACAGACCTGTTTTGTATTTTTTTTTCTGTTTACAGCCAAATAGCAACTTTCTTCTTGCAACTTACCGATGCCAAGCAAATACTACGAGACTTGAGCTTAAGGTAAAATGCTCCAAAATCTTTTCCATAATAAATTCATGCTTAGGAATGGAGAGATCTCTGCCTCAACTGACTGCTTAGCCTGAGCAAATGATCATTCCTCTTTCTAGTGCTGGTTGTTTCCTGAGAACCTTCTAGTCCGGGGCTTGTGTTCATTTATATTTGTCCCTAGGGTTTCTAAAGGCCTCTGAAAATGTGTTACTTCAGAGGAGAGCCTGGGGTCCTTCTTGAGTGTCTGTCAGATGAAAGCAGTGGGGAAATCACAGATTGTGAAAATACTTGAAAAATACTTGTGTGGAACTTGAAGTGGCGAGAGGTGTGGGGAAGAAATCTCTGGCACGGTTTGTCCTTGGAAGTGTTGGAGGGAATTTATGCCGGGAAGTAACCAGGGAATGTAGACTGGATTTGTATTTTGGAGAGGAAGCAAATCCGGTCATTCCATGCTAATGGGGGTCTTTAGGGGTTTATTTTTAATGATCCACCAAATGCACACATTTTCTGGCCACCACTGGGGGAAATCATGAAGGAAATAATGATTAGGAAAGCCCTCAAGATGCACACAGGCTCTGGGTTTTCTCTTTACGTAGTCACCTAACTCTGCAGCCTCCTAATGTGATACATGTTGATTTATGTAAAACTCTCAGTCAAAAGATTATTATTAGAAATTTAAGCCTGTATAAGATGCATCAAATGTGAGGAAGTTTGGGCTTATTATCTTTTTTTGGTGATGTCGCAGTAATGGACCTTGTGTGCAGAACTAAGACTTGTTTCCCAGGCCCCCTTAAGAAAGGCGATTAATGTGCTTA
Source organism: Pampusana beccarii (assembly GCA_013399365.1). NCBI lineage: Eukaryota > Metazoa > Chordata > Aves > Columbiformes > Columbidae > Pampusana > Pampusana beccarii. Next base: position 3,453,606 of record VWYH01005061.1, read on the forward strand.
TTGATTCTGAGCCTCTGATATATCTCCCTATATCTCAGTTCTCTTATTTTAATTTAGGGGTATGACTCTGGCCACCTTTACTATTTAAAATACTGGGTAAAGAGTAAATAACGCAAGAAAATGAATCATATGCACTGATGATACACAAAAAGAGGGTTTCTTTGACTCTCGCACTAATAAAATTATAAACTTGCCGTTGTGCATCATCAAAACCCTGTACTATCACTCTTTCCTTTGGATCCTGATGTGATGGATTTGATCTGCAGAGGTTCTGCTGCTGCCTTGCTGCAGTATCTTGAGGATCTCCAGTGATTTACACCTGCCGCATGGAGTTCGTTCTTTTTTTTGTCTTTCATCTATGCATGTGCAAAGTATATCACTTTTAAGTCTTGGTGGTTTTATTTCCAAAGGAGCTTTTTACTAACTTAATTTTATTAAAAACATTGAAGTGGGTGTCTTCCTGCAAAACACTGCTTTTTGACTTCTGAGACCCTATAAATTATGGGATGTAATCGAAGTTATAAAGCAAACCAGTACCTGAACTCCAGTCTGCTCTCTTGCTTGTATAAAGTTGTTTGTGCATCCTGCTTGTTGGGTATGCTGAGAACTGAACTTAAATCTGGCTGATTTTCCAAAAATAGCTCAGGAAGAACTTCCATTGTTACAAATAAATGAATAAATATTTTGAAATTCTGTTTACTCTTTTAAATTCTTTGATGCCAGCTGCTACTGAATATATTTTTTTGTCTTAATAAAAAAAAAAAAAGACAAGTAATAGGACCACTGAAGAATGAGAATCAAGTTACAGACTTTTTATTTCAACTAATCAGAAAGTAAGTTAGTGGGTTTTATTTTCTCAATATTTCATTCATCTAATATAGCAGCGCTTCATTGGACGCTACTACATCTAGTTTTAAAACATTCTTGAGCTGCTCTGTTTATCTGCACTATCAAGTAAATATAGTACTCTAAGTATTCTTGAAGTACTGCAGAAAATCTACAGTTTTTCTTTAATATGTTTTGTATGTCGAATATCCACCAATTTCCAAATTGTGGTCGATTTAAACTTTTATTCTTGTTTGTGGGTTCTGCTTTTATTTCTGCAGGTTCGATCAATTGAAGGACAGTATGGGACACTTCAAGCATATGTAACACCAAGAATTCAACCAAAAACCTGCCAAGTTCATCAATATCAAATTAAACCACTTTCGCTTCATCAGAGAACTCATTCTATTGACCATGACAGGTATTTGCAAAGAAAAATCAGGGCCTTTTTCTCTTGAAAAACTGACACAATCCAGTTGAAACAATGTTTACTCTATAAACTTACCTGTGTAATTCCTCACCTACAAGTTTGAGCAGCCTGTAGTTCCATTTTATCAGTTAGAAAATGCAGATTTAGCAGGTTTCTGCTTTCCTTGCCATTTTTTGCCCTTGTTTTCAGGTTATTTTTCGTTTTACTGGCCTGGGTTATAGTGCAGCCCCATGTGTCAGAAGAGCTGAGGGTGTGGTAGGAATGAAACTCTCCTGTGTTAGCAACCGCAGTCTTTTCATTTTCAGTCTCTGTCTGCCCTCCACCCTTTAAATGTAACTCTTTCCCACAGCTAATTTGGCCTCAAAACGGAGGCAAGACTTTTTTTTTTCCCTCTGCTTTCTCTCTGTTTGGACCCTACTATTTTATGCAATTTATATTTGATTTTCCCTACTCCCAATTAACATCTCGTATTGCCAGCAAGGTGTTGCTTGTTCTAAATCAAAACTGAAGGATCGCTACCAAATGCTTTTACTTGATGTGCAAACATATTGTATTGTGCCTCATTTTTGATAAAAGTGTCAGGTCTGTGGTTTACAGCAGGGGAGACTGTTGAGGCTCTCAGTCAGTTGTTGTATTGTCAGGTATTTACATTAGATTCAGGTTTAACAACTTGAAAAGGGACATGTCAAAAACTTCAAACTAGTTTCGTATCCAGTTCTGACATGCCTCCTATGAGATAAAATTTGCATGTACACACAGCTTTTTGTCTCGAAATACAGAAAAGCAGATGTAATCAGCAATACATAACTACTTAGCAAGATACCTGCCTTTTTGCAATGTGTTGATTAAAAGGAAACAACCTCATGTAACTAACTTTTTTCATAAGGATAACCAGGGCACTGACAGTGCCCTTTCTGTATAACTATTGACCACCTTTTTTTTTTTTTTTAAATTTAATAATGTCATAGGCCCATGAATACACTGACGCTCAAAGGCCAGTTCAGTTTTGCTGAAATTCACTCCTGGGTTGTGTTTTGCTTGCCTGAAGTGCCTGAAAAGACTCCTGCTGGAGAGAGCATCACCTTTTATTTTCAGAACACTTTCCTGGGTACACAGCTTGAAAGTACTTACAGGTAAAATACAATTGCTAAAGCACAACATGACTATGCTGGGGCTTCTGTCTTCTTCATTCCTGACCAGTCTGTGGGTATCATTCCATGCACATCCTACTGTGCATCCAGCCCCAGCCCCAGCAAAACTGCCATTAAAGAGAACAGGAATCTTTCTTAAAAGGGATTGTTAAACATTGCCAGGGATGATCACTATCCAGTAGTGATGCAATCCATAGCTTGAATAGAGTTTTTCTTGAAGCTGGTCCAAACTCTGCTTTTTTCTTCCTTTGTAGAAAAGGTGAGGGATGTTTTAAGTCTGACAACATTTCTACAATATCCATCCTAAAAGATGTGCTTTCCAAAGAGGCTACTAAAAGGAAGATTAATCTCAACATATCATATGGTAAAACTTCTTTTCTCTGTTGTGTTCTTCTTGACTTAATTTTATATTCTTATAAATGGAATATGTATTATTAATTTTCTTGTTTGGTTTTTTTTTTTTTTGACTCCCTACTAGATGTAAATGAAGAATCCGTGAGGCACACGTTAAAGCTTATCCACCCCAAATTAGAGTATCAGCAGCTGTTGGCCAAGAAGGTTCACTTAATAGATGCTTTGAGAGTAAGTACCTGAACTCCCATGGAAGAATTTTTATTGGGGATTATGTTGTCAGATACCAAGCTGTGCGGCTCAAGTCAGATGCGTGTCACAGTGGTACCTGTTCCGTTTCTATTCCCAGGACATGTGTTTTAGTTATCTGGGAGACAGACTTAAAAGTAAAATTCCCATTTGCCTATGGAACTAGTGGATGTCATGTAGGATTACAGACTGATGCTGAGGATTACTAAATCAGACAGTAGAATGCAGCCAGCTCTGTCATCTAATGGTCTCTTTTTGCCTGCTGTTATTTTCCAGTTCCTTCTTTGTCTCTTTCCACTAACCTTTAAAAGTTTTTTAGAGCTGGGGATGATCATCCATGCCAGATGAAACTTCCTTGCTTTGGAATTTCATCCCAGTGGGTCATAATTTCTGAATTATCCGCTTATTTATCTTTTGCTTCATACTCTCCTCAACAGTTAGTCTTTGGGAGGTACCTGTTAGGCAGCTTGTCTCAGTTTGCGAACTTTTCCAACAACCAGGATTTTATCATCAGAAACTTGCTATCATCTCTTTTGGGGTATTTTTTTGAGGCAGAGGGGAGATGAAAATGAACATCTGATTCTCTTTGTCCTTTGGAATAAAATAGTAGTTGTCAGAACTCCAGTTAGAGAAAAACTATCAATGAACACAGTGTGTATCTTTATTGTCCCTAAAAGTATTTTACTTGGGTTTGATTTCACAAACTGGTGAGGTGGGGAATAATAGAGAACTTATTCTTAATGAGTGTTATGTTTGTACAATAATAATGATGTTGCACATCTTGGAGAAAGTGTTTAGTTCTTGTTCTAGGCTTTTTTTGGGCAGCAAATCTCCTTCAACAAGTTTTTGTTACTCATTATTTGGATAATATGTCATTCATAGGCAGTAAAATAATCTGGTGATTGATTAAATCTGTTGTCCCAGCAGACACACAATGCATAAAATAACTATATTTCATCTAGAAAAGAACAGTCTCTCTGTGGGGAATAAAAAGATCTATACTATTGACCATCTTAAATTGGTCCGATGGCAGACTGGGACATTTTAGAAGAGGTCTTTAAAAGCTTTTTCTGTCACAAATTGGGTGATAGTTCCAGAGTTTACTTTTATCTTTGGACGTTTAGCATGTGCAATACTTTCTAGGAACTTACTTATTCTAACAAGGAAGGCATGGAAAAGACTTTGAGCCTTCCTTAGGGGCTGGGCTGTGGAGTGACCCTGTTCTGGCGGTACTGAGAGCTGGAAGCTGTAATGCACAGGATTTTGAGAATCTAGTCGAGGAAGTGATAAGTAACATCTGGCATTTCGCTGGAAGACTGGAAAACGAGGCATTTTGAAAATAACTCTTGCTAGTTTAGAAGGGGATTGTCTTGTCTCTGAAGTACTTTCTCCTGTCAGACCCAAGCTTCACTTCTTACTTTTATGCTCTTATGATACTTAACTGCTCTTAATTCTAACGATTTAACATGTCATTGAGGAATTACAAGTTCATGAGGGAAACGTGGACTTCTTGCTACCAAAATACCGCAGCATTTTGGAAGAGGCAGATCAGCTGCTTGAGGAATACAAGAAACAACCTGCACATCTCGAGAGACTTTATGGTTAGTTGATCAATTCAACATTTTGTTTAAATGCAAATTAATGTCCAGAGAGCACCCTGGACATGCCTGTCATAGTTATGAAGTCAGTAGGGGGTACACTTGGGTAGCTTCAGGACTACAATAGGTATGTAAGTATATATGTCCATTTGGTCATACAGGCAAGGTTGCGTATTTACACAATGGTTTTGATTATAGAAATCTGCAGGTTAAAGGTGAGGCAGTAAAACCTCCTGCATGCTGAAAATGGCTTGTGTGCTACTACAGACTTGGAGTGACTCTCTAAAGGTTCACCTGAGGACTTCTAAAATTGATTTGGCATCACAAGCGTTATCGCTGAGAATGAAAATGCAAGGATTATTTGCAAGTGACTTTTCTGCTTTCTGTTTAATAGACAGCTTTTTATATTCTGATTACCCTTGTCTTTATGGATGCGATTAAGGATCATGTTAAAATTCAGGATGGCATTTAAGAAGGTATCCAGTTCAATGAGTGGTTAAGTTCTGGGTGGTTAAGTTCTACAAAACATCAGAAAAATGCACATGGGGTGGGAAGGGAGACTCTTAGGAGATGATCTAAGTTAGTGAAGGAAGTTCTGTAACCTCTGGTGTTCCCTGTGCAGCTTTCAGCTTGGAGAATCACTGCCGGGCACCAGCTATAATAAGCCTCAGTATATACAGTGTAGGCAGAGTCCTCGTCGCCCGTCCTGTGCTGGTTCCTCTTGAGAGGTTCAAACAAGGTCATTCCAAGGCAGAAACACACGTGGGAATGAAGCTGAAATTGGCCGTTCTAACAGTGGTTTTTCATTTATTTAAAAGTAAATCGCTGTTTAAAAAGAGTCTTGTCTGTAAACTCCAAATCAGCTAGAATAGTTGGTACGTAACAAGTTAAAAGAAGAGACACCTCATGATGAAAACAAGGCCAATACTAAATCCTGGGATTTTACCTTTGCAGGTATGATCACAGATCTCTTCATAGATAAATTTAAATTTAAAGGCACCAATGTGAAAACAAAAGTTCCTCTTCTTCTGGAAATTCTGGATGGCTGTGATCAAGATGGACTGATTGCTTTTTTTGAGTCTGCAGCCTGACAAGGAAAAAGCAAAATTTTTTTTGTCTTTCCCTTTCCTTTCCTTATCAAGGCAGTTTAATATCAAGTCCAAAAGACACATTTTAAGAAAAACACTATTTTACTCTTTTGTTGTACTGTCAGCTCTTACTTTTTATTCATATTTATTAAGATACTGAGTACAGTAGTCAATTTTAGTTCATATAAGCTGTTATTTGTGTTAAATGGGTGAAGTTTCTATATACACAATGTTCTTCATAGCTGAAGAAAACTTCAATATAAATACCAAATACCCTTTTTGCAAAAATGTTTTCAGTACTGTTAAAGGCTATATGCACTAGTCTTTGTTCTATAATTGTAAAAATGTATGAAGACACTTGTTTTCAGAGACTCAACCAGGTTTAGAAGAAAGTCAGGTGTTAAACTATGCAGAACTCTGATCTTGGGTGCCCTGGAAAGCAGCACCAGGTGCTCACCGGGCTGGGGGAGCTGCTGTGTGCAGGCGGGGGAGAACTACGTGTGGATTTTAAACTAAAGACAGCTACTTTGAAAGCTACAAATTAACTCTTGTAGAGTGGATGGCATTAAACTTCCTTCATGCTTCTCATCTGTCTGCGTTCTTAATTTCGAGTCTCCCAGCCTTTGGCATCTTCCATCCCATTTTTATTTAAAGTTAGAACACATTAACCGCCTTGTGGATACAGACATTTGTTCGCAAGTGAAGTAAAAAGGAATAACTTGCTCCATTAGAAGGAAAGGCACATATGGAAAAGTGCTTTTCCCGCGGGAGCGGGCAGGGCCGCAGCAGCGGGGGGGCAGTCGCAGCCCCGCGGGCCCTGCGCTCCGGCTTTGATCGGCCGGGCCGAGCAGCTCTGCCCCGGCCCGGTAAGGCCGGTTCCCGGTTCCCGCCCCCTCCTCTCGCCTCGGGTCCGGGCGGCTCCTCCGCGCCCCCGCCCCGCGCTTTCCCGCCGCCGCGCTCCGGAGAGCCCCGCCCACCGAGCCCCGCCCCCTGGCCCCAGGCCCCGCCCATCGCCTCGCAGAGCGCACTTCGCTTCCTCCGTTTTGGCCCCTGCCGCCGCCCGTAGGCCGCGTGACGCGCCGCGGCGCCGCGTCTTCTTATTGGCCGATTCAATAGTCGCGGGCTACTTGAACGCCCGGAGCGGCGCGAGACTGGGCGGCCGCGGGACGCCGGCACGAGACGCGCGCATCCCCCGCCTGGCGGCGCCCCCGCCCGCACCGGCGCCTCCCGCCCGTTCTCCGTCCCGCCCG
>VWYH01005061.1:3460771-3704524 GCA_013399365.1 Pampusana beccarii
CCGCAGGCGGCGCGGAGCGGCTGCGAGGGCCATGGCGCGGCGGGGCGGGCGGCCGGCGGGCAGCAGCCCTTCGCCATCCATGTGGACGAGCCGGACGGGGAGCGGCGGCGCGGCCCGGCGCTGCGCAAGGACGAGGAGGCGCTGGGGCTGCGAGCGGCCGTCTGCGCCATGGGGGACCGGCGGCCCCTGGCGCCCCTGGGCAACGCCATGGACGTGAGCTTCGGTACGTGACCCCCCGCCCCGGTACCCCCTGCCCGGGGCTCGGCTGGTGCCGTGTCCCGCCAGCCGAGCTGCACCCCCGGGACCCCCGCCCGCTGCGGGGGCAGCGCTGCCGCGGGCTCCCGGTGCGCCCCGGGGGCCTCGGAGCGGCCCGGGCAGCGCCCCGGTGTGCCCGGCCCTTCCCCGGGGCGGCGCCGAGCGGAGCTGTTACTTATGGGGAGACTTCCAGAGCAAACTGTAAGAGGACTGCAGATCCCGAGGCTGTTTGGTACGTAAACTGGCTTGGTTTTGCCTCGGAAGGTGACTCTTGAGTTGCTGAAACCGACTGGGTTCCCTTGAGCTGGCCGTTACGTACAACACAACAGCTTTTCAATCCCGCTGAGCTCTCAGCTGTTGAGCCTCTACACATCTATCCCCTGCTCTTTGTGGGCAGTTTTATGCTTTTAACCTGAACTGTTGGTAACTCACGAGATAAAACAGATTACAGATCACAGCCCTTTTTAAAGCCTCGCCCTTTGCTACCGCTGTGGAGTTAAAGGGGTTTTACCCTGGCAGATCCTGGGACTGCATGGACTTTTCTCCCAGCTAACACCCTGTACTGGTGCAAGAGTTTTGAGTTCCTCCCAGTACATAAGAAGTGGGAGCAGTCAGATCCATCTCCTGTAATGTGCGCAGGAATATCTGAGGGCTGATTCCATCACGGCCCACTTCTGTAGTCCCAAAAAAGCTCTGGTAGTCCAGCCCTATGTTAAGCCACAATAGCTAAGCTTACAGGATTCACATCTATGTAACGAGGTAACACAGGACGCACTGAGCACTGCACAGCTGCAAGACAGCTTTCCATCCCTTTATTCTTAGGCAGAAGTAGAGAAAAGGAAACGGTAAACTTCCTTGTTGCACTAACATTTTGGCTTCCCTAGAGTCTCCTCAATGCCCAGTTTGGTTGAGTGGTAGTCTGCCCTTTCTGCCTGCCAGGGAGGCAAGAGGCTGAGCAGCCCTGGAGATCCACCATCTGCGTACTACAGAAGGAGGGCAGTTCCCTGTACTGCAAGGCAGTGGCCCAACAGTGCGAATTTTAACATGGTTATTGTTTTCCGCTTAGATTCTCCAAGTATTATGGATATTTCAATAACCTCGGAAGCAGAAGAGAGAAAACCAAATGTTAATAACGTGCCAGACTATATCAGCGATATCCATACGTACCTTAGGGAAATGGAGGTGAGCTGCTATTGTTTCCGTACAGTTTATGAGGGGGAAATTTGGGGTTGAGAAATGCATCTAAACACTATTTAACTACTACAGAGACCAAAGTAAAGCCGGCTAGAAATAGAGGAATAAGATGCTCTGTTCACTGCTGTGAACACAAGACTGGTTTCTTGTGATAAAGTTGACTACCAAGTACCGAACACGAGCTTGAAAGCAAGATCACAGAAATATAATTTACTGATCCTAGTCTTACTATTGTTTACTTCTGATCTGTTTAAACTGTGGTAAACAGAGTTTAAATAGCTGTCTCCTTCCAGGCACTTAGTCCAAACTCAGTTTTATCTGTAATCTAAACCTACAGGTGAAATGCAAGCCTAAAATGGGTTACATGAAGAAGCAACCTGATATCACTAACAGCATGCGGGCTATTCTTGTGGACTGGCTGGTGGAAGTTGGAGAAGAATACAAGTTACAGAATGAAACCCTGCACTTAGCTGTAAATTACATTGATAGGTTTCTTTCCTCAATGTCTGTTTTGAGAGGAAAACTTCAGCTTGTGGGCACTGCGGCTATGCTGCTTGCATCGTAAGTGAAATTGCTTAATTTAAAATTCTACTTGTTGGTCTGTTACAGATGGAAATCTTGTGGCTATCACATCTTTGTTGCCCATAGTCAGATTGGCTCAGGAGGGCTTCACACTGGAAGAAAAAGCAGGAGTTAGCCACGTAAAAGCTTGGTAGTCTGTATGAAACTCTGCAAGCAAGGTTCTAGGCTGTCTTTGTAGATTGACTAATGTGAGGGTTCATTACTTCTAGCTGCAGCAGCAGCAGGCTTCTAAACAGTATTTGAGGGAATATGCACAAGGCACGTGAAAACAAAAAGTTTTACTTGCACCAATTATTAGTTTAGTGAGTTCTTCTGGAATTCCAGTAACTCTAAGTCGCAAAGTGCTAAAATATCAGGCTGTTGTAGGTCTGTAATTTCAAACTCTGCTGATTCAAGAGCTACTGAACCAAGTGCAGGAAGTTGCTCAGTAACACTGACCAGCTGCTTCCCAAGTCAGAATTTTAATTAGCATGCTGGCTTTCATTAAATGTTTCTGGTTATCTGGTTCTCTAGTCCTCAATCATTTTCTCATAACTATTTCTCCTGGCAGAAAGTTTGAAGAAATCTACCCTCCTGAAGTAGCAGAGTTCGTCTACATCACAGATGACACCTATACCAAGAAGCAAGTTCTAAGGATGGAGCACTTAATTTTGAAGGTTTTGTCTTTTGACTTGGCAGCTCCAACAATCAACCAGTTCCTCACTCAGTATTTCCTACATCAGCAGACAAGTGCTAAAGTGGAGAGCTTATCAATGGTAAGTAAGAATTGCTAGCTTGTCCCATGTAACTAGAGAGTTATATTACTATTAACGTTCTTTACAAGTTCTCGTTTCCTATTTCCAGTAGAAAAATGCTGAAGGATTCTTCAGTCCAGGCTTCCCGGCCTCCTTGTATTTTTAAATGTTTAGTCTCTATGGAGAGTTCTGGAGAGTGCATACGGTACGGCATGTGCTCCTCCAGAGCTGCCACACCACTGGAGATGAACAGTCTTGTCACTTAGTGTTTGAGATACTCCATTACTGTCACAGGCTGGCGCTTGCCATGGCTCAAGCACGCGTGCTTACTCAAAGCAGGCAGAGATTGATGAATTTTAGTTCACTGCTAGATGTTTTCCTCTTTCTCACCTATAACTTCTGGACCTATCCACCCATTTGGCTAAAAAGGACTTTTTATTTTCTTTTCCCCTCAACAAGCACTGAGCTCTAAATCCAGAGGCTAATTTCTAAAGCAGACCACAGATAATGTTTCAACTAGAGTTACATTAAATCCTGACTTTATGGCAGGTACAAAAGTTCCTAAATGGAAGCCTTTGTCTCATTGTGCAAAGGTCATACCCAACTACGCTCTTCCCTCTAGATCCTGTATACCTCTAAATGTAGGAGTAGTTACATTTATACAGTCCTAAAATTACATTTGGCCCTTTGAAGGTGTCACTGTTTACTGCAGAGTGGCAATAAACTCTGGCAGATACTCTCTGTTAACCCCCTACCCTCCCCACTAAGGAAAGGGAATAGGAAGAAAAGGGAGAGAGAGTTGCAAGTTGGAAAAAGTAAAAAATGCTTTACTAATGCTACTAATAAGATAGAGAAAATAATACAAAATATACAAAACCAATATTGAATTTCCCAGGACAGGGCGGCATTGCCCAGCAGCTGCAGGGCAGGCACCCGGAAGTCCTGGGCTGGACTCCACAGCAAACTGGAACTGGATTCAGGGATGCAGGGTCTGGAACAAAACCTCAGATCACAGGCATGACAGGCAGCGTCTTCCTCAGATACCGACCATGGTCAAAGAGAGTGAGACCCTCGTGATCTCCCACTTTTATAGGGTGTATGTGTATGGGATGGAATACTCAGTTGGTCAATTGTAGTCACCTGTCTGCCCCTCCTTGCAAATATGCCCCTCTCTCTTATGGGACGTGCAAAATTTATCAGTAACCTTGGCTGCCATAGTAATAAGTCTAAACCTGGGTCTCTTCTGCATTCCAGTGCTACCGTTATCAGCTCCTGTCTGCAAAAACATGCAGCCAAATTCAGAAGAGTGCAGTTACTTAGAAGAACTTAGCTGAAAGAAGAATTAACTAAAAGATAAACTGGTCTTGTTTTTAACAAAACCAGGACAGAAGGCAACCACGAGGCTGATGTAGCCCCCCGTGAAAATGAGTTTGACACCACTGCTCTAAATATAAAATGTGTTGGAAAAGAATGTGTGGGAACAGTGGCAGTAGCTAACAGCAGATGCTAAAAATGAAAGATCATTTTGGGGTATGTTCCTCATGTTTTGTTGCTGTTTAGGGACTCAGAATCATAGGTAGTGATTTACTGTGTCAGCTCCTACTTTTTTCTGTGTCACTGTCTGGTGTCTTGATCAGTGTCAATCTTGTCTTGAACAGAGCATCAGTGTTAATTGAATAAATCTGTAGACCATCTCAGTAAGTGGAAACCAGTAAAAGCTGTTGCTCCAACTGATGGCAGGATTGGAAACTTAAATTAGGGTTCTAGTGCAACTGTTAATTGCTCTTCTACTTCCATTTGGAAGCAGATTATTTCCTTTCTATTGTCTCCCTTGCAGTATCTTGGGGAGCTGAGCCTAATTGATGCTGATCCTTACCTGAAATACTTGCCATCAGTTATTGCTGCTGCAGCATTTCATCTAGCAGACTACACAATCACTGGACAAACTTGGGTATGTAGAACTAAAACTTGAGCCTTCATGCACTTTTATGCAGGTTGAGTGTATTTGTGTGCGGTTCTGAACGCTGGAGCCTGGGCTGCGGGAACTGTAGCCCCTCTGTCCCTCATGGCTGCTAATTAGGGATTGCTCTCTATGGTATTTGAAAAAAAAGCGCGGGACGCCTTTTGTTGTAATGAAGAGGCATCTACTGATGCACTCTCTTCTGGTGATCCTGCTCAGAGCTGTGAGCAGCTTCCTTGTGATGAGGACGTAGGCAGAAAGCCTAAGCACTGGCAGCAAGGAATACTTGTTTAGAATGTAACAGTTGCAGGATTACTGTAAACCTACGTGATGTGCTAAAATCTGAGCAGTGAGGAATAAACTACTTTGTGCTTGAGCTAATGAAACTCTGCCTATTAGGAAATGAAACCTATTAGGACAACAGAGTTTCAACAGGAAGCTAAAACCTCCACCAGTGGTTGCCAGCATAATCAAACAGAAATGTACAAATGTCCCTTTTGCTTTCCTTGTCTTCCTCAGCCTGAATCCCTGTGCAAAGTGACAGGCTACACCCTTGAACACATCAAGCCTTGCCTCATGGACCTACACAAGACCTACCTCAAAGCAGCACAACACACGCAACAGTCCATAAGGGAAAAGTACAAGAGTACCAAGTGAGTATCTGTGGTGATGTGTGATAAGCTGTTATGCCTGAGTTGTTCTAGCACTTATTTGCTTAATGGGGTGGGGGATGTCTTGAGAGGAGTCCTCAGTCAGACTCAACTCACCAAATCTGCCATGTAAGCCAAACGGTGTCAAGACTCCCAAGATTTTTGCACACTGCTTTGCTGAGCAACACTTCATGTTCACCACCAGGCCTGCTATCACTACCTGAATCAACGGGTAGAAACTGAAGGAATTTTCTTGACATTCCTACAGTTGGTAGGCACAATATGGTACCTAGTGCTCTTAAAAATCCATGGCAGCTGGCAAGCTTCAAATTGTTTTCCTGCAGGCTGTGCATTGTGAGAAATGTGCTTTGCTGCAGTATGTATGCTGCCCTTCATGGCAAAGAGCACCTGAGCAAAATGACATCCTGCATCTTTCTTTCTCTCTCTAGGTACCATGGAGTATCGCTTATTGACCCACCAGAGACACTAAACTTATTGTAATAATCAAGAGACTGATCTTTTTAAAAGATGTATATTACAGGAAAATGATGTACAGTTTTAAACATGGTTCAAAATTCTAGATGTGATCACTCGGAATATTAATACAGGTTTTGATGAGCTTAACTATGGAGTTAGTTTTATGTGGTTTTAATGTAAATCTTCTGTACATGCAATCTTGTTAAAATATTTAGCTGGGTTTTATAAAAATGTTCTCTTCAAGCACAGAATTAACCATGCAGACCAAGTGATGTCTGAGACTGCTTATCTAATTATAGACTAAACATTAATATTAGCAGTGCATTATTATAGTAGGGCTTTTTTCCTCCTTCCAAGAGTTACTCAGACTCCACAACAGTATTTGTAGCATTTTTGTACTGTCTAGTTTAAACTGAGACTTAGCATAGATCTGAAATGTGGCTCAACGGCTATAACACTGGAAGAAACTCTACAGCTCTGAGTAGAGCTCTCTTGGGAGGCTCTTTAGGGTGTGCCAGTTACTGGCAGCCTGGATTGCTATGTCATGTAGTGCCAGATCTCCATCAGGTTAAACGCTCTGCTGGTGAGACTGCACGGCTAAAACGAGTATACCAGACCATACTTCTAGTATGTAGAAAATGGTCTTGCTATAGGTATTTTCCAGTCAAAGTGTAAAACTGGCACTAGTTTAAGCCCAGGGCATTCCCACTGATGCATTAGCTGTCCTGAAAGCCCGTGGATGCTCACTAAAAGAACTACAGCTACCAATCTGGTTACCTAGTACTTGTCTAGGGGCAGTGGAGGGATTAAACTGCAGGAGGGTGAAACTGCTGCTTTGTGCCCTCGAGAGTGAGGAACATCCTCTGGTGCGGGTGCACGATGTGCAGAACAGCACTAGTTCTATATGTCCCTCTCGCTTGGAAAGGGTTCCTCTGTGGCACGCAGCAAACATAGACTAAACTGGTTGTCTTTTTCCCTAGTTCTAGAACTGTTATATGAGCAAATTAGCACATAATCAGCATTAGATCAAGTGGATGCTTACATTCAACCTGTATAAACAGAGTGATGCTGCCCTGTACCTGCTGTTCTTTGCATGTAAAGCAGTGAATGCATGGAAGTGGATTTAATTGAGCTATATCCAGGTTGGCTAATAAAAACTTTTTACATCTACTGTTAATGGTCTTGCCAATACCTTAAAAACACTGAGGGGTAGTACTACCATGCATTCATTTCTAGAGCTTTTTGGCAAGGGCTGCCCTGTGAAACCTGTGCTACTTTAGCTTGAAGTTGATTCAACACTGTCTGGTTATCTGGACACCTAGTAGGCAGCATGTAAATCCTTCACAGATGTGGAGCAGCGTTATGTTGTGGCTATTCTAAATAATTTTTTTAAAAGTCTGTCAAGCTGACAAGCAACTATTACAGTGCTATGAGACAATTCACACATCTTGATGTAGTAACTAAAAACCTGCTCTGTAGTCTGAGCCTTCTGTGAACCAGCTCACAAAACTGATTGAGTGGTGGTGGCGTATCCAGTCAAGACGAAAGTGTGCAGCACAGGCTACTGCTTTTTTGGCCAAACTGAGCTTTTTAGGATGCACTTTGACTTTTATATGTGTTCTAATATTTAATGAAGAACTATATTTCATTGGTCTACCATGTTCTCCAATAGCCTTTGTTTAGCTTAATTTCAGGAGCTTGCCACTGAAAGGCTAAAACTAGCTGGGAAAAAACTACAATGTCTATCATGTCTGGTGCTTAGTATGGGAAACACTCTAACCTCCCCGGAGAGGGAGTTAGTATATACAGGAACGTGTTTGCCGGATGCAACATCAGTTTGTGACTTTGGAAATGCAACTCAAAGTGTTGACTGGCAAATCATTCTTTGAAGACACAGAGCACAGTGCTCTTCTGAGAAACTAGGTTCTGCCTTCCCCTGGTTTTCTGTGACATATACTGGAAACTTTCAAGATCACGGAGAAATACCAACACTGGAAAAGGAATAAATTAAAGGAAGCTCATCAATTATTTTTCCCAGCAAAGACCAAGCCAGCAGCACCACTTCAGTGGTTTATAGTATCAATTTACTGCTTAATGAAATGTCTTTTTGCTCTGTTTTCAATGGGAGTTGTTCAGTTACTGTTCCCAGAGCCCAGATAAAAATCCTCCCCTGCTTCCTGAGCTTTGCTTTCAACATACTTGATAAGACTTCCCGTGTAGCATAAAAAAGGAATGCCTCAGTTGTGGGCTGGTATCTCTGCCCAGGATGACTATGTCCCTCACTGCCAGCTCTTGCTGGAAACCAACTCTTTCCATCTTCTCATTTTCTAGAAGTCAGTATGGGATGATTCTAGGTCTTGCTACTAAGTTTTGAACAAAATAACTCAGGTTGTACTATACTACTCTTTTGCCTCTCCAGTTTAACTTCTAGCCTTTCAAAATAAAGCCTTTAAGGAGCACAGGGTATGAGAAGTCATGTGTGAAGACAAAGAGCAGTGCAAAGAATACTGTTCTTTTTTCCTGAAGTTTAAGGTCTTGTTGGACTGCAGAAGAAAGAAGAAACTGAATCTTTATTCTCATACTCCTGACAGTGACTTTGGGCTGGAAGAACTGACACTAAGAAAGTGCCCTGGTTTAGCTCCTGGAGGAAGGGGGCTTTTGATGTTCATCCTTTTCTGAAAGAGCACAACTTGATTAAAGCTTTGTTTGGCTGCAAGCAATTTTTCTTTTTAAATTAACATTTAATTCTAAACCTGATTTGGGGAGTGTATTATCTGCAACAGTAATTCATCTCCTGTTCACATTTTATGAAATACTAAGGTCACATGTAAAATAGTCCTCCTTTGTTCTTGTAAATATGTGCATGTTTCCACTTTGTTCTGAAGCTAAGCAGCTAGGTCAGATACTTTGGAAACCTCACCTCTTCTTTGTTTTGCCCAATTGTAGATTCAGAACATAATTCATCAAAAATGGCTCAAGAAGCATTTATATCTGCTGCATGTAATAATTAATTAAACTTTTAAAAAAACTCCAGTGCTAAAGTATGAGTTGGTTCTCTATGGAAGTTTTGCAGAAGTCCTGTACTATTTTGTTAAGTATGTGCATTTCTGTTGATTTCTACACAAAGCCATTTCAGTGAAAGGTACAGCGTGGAGTGACCAGAGCAAGGTCTTAGCTGCAGCACACCACTTTTCCCTGCAAGGAACATTCCAAGGGATTAAACCCTTCCCAGGTGTGGTAATACTGTAACTAAAAAGCAGCTTTTCCTGGCATTAAACTTGAGCCATAATTCCTTTTACCCACTGAACTCTGACTGTACTTTAGTAATTGCTGTTTTGTTACAAAAACCATGCATCTTACCTCTGCAATTTAAATAGTATAACTTGAGTCAGTTCAAGTTGAACTAGCGAGGTTGCTGCTGCAGCTGGATGGTAACCACAGAATTTCACTTACATGCAAAGTTTTTTTATTTAAAGCTGTTACGATAGTTTTAAAAAATGTACATAAAAGCAGGACCAGATACGGCGTAGGAGGAAATAAAATTATCTACAAAAATAAGTTCAGTAATGACCAAATTATGTATTATACAGCATTTGTTAAGGAGAGATGATGGCTTTAATAAGCAGCTCTCTTCTTTCTCCTCCTTTTGTTAAATGCTTTCTTACTTGTATTTTCTTGTTTCGAGTTGGTCTGTGTTCTGTGAGCAAATACAACATTTGTATCAAAGAAATGTACTGAGTAGTTTTATTTCAAAAGAACACAGGCTGATCATCCATAACAGGGTAACCATCCACGGTGCTCAGCACAAAGTTCAATGTTAGTTTCTAAAAAGTGTAATAAATACGACAAGGGTTTCCACAGTTACAGTTGGGATACAACAATAGACTTTATCTCCAAGAAGTGAGATTTAAGATTAGCTATAGCCTGATGTAGAATCTCTGCAGCAGCTGATTCACATCCACTTTTATGCCCTCACTCCCTCTGGAATGACTAAGATCAGTGTACCTATAACCATCTCAGACAGTTGCAGGCCAGCCAGGATGACTGGCCTCCTAGGACAGGAGCAAACTAACCCAGCTTTAAACTCACACGGCTATCTATGTAGCCCCTTGATCAATTGAGAGCTTTCTTGGCCTTATCAAAATCTCGAAACCACTCCTTACAAACTCCTTTCCCCTCTTAATTTCACATGATGGTTACCTTGTTTTCTTTGGTACTTCCTGTGGTTCCAGAATGACAACTTCTTCCTCTTCACTGTCAGACAATACAATAGGTTCATCTAAAAAAAACCCCAAAAAACAAAGAAACCATAAACCCACAACCTGGTGATCAGTTTTGTACAAACAACTTCTGTAACTAACCACAGCAATTTTAAAGACACATTCAAAGTGGCACCTGCTTCCTTTGGCAAGTGCTTAAACTGGAGCCTTCTGTATCCTACAGACATCAAGGTTTCTTTTGAAGAAAACAGAAGAGTCCAGGTGAAAGGAAAGTAGCAAATGAGCATAACTCAAGTGGAAAGTGGCTACAATGATGGTTCTTCTCTTGCTAAGAATCTCTTTCATATTTTAATTCTAGACTGCTAATGAAGTGATGTTATAAGCATATCTGATATCAAAGGTAAGTACTTACCCTTCTCACTTTCCTTCACTGCACTTGTATCCTCAGTTTCCCTCACTGTACTTGTATCCTCAGTTTCCATTTTCTGATACTCAAAGGCAGTGGCCTCACTTTCACCTTCCTCTTCTACTGTGTCTTCCCTCTCAGATTCTTCAAGGTCTCCCCAGGAGTTCTCTATTCCTTCCCCAATTTGGGCTGTCCCAGGAGCATGCAATATTGGTGTGGAAAAACTGAAACAGTTAAGAAAAATCTGTGTGTTTTCTGGTAAACTCTTTGTATTCTGAAAGTGTAACAGTTGGTTTTTAAGCTGTATCTTTCCTCCCCAGGGGAGAACATCCTTGAAGGGGAGTTGAGAGAGAGTACTTTTCCAGATATTGTAACAATCAGTCACTTCAGACCTCAGTTTTGCACTTCATGCTAGGAATTAAGTTACCTAAAAGCAGTTAGAACCAAACCCAGTATGATGTCAGTTTTGTCTGAAAGCTGTAAGGCTCCCTAAGCTGTGGGGAACCTTGGATGTGTGTTTAGTTTCTAGCCATGCTAACGCAGGGGGTGAGAAGCCTGTTTTTCCCTCAGTAGTTCTATAGAAAGGATACACTTCTGAAGGTGGCTCAGCTTTAGCGATGATTTCTTCTGCTTGTTCCTCCACCTTGTTAGTATCAACAGCAGTGCTCTCCATTTTGAAGGCCGTGATCTTCTGGTTCGGTATAGATTCTGCAAAGCCAAACTTCCCGCCTTCTTTCCTAGTCATTCAGTGAGAGACATAATTTCAGGAGGTTTCACACTTTAAAATGCTTTCTCAAGTTCAAATATACAATAAAACATATACACATAAAAACAATTTGCTGTTCAAACTAAAGGTTGACATTAATTTTTAGTATGTTTCTTAAAAAGACCCATTTACCTTTCCTTCCCCAAACACTCACCTAACTTTCTGGTCATTCTCCAAGGCTTTTTGAATTAGTTCTGTTATTTCTGCAACCTTAACAGCTGTTATTTTACTGCATCTCAGAACCTGTTTGTTATATATACAACAACAGTTTACAATCACCAAAGCATATGTTTTAAACTAAAAATGTAGAACATCATGAGAGTCACAAACACGTAAAATACAATATGGCATCGTAGTATGAGGGCCTGGGTACACTACAAGTTGATGCAATAGGTTAATACAACAGCCTCTAGCTATTCATCAGAGCGCAGTCTGAATTAATTGGAGAAAAAGTGCGCATCTGACCAAACAATGTTCCTTTTCTACATCTCTTCTTCATCACGATGCACAGTAATATGCTTTTCCGCTAGGACTACAAATACATCATCTTTTCCAATTAAATCAGACAGGTAACTGTTTTCTCAGCTTCCAAATCTTAAGGTCATTTCAGTGTCAAGATTACAGCACGGGAAGTAGTTTATATATGAAAGACAGGTTAAGACAAACATTTACCTGATCTGTTATCAGCATGATACCTCCACTGGACTGGATGGTACAAATTTCACGATGCTTATTCATGGCAATCACGAGGAGACCATCCATTACACGTTCCTCTCGTTCACTTGGATCCACCAATAAATAGGTCCTAGAATCAAATTTTTAAATATAAGGCAACAGTAAAGGTTTGAGGTTATTTACTACCCTTAAAACAATTAAACAAAAGAGCTGGTTTATATATAGGTAATTATAGGTATCCTCCCCGCCCCGAAAGTTTTCTATGTCATCTGTGGAAAGCTGCTAGTTAGTTACACTGTGCAGAACCCCTAAGTATCTCCCCATGGCATCTCACAGGAGATAAAACGTTTCAAGAAATCTGCTTGTCAATATAAATATTTTTAGGACTTTTTAAAGTTTAAAATAAATTCTGCAGAATTGTCTATAAGATCCTTCTGTCAAAAGACTTCAAAATCTTACCCTTGATGGAAGAAGGCAAAACTGACACAAATGGGCATGTGGTGGATACTCAAGGGGACAGGATCACGTTCCTCCGGAGTGTACTTTGAAAAGAATTGGCCCAGAAGACCATTACTTACAAACACATTTAATTTTAAAATTATGTACTGCAAAAAGATACATAAAGAAATAAACAGCAAAGAAAAAAGGCTAAGAAATGTTTAGTCATCTAAATATTAACAAAGTTATTTTTACTATTCTTGTGCAATTCTTTCTGTTTACTACCTACATAGGTCAATACAGCACATTCATCAGCCTTATGCTGGTTTGGGTCAAAATACTGTAAAATACGTATCTTTTACAATTAAAATTCCCATAAACTGAGGTTGATAAAATTCTGTATTCAGCAGGCTTCTTTACTATTCCTTCAAATTTTGAACAGCAACACGTTTATCCTAAAACTCCAAGCACCTTGGAGTTCATCTGCTTACATAAGCATTTAATTCCCCCTTTTAGACAGAACGGAACAGCTCCCTGTGATGCCACAGCATTTACTACTATCTGGTACAACTTACCACAGTTACTTCCTCCCCTTGCACAGATACATCAGGCCTGCGAAAATGACACAGAGCTACAATTCCTGCAATGCCAGCAGCATCAATAATGTTACCATCGTGATTTAACAGGTGCAGGTCCAGACGAATTTGCCAAACCTGAGAAAAAGCGCACATAACTGCTTGCTAATTTGTAACGTGATTCTATACAAGTTGTTTTTCAAAATAACAGACAACACTTAAGTAGAACTTAAACTTTATTCTGCAAATAAATATTTGAGTATGCATGGTATCAACTACTTCAAAAAGTCTGTGTAGATACACAAGTCAAAAATACCTCTAAATTCAGATGCATGGAACCCTACATTAACCTAAAATCAGAATTTCCAGGTTGCAAAACAAGACAGAGACCACCTTAAAACCAGATCATATGTATCCTTTAATTTAAAGCTAATTGAAATCAGTAGGTTTTCATACCTTCTCACCAGCAACAACGCAGAGTGATTCAGTATCCACACATTTGGAATTTCTCAGGCATCGTTCTATTAGTCTGTTCAGTTTCACCAGTAGCTCAGGTTGCCTGTTAAAACAAATTAACCCAAACTGAATACGATTACCACTATACACCTACATGTATCAAATTAGTGGCTCTTATGTCATCCTTGTTTAGTCGTTTTAAGACAGCTACATACCTGCCAGGCTCAAAACCAGGTGCAGCCATTGGACAGAGCTCAAAATTAAAGAAAAGTATACCTTCTGCAGGCCGATTTGGCTTGGGGGGAACAAGTTCACACGAAACTTGCGCAAGAACCCTACAAAGATAAACAAACCACCAAGTCATAGAATTCATCAGGAAAAAAACTACCACTAGAACCAAAATACATACTTGGAATAAACACGGATTTAGGCTTTCAGTTTGCATTTCTTACTCCTGCCAGTTTCACATTCAATGTCTCTCACACGTATTTGAACTCTAGTCAACTATTGACAGAATCAAATGTAGAACATTCTTCTGTCTTTTAGTACTAAAATTAGACTCAAACACATGAGAATCTATAACTAAATGTTTATGTAAGTGCATATATTCCACTTTACATACAAAAAAGAGGTGTTTGATTGTGGAAGAACACAAAATATAATGTAAAAACAGTAAATAAAGTGATGAAAAACAATAATTTTGTATTTTATAAATTATTTATAATATACAACCAACAAAGAACCCCATCTTTTCCCTTTTCCTTCCCTTCTCCTCTATGGTCTTGTTCTTGGAAGCTATGACTTTTAGGCTTCAGCCCTTACAGTCTGTTTCGTGTGACCTCAGCGGGCTGTCACATGCCCAACATTTAATGCGCCGCGCTCCGTTTGCTCCCACAGAATCACAGCATGTTAGGGATTTGAATGGACCTTGAAAGATCATCTAGCCCAATCCCCCTGGCCAGAGCAGGAACACCTAGATCAGGTTACACAGGAAGGCGTCCAGGAGGGTGTTGAACTTTCCTCTCATTCACATAGAACCTCTTGTGTTCCAGTTTGTATCCATTGCCCCTTGTCCTATCATTGGTTGTCACTGATCAGAGCCCTGCTCCATCTTCATGACATTCACCCTTTACATATTTATAAACATTAATGAGGTCACCCCTCAGTCTCCTCTTATCCAAGCTAAACAGACCCAGCTCTCTCAGTCTTTCATCACACGGGAGATGCTCCACTACCTTCATCATCTTAGTTGCCCTGCGCTGCACTCTCTCCAGCAGTTCCCTGTCCTTCTGGAACTGAGGGGCCCAGAACTGGACACAATATTCCAGACATGGTCTCACCAGGGCAGAGTAGATGGGAAGGAGAACCTCTCTCGATCTACTGACCACCCCCTTCTAATACACCCCAGGATGCCATTGGCCTTCCTGGCCACAAGGGCACAGTGCTGGCTCATGGTCACCCTGCTGTCCCCCAGGTCTCTTTCCCCTACACTGCACACCGCGCAGCTTCGCACACGTGCGGGCGGCAGCGGGGCCCAAACAGCGGGGGCCGCCCGCAGCCCCCGCGCTCACCTGGTCTTGCCCAGCTCCACCACGCAGCAGCCGTAGTCGGCGCCGAAGGAGATGCGCACGTTCCGGTAGTCATAGCACTGCCGCCCGTCCAGCCGCTGCGGGCCACACACACGGTTAATGCGCCATCCCCGGGGGGGCGGCGCGGCTCCGGCCTACTGCCGGGCGGCGCGGGGGGACAGCCGCGCGGGCCCCGCCGGGGCGCGGAAGGGAGTGGGGATGGGGAAGAGCCCGGGAAAGGGTCGGCCGGCCCCGCACCTTCCTCTCCTCGATGGCGCGCAGGATGAACCGCCGCTCGCAGTTGGAGAGCGGAGTCGCCTTCATGGCGGGGCCTCGGGCGCAGCGCGCGCGTCATCACCGCGCGGCGACCGCGAGGCGGTCGCGAGGCGATGGGCGCCAGTGCGCAGGCGCCGCGACCGCGCGACTGGCCCCGCCCACAGGCAGGTCACCTCAGGGCGGCCGGTTCCGTGGGCGCTGGCTGCCGGGCGGCCGGTTGTATTGGCTCGTCGTCCGTTACAGCCCGCTAAGTGACGGGCACACGGGCCTGTGTCGCCGCAGGGGCAGCTTTAGCCGCCGCCTGGAGCTCCCTCGGCCAGAGCGGGGGAACAGGGGCCGTGAGGGCTCGTTGCCACGGAGCCCGTGTGGGTCACAGCGCCCCCGGGTGGGCGCTTAAGGGCGCTGTGGTCCCGGCTTCTCGTACCCTGCAGCCCTCAGAGAGCAGCGGAACCGGCCCCGCAGGCAGGGCAGAGTGCGGTAGGAAGAAATGCGACACAGGCTTCAGATGGCCAGAACACGCTTTCCTGTTGTTCTGAAGTGTTCCCTGTAAGTGAAACCTCAAGGCCTTTACAAGCGGCTTTTATGCTTAGTTGTGAGTTGAAAAATCTTATTACTCTGCCTTCCCAGTAGTGTTGTCACACCCCAGGAAGTCTGACTTTTCTCACACAAAATTGTTGAAATAGATTATACTTGCGCTCCAGTGCAAACTAAAAAGTGCATCACATTTCAGAAACTGAAAGTTTGTGCGAGTGAGGACAAGTGCTTTCTTGTTTTTCCATGCCAGTTTTATACTTTCAGGTTAGGATAAATGAGTGTCATCACAAATATTTAGTGTAAAAACATTTTAATGAGGTTATGAAAACACCCTCTTGTTGTAGGGAGAAAAATAAGCAAGTAGTTTTCCCAGGTGGTGCTACACGTGAACCAACAAGAAGGAAGAGAATGATTTAAGACTTGCAAGTTTTTTTCTAGCCACAACTATGGTAACATTTGGAGTAATATTCTGTTTCGTTGCTGCTATTTGGTTGATTGGGTATTTTCCTTGGAGTTTGAGTGACAGTCTTCAGGTAGAAATTTTGTCTGGTTTTGCTTTTTTAATTGCTTAAATTCAGTGGTAATATTCATTATTGAAGGCTTGGCTTAAATTCTGGCTGCTTTGCAATCACTGAAAAAATGCTTCTGCTGGGACCAAGTTTACTGTATATTAGTAGCCCTAAGTCCTGCTGTGCTTTGGTTGGTGCATCTTTTTACGTGAGTAATAAAGGTTAGCTACTAATGGCTTGTAATCACGTAAGGTTTGAAATTATTTTCTAAAAGATAATTCTAATAACAGAGCTAATTTCTGAGTTATGTGCAGTTGGGTAAACTGTTAAGTAGTGTTTCTAAATTAGAGAAAACCTGTGTATTTTGAGTTTCATTTATTATTACCAGACAGATATAATGTGTAAAATAGAGCTTGGGAAACACTTGTGAAGATATTTTGGCAAACACATAAGTTGAAAAACTAATAAGGCAGACTCCTGAAATAAGTGGGATGCAGATGTAAGCTTTGCATTTTGAATGTCTGAACTTTTTGCCCAATATACCACTGTAAGTCCTTTGCTATCGCACGGATACATTTAATTTATTTTACTCAAGTCTTTATGTTGCTTTCACAGAAACTCACTAGAAATTTCAGATACTTCGGTTGCATTGAAGAAGTGTTTTGTTTGTGTATTTAAGTAAACCCAAGCTAAAGCCATGAACTACCCCTTTGGATACTCTTTCTTGCATCTTTTGTGTGCTATTGTTCTGTATTTGGCGGTATACTTATTAGGACCCCATTTTCACCCATGTTGTAAGTCGTAGTGTTTGCGGGAAGCAGGTTTGTGAAATATTTCTGTTGTTTTGTAATATAAAAAGAGGTCTGAAATCTTTTTACATCTCAGTGAACGGAATTTGCTTGGTAAACACAGTCCTGCAGTGTTGCCCTTTCAGCAGATAATGAGATGGTTAAAGTCTCCCATGAGGGACTTCAGCTGTTAGTTCAATGCTGCAGAGTTGCTGTGCTTGATTTAAATGAGACATCTCATTCCTCTGAATCTGAGTCCTGTGTGTATTGAAAAGTACTGATGTTAGTGGTAGGAGCAGTATTAAGTATTTTTATCTGGCATGCACAGCTGAAGTGGCTCAAGAGAAATTAACTAGCTCTACACATATATGTCTTGTTTCCAAATTCAGATAAAACGGCCATCCAAAAATCCACAAAACTGGTGAGGCTGCAGAGGTTTCACTAGGGACCTGATCTGCCAGGTGGCCACATGATTAGTGGTGATGAGAGGCAACAAGGAGAGATCCCAGTTTGCATTGCAGAATCTTGGAAGGCTGACAGCTTACAAGCAGGAGAACATGTCTTCATGAAACATTTCATGTGAAAGGTGGTGGGACATAGTGCCTTACTATGCCGTTTTGTCAGCTTACAGCAAGATGTAATGCACACTGAAAGCATTGCCATCTTTTTTTTTTGGCATTGAAAAATGCAAATATTTATTGAATAGCAGGCAAAGGCCGTACAGGCATGGTGTTGCCATTTACTGCAGAGTGACAATAAACTGCGGCAAATGCTCTCTGTTAACGACCCCCCCTTCTAAGGAAAGGGATTAGGAAGAAAAGGGAGAGAGACTTGCAAGTTGGAAAAAGTAAAAAATGCTTTACTAGTGCTACTAATAAGATAGAGAAAATAATGCAAAATATACAAAACCAATCTTGAATTTCCCAAAGTTGGTGTCACTTCAGCAGCTGCAGGGCAGACACCTGGAAGTCCTGGGCTGGACTCCACAGCAAACCGGAAATGAACTCAGGAATGCAGGGTCTGGAATGAGACCTCAGATCGCAGGCATGACGGGCAAGGTCCTCTTCAGATGCTGACCATGGTCGAAGAGAGTGAGACCCTCGTGATCTCCCACTTTTATAGGGTGTATGACGTGTGTGGGATAGAATACTCAGTTGGTCAATTTTAGTCACCTGTTCTGTCTGTCCCTCTTTGCAAATATGCCCCTCTCTCTTATGGTATGTGCAAAATTTATCAGTAACCTTGGCTTCCATAGTAATAAATCTAAGCCTGGGCCTCTTCTGCGTTCCATTGCTACCGTTATCAGCTCCTGTCTGCAAAAACATGCAGCCAAATTCAGAAGAGTGCAGTTACTTAGAAGAACTTAGCTGAAAGGAAAATTCACTAGAAGAGAAGCTGGTCTCACTTTTAACAACACCAGGACACATGGTAAGGCTAATTTTGCAAGCAGGGAAGTCTTTCTAAGAAGTTGTACATTGCTTGATTGCAGTGTGAGGGACATTGATATAAGCACTTCTCTTCGATGAATAGTCTCCATCTTTCTTGCAGTAACCCACATTAAATCCAGTTTAGTGTACTATTTCTTTCCACCCTTTCCTCTGGTTTTATTTTGAGGGAGAAAGTACAACTTGCTGGATAAGAGGATTAGTGTAATGTTGGCAATCATTATCATGAATAAATTGGCAATTATCCTAAAAAGTGAGTAAGACCATCTACTTCTTTTAGAAGAAATGGACTCTGAAGACCCAACCTTTGTTTTCAGATCTTTGATTCACAAGAATTTCAGGATAGTTTCTTCTTATGTGCATTGGTTTAAAGGAGCATAGACTCATAGCTAATTGCTTACTATCAGCTCCATTTGGAATCACTGGTATTTGCACTCCTGGTGAGGAAACTGGAACATTAGTGTTTGTAATCAGTTCCGTCATAGTGGGCAAGCAGTTGAATTTAAGCATTTTACAGCTTAGATGATTCTGCTAGCTTTTGTAGAAAAGGGGATGGGGTTGAACGTCACACTTAAATGGGACATTCTGCACTGAGCAGCACAACAGTTCAGATATTGATCAGAAAAGGGCTTCCTTGAGTACTTAGCTTTCACTGTGTTATTCATTTAGCATTTTGCTTATCTTGGTAATGATAAGTTAGTCCATTGTACTTGGTTCTCATTCAGTAGCATGGTTTTGTTATGTTGTGATTTGCAGGCTCTGCAATAGAGTGGTAATACTTACAATCACTTTGACACTCTTAAAAAAAAGTGTTTATATTGCCTGCCCATTAAGAAAGATAATTGAAATCTGAAAGTAGATTTATTACTGAACTAGTGCATTTTAACCTATGTGAATGACTTATCTTGCAAGCTTTATAGACAGTGGAATTTTTACTCGAAGTGGTTGCTTGGTAGAGCAGTCAAAATGAAAGTCAGTTTTGTGAAGCATGGCATTTTCCTTTAAAGATAAATCCATTTTCCTTTACATTTTCTTCAGTTACTAACCACAACCATAAAAGCATTTGTGGTGTTTGTAGAAGCCTTCTAAATGGTGTTAATCTCCATCAATTACAGAACTGTCAGTTTGGGCATATGCTGAGATTTGTGCTTGAGGTTAGATTGGGAAAAATTCCTGTCCCCGCTCTCCCAGTGAACAGTCACCTGCCTTGGCCTGTGAGGCTGGTGTCAAAGTGCCGTTTGGCATCACTCCTCTTGACAGAAGTGAGCGACTGAGTGTTTGGGCTGGTGAGGAGTTGCAATCTCGTTTCTCAGCAAACCACAGCAACAGCTTTTTTTTTTTTTTTTTTTTTTTTTTTTTTAAAATAATTTTTTTNAAAAGAAGTTTTATAACAGCTTTGATAAAACAGTATTTTTAAAGGAGGCACGGTTTTAATGCTAAACCAGGACATTCAACAGTGTTATCAGTCATGTGCATTAGGTTTTCTTGCACTAATACATATTCTGTCAGAAACATTTACAGAAGTGCTAGTTTTACCTTTATTGCTGGGAAGGCAGTGGATTTTTGCTTCTGAGGCCAGTCCTGTTCAAGATTAATACACAGAAGTTGGTGGTGAACTTCAGTAGGAGCTGGATGCGATTCCAGAGGCACCAAGTCATGTGTGGGGGTTGGAAATCAGACATCTCCTTTGATTCATGCCATCTTCTTTGCGCAAAGTCTACTTGGCAGATTTTGTGCATACACATGTGCTAGGAAGGGTAAAGAATTTCATGTACAAATTAAGGAGGCATAAAATCACAGCATGGGAAATCTGAAGCAGGCTATGTGCAAAATAAGGTCAACATAATAGGTTAATGAAATAAAAGTTGAGCAATTACTACAAATCTGTACAGTGAAAGGCAGAGTTAAAATTGTAGTCAAGTAATAGAAATAGTCTTGGTGTCTGAAACCAGAAAGAAAATGAATGCATTACACTGCAGAGTGAATAAATGGGTGAATAAATCACAGGCACTTAGGCTAAAGCAGGAATTCTCAGAAAGAAGAGACTAGTGATCTATTGTGCCCACGTAGAAGCATTTATTTGTTTGAGATGAATGGTCTGCAGGCTGAAATGCTTGAATTGGATTATCTTACTGAACTGAGCCACAAGGGAAAATCACATTTGAAGACGGAAGGAAAAAACCAAACTGCCTCAGAATCTCAGTATCTTGACAGCAAGCTTCCAGCAACCACATTTTGTGGCCTAATAAAAATAAATAAAAAATTGTTCTTCTCTTTTAATGGTAGCCTTAACTGTGTAGGGAAAAGGACCTGGGGGTCCTGGGGGACAGCAGGGTGACCATGAGCCAGTACTGTGCCCTTGTGGCCAGGAAGGCCAATGGCATCCTGGGGTGTATTAGAAGGGGGGTGGTTAGTAGGTTGAGAGATGTTCTCCTCCCCCTCTACTCTGCCCTGGTGAGACCACATCTGGAATATTGTGTCCAGTTCTGGGCCCCTCAGTTCCAGAAGGACAGGGAACTGCTGGAGAGAGTCCAGTGCAGGGCAACAAAGATGATTAAGGTAGTGGAGCATCTCCCATGTGATGAAAGACTGAGGGAGCTGGGTCCTGACATTATCCTGACATTCTGTGATTAAGCGCTTTTCCAGATCTACACCTCACTGCATCAAGCTGGTGTGCAAGCTGCACTGTTAAAGCTTTATTTCTGCCGCTGCATTGCTTGCAATGATTACCTGTCCTCCCATCCCCATGGAACTGTATCTGTTCCAAAGCCTCAGAGGCTCTCAGAAAAATGAACTATAAATTGTCTTATTACACTTATGTGGAACCTTTCTTGCCAAACGATCTTATGAACTGAAATACTGTATATAGCATGTTGTGCATGCATGTGTGCATGTGTATGCTGGAGGCACTGAAGAGCAGGACTTGCAGCTAACCAGCACAGGCACAGCACAATTCACAGAATCACAGAATGTTAGGGAATGGAAGTGACCTCAAAAGATCATCCAGTCCAATCCCCTGTCGGAGCAGGAACACCCAGATGAGGTTACACAGGAAGGTGACCTCAACCTCCCTGGGCAGCCTGTTCCAGTGCTCCATCACCCTCACTGTGAAGAAGTTTCTTCTCATATTTAAGTGGAACCTCCTGTGTTCCATTTTGTATCCATTGCCCCTTGTCCTGTCATTGGTTGTCACTGAGAAGAGCCTGTCTCCATCCTTGTGACACTCACCCTTTACAAATTTATAAACACTAGTGAGGTCACCACTCAGTCTCCTCTTCTCCAAGCTAAAGAGACCCAGCTCCCTCAGCCTTTCCTCATAAGGGAGATGTTCCACTCCCATAATAATCTTTGAACTTTATCAAGTTCTTTATCTGAAGCACAGCTGTAAGTGTGTTTTTCCCTTACTTATTGGAAGGATGGTGTGACAGTGTGCACAGCTAAACTTCAGGAAAGTAGTTTCCTCATACAAATGCTAAAGTAATTTTATTCCAAAAAAGGGACCTGGAACTGTCAGCGAATCGTTCAAATACCAGTTTCAAGCAAGTTGGTAATAACTTCTGCTTCATCTATTTGCTGGATGTTTGTTTGATTATATTTGATAGGCTAGATTTCTGAGTGAACCCCAAAGTATTCTTGCTGTTCCCACTCATACTGAACCTTCACATAATCTCCTGGGGTTTATTATTATCCGAAAGAACTTTTTTGCACCAAAGAGTCCTGTCAGAAGTTCTGATCCCGTAGACAGTGCTGCATACAGCACTTCCCAGCTCTCAGCAATGCCTTTGGGAGAGCAGGGAGTATTTGTGAGGTTGGATTCTAGACAAGCTACAAAGTTGGCAGAAAAGAAATTACACCCCTTCTGGTTTTGCTGCTGCTGCCTATTTCACTCTACAGTGTTTTGAAGAGCTACTGAAGTGGCCAAAGTGCTGTCCTGCCACCATGTGAGCACACTTAAATAATTTGCGGTTTTGAGTCTCAGCACAATAAATACCAAGAGGTCTGCTGTCTCCACATCCTGCGATTTCTCTGCCTCCAGACAGACTGCGTTCATGGTTTTTATTGATTCAAGTGAAAACAGGTGCTGAGTTAAGTGTCACATGAAGCCAAAATTGTTACAGCTAGCGTTGAAGGCTCTGAACATACAAAACCAATATCTGGATTAAGATTTTAGTGCTCTTAAAGATTTGGAAACCTTTTAGAAGCATCTTCACGTTCTCTTAGAAAGTAACAAGTGTTCATGACAAAGTAGTAACTATAGTTTGCTTTAATGTAGAGTAGGCAACAATCAATTAAATTTGTACCAAAAAAGCACTTTCTTACATCTTGGTGTAAAATATTACTTGGCGGACATATTATTATTATTAGGTTAAATACTGGCTTGATACGAGAATGCAGGAGTGTGAAACTGAAGTTAATATCAATTTGGAAACTTATTTTTTCTATGGAAAAGACAACAGAAAATGCCTATTGATACCACATACATGTGGTCTCATCCCACATGCTGGTAACTCCTACCACACAGAGGAAATCCAGGGTACTGAAAAGCTTATAGGTCACAGCTGATCTGTAAGAGATGACAGCACATTCAATAAAATTGGGAGAGATCTTTCTCTTTTCAAATCTGGATTATTTTAAATAATTCGGTTTACTGTTGTGTCACCCTTCTCACAGCCCATAGTTCTATTAGTGTTGAATGCCAGATCACGCTGCTGCAGGTGGTGTGATAGTGGAAGAATTGTGAGAACAGCATGTCTTGATGCAAGTACAGGAACGGCGGTATCACCAGCCCCAGGATAAGTGGCATAAATAATAAATAATCAAGTTAAGCCATTAAATCAGAATGACTCTTTTCAATTATTTCTTCTGCTTATTCAGCTTCCGAGTGTCTGTTAAAAACCAGAAATTAATCTTCACCGCCTGGTTACTTGAAACACTGGAAGTCGTAATCTTTTCTAAGCAAATCTTTTTGTTGTTCTATGTAGACGACCTCTTTTGAGACTAATAAATCTTGATACTAAAATGTTTATTTTAATTCAGGAGGTAAGATTTAGAAAATTTATGCATATGCCTCTTCTGAGTAATTCTGTTCCCATCTTTCTGTAGAGCCTTTCTGCTTCTTTCTATGAGGCATAAGGACTGGGGAAGAATTCTACCATTCCTGCTTATTTAGGTTGCATGTTATAATTTATTCTACAGACTACAAGAAACAGCCTGCATTATTTAGTTATGTGATTATAAAACATTTCAATAGTAAAAAAAGATGAACTATTTCTCTTCCGTACAGCTTTAAGAAATTTCAGAATTCCGTTTTGGTCATAAAACCCCCAAACAACCCCCCATACAATGTATATTTTTGTTGATTCAGCTGATTTAAAATACAATTTCATATTTTCAGTTCTATCTTAAAACACAGTCATTGTTAAAGTGTAAAAGCATGCTTTAGATGTACCTGCTAATGTGTACGACACTCCCTCACAAGGCATTCTATCTCTTGCACAAGACCAGGCTTTCGTGGCCCTTTTGATCAATATTCTGTGCATATCGAATGCAAGCACTAATCCTGCCATCTTTCCCAAAGATCCTAATCCTTAATTCCTCGTGAACAAATGCTGATAAGAAACCTGCATTTTGAGTAGTTCAATTCCTCACTAATAATACAAGATAATTATTGTGCCTGAGGAAATACAGAGCTGGGATGTGTGAGCACTGGAGAATGATGAATGCTGATCTTTCCTTCTTCTGCCAGAGAATGTTTTCCACAGTATTGATGAAGAAGTCAGAATGAAGTTTTGCTTCTTCAAGAAAGGGTGAATTATCATTTTTCATAAGTTGCTTCAAATTGTTTATTGAGCATTATTATGAAGTAGTATTATAGAGGTTCAGATGAAGATAGAAGATTTAGTATAAATGGCGATTCAATACCTAGTTATCTCCTTAGCTCAAACTTGCACTGATAATAATTTAAGAATTTGAGAAGCTTTTTGAAGTAGAATTTATGCATTTTGATGTATTTCTTCAGGAAGTAACACACTCTCTGTGGTCCTGACAAAATACGCAATATATGCAGCAGTGCTTATGTTCATTCTCTGACATTTCAGTTCTGATGCTTATCAAGCCATGGAGGCATTGGGGATGTGACTTGGGCTGAGGTAAATCATGTGGATAGGTGGTATCCAAAAAGTGCAAGTAGGGTTTTCTCTGAGAACAGCAGCAAACTGACACCACTCCACCCCCTTTGCGTCGTCTGCTCTCCTGCAGCCTCAGAGCACTGGTGGTTTTGGGGGAGCAGAGATAGATGTAGGTTAGATGCAATAGTTTGAGAGTGTGAAATATATCTCTTTTTTGTCTGGTTGGGGTGCTGAAGGGACTGGTGAGGCACCACTGCCGTTATGCTCCTCTGTAACCTGTTTTCACGTCTGGAGGCTCATGCACTGAGCAGGGTGTTTCTGAAAGCGGGCGCAGGAGCCACCGATCATGACAGATCTAACCCTGGTATGTCACTTGGCTCTAAGAGTGGTGGCTCTGTTACCTGAGTGACAGACTAATGTTAGCAATACAGTCTGAGAAAGGATATCTGGTATTTTTAAAGTATGCTTTTTCATCACTTCCAAAGCAAAAGTCATGGCGAGTCCATGGGAATTATATTGTTCACCAAAATGTGAGCCAAGTTGCCAAAAATCGGAGTAACTTTTCTATTCCTATGGGAATATCTGAGAAGTGGTTTTGCTCCAGGTCCAGCGGATGGTTGTCAAGTGTCTTAAAGGAGAGGGACATTTTTCTGAAAGCAGCAAAGTTCAGGGCTGGTGGAGGTGTGTGAAATGTGAGGGGGGCCGATAGGGAGCATGGATGCTGCCTGTGGGTACCACTACGTCGGCATTTCAGTTTGGATGGGACGCTCCGTTTCGGAAGGAGTCACCCCAGCGAGCTTCGTTTGGCGGCCACGGGTGGCCTCGGAGGATCGTTTCTGTAAGAGGGGACTTGCGCCCAGGGAGCACGGCCATCGTGCTCCAGCTCGGACCGATGGCCCAGACCTCGCAGCCACCGAGGTGGGTGCGTGGCAGGCACGGTACCCTCCGCACCCACCGCCCCGGTGCCCTCCGGTCCTGCCCGGGCAGGGAGGTGCCACAGAGGCGGGGGCTGAAGGCCAGACTGGCTCCGTGGTCCGCCCGCCCGGTGCCTCTCTCCGCCCGGTGCCTCTCTCCGCCCGGTGCCTCTCTCCGCCCGGTGCCTCTCTCCGCCCGGTGCCTCTCTCTGCCCGCCGGCCGCCCTGCCGCGGGGGAGGAGGCTTTGGGCGGCGAGAGGAGCGGCGGCTCGGCCGCCACCGGCATCAGCACCGGGCGGTCCGCGGAGAGTCGCGCCGTGCCGAGCAGCGGGCGGCATGGAGTGGGAGCTCAACCTGCTCCTCTACCTGGCGCTCTTCCTCCTCCTCTTGTTGCTGCTGCTGCTGCTGCTCTGCCTGCTCCTCCGGCAGCTGCGGGGCTCAGCGGGCAGCGCCCCCGGCGCGCCGCCGCCCGCCGCCGCGGCAGCCCTGGGCTGCGTGCCCGGAGCTCTGAGCCGCCCGTCGCCGCCGCCTCGGGCCGCCCCGCAGGTGAGTCCGCCGCTTCTCCAGGCGGCGGGAGGCAGGGGGGGACGGGGGCGGCCCCGCTTCACCGCGTCCCCTGGGAAGGCACCGGCCGGGCGCGCTCCGCGGCTCCTGCTCTGCCCACTTGCCCCGCTGAAGCGCTCCCTCCCCGCGGCACCGACCGCTCTCCCTAGAGCGGCTTCGTTTGCATCTCAAAATTCAGGTTAAATTTGACGGTGAGCTTGCCTTGCAGCTTTTACTCTGTAACAAAGTAGAAAACTCCCCTCGGGCTCTCTTTCGGGTGACATTACTTCAGCTTTACTTCTTTGGCATTCAGAGATCAGAATTTGACCTTATTAGAGCATTTTTAAGTTTAGTGTTTTCTGATGCAGAAGCAGACACTCATCTTTTTAAATGACTTTTTTTTTCTTTTTTTTTTTTAAACTTTAACCGCATCTAACTCAGTTTTCCTCCTTTTATTCCACAGGAGTTATTCCCACATATGATTAAAATGCTAAGTAGGCTTCACTCCCCACAGGTGGGGACAGACCAGGCAACATCTTGTGGCTGATGTCTCCCCATCCCTGATATCCCCAGGGACTGCTCTGGCCCCAGCACAGCAGCTGCTGTTCCCCAGGTGTTGCCAGGGGCCAGTGCCCACACGGTGTGGCTGGGAAGCCCTGGGGCATGGTGTTCCCTGCGCTGGCCATTGGTGTGGCACAGAGGAAGCAACTCAGCCTCTGGAGCTTTAGGAGTCTTGTTCTTGAGGCAGACCCTCTCACAGTGTTGTTTTTATAGCTCTCTTGTACCATGGTGGCTCTCAGAGAGAGAGCTCAAGCCAGCATGAGCTCTGTGGTTGTGTATGACCTGTGCCCTGACACGAGTTTTGATACAGTCATTTATTTCTGAGAGCCTCTCACCATTCCCACACTTAGCAGTACAAAAATCTATGAGAGGAGGGTTTGGGAATGACTTGACAGTTGGAATGGCACATAGGTACCTGCTGGGCCCATAAGGCAAAGGGAAGCTGCTTGGTAATGCACTACGATAGGCTTGAGGTTACTGAGCTGTTGGGATGGCAACTGGCAGAGACCAAAGTGAACCATGTTGGACTTATGCAGGGGCAAGGAGGTTAAGCTCTCAAGTGAGTTTCTGTACCATGGCAAAGGGTGGACATAGGTTTGTTCTTCCAAGAAAGACATGTTCAGAAGTTAAGGATAGATGCCAACAGTTGTGCAGTAAGCTTGGCAAAATGAAAATATTTCAGAAGTACTATGGAGCTGGTGTTCCTGTTTAAATGCATGGGGTTTGGGATTTTTTTTTAGGCCACATTAGATGGCAGCTTTTGGGGCAGTTTAGCTGCAGAAGATCAGGCAGACAGGTCTCCAGCATTGCCATGGGGTGTATTTTACAGAGCACAATGCTGCTAATTCAAACAAGTGCCTCTGGGTACATGGTCTGCCTTACGTCTGCTGCACATTTCTCTGTTGCAAGGCAGCGCACTGCGGAGGTGAGGCCACTGTTAGAGGTCGCAGCACCCATGCGATATTCCAGCTCCTCAGCCCTCGCTGCAGTGAATCTCCTGCTCACTGCTACGTAATTTGGCATGGGGGGAAGAATCTGTCAAGGGTGCAGGGGTAACATTAAAAACAAGTGGGAAAGGCCCTCCTCCGAAGGGAGTTGGCATTGCTCTGGCTCTTCTTCCCTCTGGCTGTCCCCAGATTTCCATCACAAACTTTTGAAACTGTTACATGCTCTGTGCTTTATGTCAGCCTCTTATTTGCATCATTATGAAACCCATCATCTCCTGTGCAGGCTGTCCCAGCACACAGTCCTGCTTGCCAAGGAACCATAACCGGGCCATGCAGGCAGGAGCAGCAGTGCTTCCCCATGCCCAGCATGCTCCTGTGTCGGGAGGGTTTCAGCGCACAGGGTGACATGGTCAAATTCAGCTTGGTTGAAGAAAACTGTATCTGTCAAATCCCCGCAGAGCGTGTGCACAGGGAGGGGACCAGAGCCTCGATTCTCTCCAGTCCTGCTGTGCCTCCTCCTAGTGCCTGGTGCCCCAATTGCCTTTCTGCACTTTGGGTGGGCTTTTTCAAAGTCAAGGGAAAATGATGAGAAAAAAGTACCGTTCAGGTTTCCTTCCTGAGACCCATCAACCTCCTATCTGTATGGTTTTCTTATTCTTCCTCTGTGAAAATATTGAGGATGACTTTGGCCCCATGTCAGTGATTAGAAAGAAGAGTGGCTAATGTTTTTTTCTTAATTAATATAAGTAGCTATAAAACTGTGAAGCATATTATGCATGAGCACAAAGAGATCACCTTTATATCCAGTTGACTTTGGAGATTAGTAGCCCTGAAGTATTTTGCATAATGCGAATGGTTGGGGCACTTTTAATAAGTTGATTTGCAGAAGCACTTCATACTTACTGTATTGCGCGAAATAGAGATAATCTGATTTGTATAATGACTCTTCACAAATGTGACTGACAGGGCACAGCCTGAGTTACCTTTATTTGTAAAATGGAAACAAAGATATTATTTTGCTCTGACATATATGCATTTTACACCAATGCAATGCAATAAAAAAGATTTGGAAGTTAAACATTTGGAAGTCGGAGGATTATCAGCTCTTTGTTTTGTCTTGTTTTGGTACTAGTACTGCATCTAAAATGTCCTAATTGCAGAAATATTGCAGTGCAGGAATAAATACCCTAAGCTTCCAATGCAAGAAAGATGAGTGCTCTTTGAAAGTAATCCCCATATTTCAAGGCTGTCACCTGCAGTGTAATTTGGAAGGACAACCAGGGGGGCTCTTTGATATCACACACACCAGTGCCATCAAACATGTGCACCATTCAAACTAATTTCCATTTCTTGATACAGATTTTAGGGCACAGCTGTGGAGGCAATGCCTTTTCATCCAGTGGTGTGCTCACAGGGCAGAAAGGTGAACAGAGCTCAAGCCCTTCTGTGCTGAGGTTGTATCTGATTTTTTTTCCAAATGAAGATTAATGCTGCTGGTAGCCCCTGTCTTTTTGCTCAGAGAGGAAGGCAGGCCACCTCATGTGCAAAGAGCGCCTGTCCCACTGTCCACAGCTCTTCTGAGGAGTTTCTAAATTTCCAGTGTTCAACTTGATAACGAAAGATGTGCATCATTTTGCTTAATCAGTGTTGACAGACAGAAGTAAGCTGAAGGCTATAGAAGATTAGGCAGATGAATCATCTTGCGAACGTGTAAACAAATAAACGGCAGGGTGAGAGAAATAAAAGATGTGATCATTAGTAGTAAATTAACGGTGAGTTTGCAAAGCAGCAAAAGTGTCCTGTGTGTTGCTGAGCTGCACAGGCACAGCTACCATGTCCTAGGAGGGGGCAAGGTCTCTTTTTTGTT
This sequence comes from Pampusana beccarii, assembly GCA_013399365.1. Taxonomy (NCBI): domain Eukaryota; kingdom Metazoa; phylum Chordata; class Aves; order Columbiformes; family Columbidae; genus Pampusana; species Pampusana beccarii. The sequence continues at coordinate 3,490,240 of VWYH01005061.1, forward strand.
CAGCCCTAAGCTGCTGGACACTGTCAGGACACCTCATTACTAGGCTGTTGTTGATTACCAGAGAGAATTGAGATAAGAGCAATTAAATGCCTTTGGGAAATTTAGAAAGAATGAATAAAATAGTTAAATATGTATGCTTTTGTTAGCTAGCAGCTATAAGGGAATATGATCATCTGCAAATACTTGAAATATACAAATACTGAGGAAGAAGATGACTTATTTAGCATAATCTGTAACTAGGCATAATGACACAGACTATAGATAGGGACTAGTAGAACTAATAGCAGGAGAAAGCACTTGATGATGAGGTGTATTAAGTCAAGACATTCTCCCAAGGAAAACACACAAAGCTCAATGATTGTATGTTGAAAACTAGACAGTGCACAAGAGCGGATATAGCGGCGCTTTTATGAAGATATAATCTTTTACAACTATGCAATCAGACCTTTTCCCATCTCTAGATTAAAAGACACGAAGGTTCAGTGGACCCAAATAGTTTCTGGTGAGGCCTGTAGAATTATGCCAGGAATGTCGTACTTTGGGCATTTGCAAATACTCTAAAACAAATACAACAACCTATTTGTTTTTCTGGTGGTTAATCTGATATGAGTATTTTCGTAGTGATAAGTAGTGTAGCTCTGCTTACAGCCACAGCTGTGCAAGACCCGCTCAGTAGCCTTGATTTCTCAGCATTCCTGAGAAACTCTTTATTCTTTTGCTTCCCTTCAAATGTCATTGCATGTCTCAAATTTCACTTTGAAAAAAACACCTCTGTGGAGGGCTGTCAGAACTCTGATGGTCATTTAAGGCTTGTTTTGAGGTGCCTTGGTGTGACTTCAACCAAACAGGTTTTCCATCCAGGTGTGCTGGCACACCTGAGCTGAGCCACTTGCTCCAGTGACTGGTGTCGTGCTCAGAAAGCTCGGTGCTAGTTTGAGAGTCTCAGCTCCTGGACTTGGGTGGTTGGATACAATTCTGTTTCCATTTTCAGAGAGCTCACTGGATCCCATGATAGAAGGGAGAAGTTTGAAATGGAAGAAGGTAGTTAATCAAGGTCTTGCAGTGGCATCTTACTCCTTGCACAGAAAGACCTGATCCTTTTTTTTCTCAAATAGCTGGAAAAGATTCTGAATGCACAAAGCTTTCAGTGCAGAATATGATGGGCCATCTGAAGTGGCCACCCCAAATCCGTATATTATATATTTTCAGTGTGACTTCTAGTGAAATTCAGCAGCATATGCTTTGGGTCATTTGTCTTTGAAAATGCATGTACTTTATTTTTTGATTTCAGAAAAATAAACTTATTCAGAACAGAGCATGTCAGTAACAATGGTCTTAAAATGATATTCCACTTTTTCTGTTTGTTTGTTTTTAAATAATCAAGGATAAAATGTATGCAATCAGTCTGCTTAGTTAATTACTTCTGTCTTTGTGTGTTTTTTAGAAATTAATTTTGTACTCTTTTTCTGAACCTGTCTTGACAGAAACAACACTGCAAAAATGGTTAAAAGACTGAATCCCTGCTTGCTAAAGATATCAGATAATAAACAAATTACTTTTCTTCTAGTCCTTGTACACAAGGCTTTATTAATCTCTATGATAGTGAATGACACTTCTGCTCTTCCAAGAAGATTCGACATCGTGTTTTCAATATCTTTAAATGCTGAATTAACTGTGATCTACTGTGATCACCAAGGCATACTCACACCTCTTTAACACCTGGAAATTGGCGTGTGCTAGCACACATGTCCTGCTGAGCACTAAACTTCACTTTCCTTGCTGTAAATATTATTTTCGTTATGCTTATGTTTTCTAGAGCAGTTAGTGAAGTACCTCCTAACACAACCTCTTTCTTCTGACCACTGCAATGGGGTGGCCCGAAGCTTGGTCTGTTCCCATGCCAACAAGGGATGCTCTGTTTAAGGTAAATGGATGTACAGTAAAAAATACTCAGTTGCCTGCTTCTGATTTCATTTTCAGGGGCTCAGCCAGGAGAGAGAATATGAACTGGAAAGGTTGTTACAAGATGATAATAGCAAATGTGAGGACTTCCTTCACTGCCTGCGTCCCACGACCTGCTTGGTGCTTTGGACTGGTCTCATCCAAGGGTCTTTCTCTCATCTTTAGCTTTTTGTGACCCCAGACTGTGTCTGACCCAGGACATGAGTGTCCCCTGTTTAGACTTGGCCCTGTATATGCTGAAATGATATGAATTGTTGAACTGGGGTGAGAGATGCGTGCCATGTGAGCCATGCCCACTGTGCTGGGAGGCCACTTTCTTCCGGTACCAGTCATGCGAAGGATGCTTAATGATCTTCCCAGGGTGCGGCAGTCCTCCAAGCCACAGTCACTAAAAGCAACGAACCTTATTTTGGTTTGTTAAACTGGAGCTGTTAGTGCAAGGCAGCGGTGGAGGCTGTATCTAAGGGAAACTCTAGCACTAGGGTGAGACATTTCTGGTACTCACACTATTATATTTTTTCATTTTGAACTTAGGTTTTATTTGCTCTCCTTCCAAATGAAGTGACTCTTCACATGCCCGGGTATCCATCATACCAGTTAATGCTCCTGTGAGCTGTTTCTTTATCAGTGTTATCAAGATATCAGAATTTAATAATCAATGTGCCTGATAAAATAGTACAAGTCCTAATTTTGCAATTGGTACAGTACTAATATTTGTAGATAATTTTGAAGCATGTCAGCTCTGTCAAAATGTTTGCACAAAGTGATCCATAACACACAATACACCAAGATTAAAAAAAAAACAACCAACTGTAATGCTAAAAATTAATTCCATAGCTTGGCTGCAATATCTGTGTATTGACCTGAAGGCACAGAATGACCTAGAGGTTTTCTCCTTATTCAATCAAATACCTGTAGAAAAAAATTATCCATTGTTTCTGACCTTAATACTGTCCCCTTTTAATAGTGTTCTGGGTAGCCAGTTGATTCAAAAAAACAATCTGGGTTGTCTAAGTGTCTTGTAGCAGCTGATGTGGGACAAGTGATTACTAGGAAGAGTGTGATGGATGTAGACTTAAAACCAGACCTGGTACCTGCACACGTATGCTGCTGTTTCTCCTGTGTGTGATTAGCAGGAAAGATTTTCAGCCATACCAGGGCAGGATGTAAAGGGAGCTGTAGAGAATTGGTTTCCTAAAGCTCAACAGAGTCTGTGAGCTGCACTGTAGCTGGTCATCTGTGCATGCCTTATTAAAATTTATGCTGCATTAAGGAGACTGTCAAGAGGCAACTCTTTGTCTTAAAGAATAGTAATGAAGTTTTCAAAGGTGTCCATTCTTTTGCAAAAGATCATCTGTCTTTGGTAGAACAGGTTTTCCTGGGGCCTTGATTGATTGCTGAAGACAAGTTTAGCTGTTCTGCTTGGGGAGAAAGGCTCACTGGTGTATACTTTTCCTCTTTTGTTTTCTCTTTCTTTGGGGTGATTGATGTACTCAAACCAGTCCTTTCTACGTGACATGAATGCCACGAAACATCAGACATGTGATGAAAACTCAATATTTTCATGTTGAAACTCAAAAAAAGCCTCCCAAAACCCAGCCCAGACCTTCATATGATGACAGTGCTGCCAGCTTGCTGACTCTTGGGGATAGCCCAGGGCTGCTTCTGTGAGCCCTGTGGGATGCTGCTGACCAGCCCGGCAGGAGGAGGCCATGGGGGGAGCCTGGGGTGGGCAGGAGGTGGAGGTGAGTGGGATGAGACACAGGTGTTGCCAGTAGAGAGAGAGGAAGGAGAGGTGGCTCATTTACTTGCAGGGGAGGGTGGAAGCGGAGATGTTAAGAGGAGTGGGACAGCTGTCTCTTTTTTGGAGAGAGAGCTGAGGACTTGGGAGGGGCCTCACAGGTCTTGCCTGCTGACCTGAGCAGCAGTGATGTCCTCTGCAGTGCTTTGGAGTGTGTCTGCTGAAAGGAGCAGGTAAGGATGTATGGAGATCTAGGAAAAGCAGGTGACATATAGGTGTATTTTATTATACTTGGTTTCTGATTAACAGAAAAGAGCAGAGCTCCTGTATGGTGAGGTACTGCTACAGAGTAAAGGGCAATGTGTTTGCGCTTTTCTTTGTCTGCTTCAGCCAAATGATTTCCAGGAAAATAGTGAGGTTTTACAAAGCATTAGATATTGAGACCTCTCTTGCTCTCCTTTGTCAAATCTGGGCATGAGACAGGCCCTGGGGCTGTGCAGGAGACTTGCTGCTGTCATCTTCAGCTCTAGGCCCTCAAAGAGGCATCGGCCACCTCATACCAGGCATAGGAAGGGCAGCCCTCAACACCTCTGTGTTTAGGAGGGGGACCCCAAGTCAGCACAGGGGGAGATATGTGGGGTTTGCTAACACACTCCCCAGCACTTCTGTAGGAGTTTTGGTGTCTGCACAAAGTTTTCTGTCTGGCTGCATGGACAGTTTAGCACCCTCCTACTGGAGGCAGGCGTATCTTGCCTTAGCATGAGATGTCTTCTTTTATTTAAAACTAGAGAGAAAAGAGCATGTCTTTGTGGTCTTTTTGCAAGCCTCTAATGAAATGATCTGATTGAGAGTGACTTATGGCAACTTGTCAGTAACTGAAGTGATGTAAACCACTTCTGTGTTAAAATGCAGTTTGGTTAAAATGGAAGTCTTTAAGTTTTGTAGCTCTGTTTTGCTGAAGTCTGCTTTAACTGACCCATCTGTATCTGCTGCCCTGATTCAAGTGTGAGATCCTTGGAGACTCCTCAGCTGTCAAAAGATTATGGATGTTTAGCGGAGGAGTTAGAGGTCTGCAATACATTGTTGTGCAAAGAATAAGCAAAAAGATGATTCATCACTGTTTTCCACCAGCCCTGCCTCCAAACAACTCACTCAGACTTAGGTGATCTCAATCACCCTGCGCAAGGCTGAAAAAGCTGGGAGGGAAATGTGCTGCACCTGGTCTGTGTGTGCACTGTTCCTCCTCAACCAGCTGCCGTGTGTGTTTGGCAAAACTCTGCTACCCAAATTCCTCAGCTGGGAAACCGAGGTATAAACTGGCTCTGAGCATGCAGGCCTACCAGCAGGGATGCAATGCAAGCTGCCAGTGCAGATCACCAGTGGGGAGCTCATGTGGCTCCCAAAACTGAGCGTGGGCTGAGGTGATCCACCTGCCTTGAGCCCCTTAGGGGCTTAAGCCAACATGCTGATTCCCTGGAGCCAAATCTGAATGGGCTCAGAGCTACATCTGCATGCACTGTTATCTGCTGCTTAAATGCTGGTCAGAAACCCAAAAGGCTGCCAGAAAGTGTGTTATAATACCAGGTAAACAAAGCTTGTAATTTGGTCTTCAGGGAAGGTGCAGCATTTTTTTCCCCTTGTCCTGTTGCTGTGTGATTGGCAGATGAAGCTGCTGAGAGGGAAAGGAGTATTTACCGTGGTAGAGTCTTGTTTTGCCACGTGGGTGGTGGGTTACTAGGAGATGCATTAAAGAAATTTGCTTAATGAACCCATGGAAGTCCCTCCCCATTTGACGGCAAGTTGCTGACTTTTACTGGTAGCACTAAGTCCCCAAACAAATTCCCTTTTCAACCTTCTCTTTCTGCTACCAGCCCCATATGTAATGGCAGGCTCTGTGGAAAACCTGAAGGTGACGACATCTTAAAAAGTAAAAGACCTCAAGCATTAACAAATGCTTGTGACAGAGCAGAGCTGTTTGATGTGAGAAGATGTATAACAGACTGACCGGCTTGCTTGTCTCTGCCTGCAGTTCTGAGAAACAAAATATTACCCGGGAGCTGTAGAAATGCTTCAGCTTTTAAAGTAAATGCATAATTCTGGAACTGTGCAACGTTAATTTAAAGAGAAATTAAATTTTAAATAGTATTTCTTTTTAATCTGGTATCTCCAGTTGAGTCATTCAAGAATAGTGAACGCATGACTGGATTTCTCATTCACCATTTAAAGCCGTTTTGCTTAATGTTTTTCACAAATGTCAGGTTGTGAAAGGTTTGCTTGACTGAAATCTGCCTTGACAGTACAGACAGTTCACTGTTGTGAAAATCCTTCTCTCCCCTTTCCTTTGAAGGGAGTTATTTGAATGCTAGGAAGTACTGCAACTCTGTTCAGTGCTAGCGCAGAGGGAAAAATGAAGCACTTATGAATTGTGGTGATTTTGGTTGCAGTCTGTACTGAAGTAACCTGACTGATCTGCAGGTTTACTGTTTTCTCCTTATTTGTTGATCACGACCATAGCATTTGCTAGTATGCAGTTTCTCAGGCATGAAATCTGTTTCCTCAATGTACAACATGTAAACCAAACTTAAATGCAAAGTCTTATTATGGACTGATGACAAAAAATCATAAACCTTGGGACCTTTAATTTTTTCCTCTCTTAACCCTACTGCATTTGTATTGGTCCCATTTCCAGCTCAGAAATTAGCTTTCCTGTGCTAAAGACAAACTCTTGGCATGATATTATCTATCAGGATGGAGCATTTTACTCAGTAGTTACTATCAGTTTTATACTGAAAAGAGCAGTGTTAGCAGGGCATCTGCTGACAGCTGCTGGGAATGCTAAATGAACAAAAGTACTCTGGGATCAAATGAAATACGGGAAAGGGGATAGTGTAGGTAAACAAAGCCCTTATTTTTCCCCGACACCAGAGTTGTCTCCTTTATCTTTCTACAAATAATGGCAAACCCATGGTATTTCTATGTGTGAACCCATAATTCAGATGCAGCAGGATGGCATCATCTAAATCTCTTGACACTTTGGGGGGGTGTGGAGGGGAAAGGGAAGCAAAGAGCAAGTCTGACAAAAACCCACGAAGTTGAACCTGTCTGATCACCCAGTGGTATTTTTTAAAACATATAATGAACTCCTGGAATAAACTGTCACCATCCGTCAGGATTTTGGAGGACTCTTATGTACCATCTCTGTTATTCCTCTCTGGTTTAGCACAGTGTCCATGTGCACCCACAGAAGTGGGTTTGAGGAGACGCCGTCTCTCCTTGCCGCAATTCCCAGGCAGTGCCACTAGATGTCCCGTTTTCTATAAGGTTTATGTTGCTTTCAACATCACCGGTATTTTTTTTTTTTTGAAATACGGGAAGGGATTTCAATAAGTCAGCATTTGTATTATTCGTGTTTTTACTTCCCCTCTGAGTGTTACTGTAGCTATTTTTGAAAAATTTTCTGCTATGAGGAGTTTAACTAAAGTTCCTACAGGGGCTGAGACTGCAAATGTGGATCTGACAAAACACAGGCGTCCTTCTCTGTCACTTTATTCAGCAGAATGACTTGTGGTGACTTGGTTTTGAACTGCTGTATAGCAGTGCTTCTATACCAGGATGTATATCTTAATGAAATCCCTGTACAAAACCCAAGCTCTTTGCCCTGTAACTACTAACAGTGGGAGGTATTCAGCATAAACTGCTACTTTGTGGGTTCTTTTGATTTTAAAATGGTTTTGAGGCAAAGCTGTGCGTGAATTGTGCTGTGTCTTGCATCTATGTGCAAGTCTGAGGAAAGTGTTTGTGCCTCTATGCAGCAGTATATGAATTATACTGTGAAATACCACCAGTGTTCATCCAGATGATGACATTCACCATCACCTCTGTGCAGATTATATACACTAGGGCTCCAAAACCAGGCAGGCACAATCAATACAGGTTTCTGGCCTCCAAATCCCAAAGGTCTGTTCTTGATCTTCTTGCCGTAAGCCCAGGAAAGCTTGTCCGGAGAGCCCTTGTAGCAAGTACCAAAGGTGTCTCTATGGCTCTGGCCCACGGAGCCATGATGTGGGCAGCAGGGGTGCTGCTTGCTCTTAATGCCTGTGCAGATGGAGGCTGGTGTTGCTGTGAAGTTCGTGGGTTTTCTGATTTCCTCCTGCGGTTAGCTACCCATTTCCAGGACGTACGGCCGCTTGCCTTGCTTTGCTCAGCCTTGCTGCATTGCCTCTTAACGCAGCCATTCAGCCAAGTGAACACTTGCAGTAGAGAAAGGGAACTCCTAAATAACCATAAATATTTGTTTATTTCAGCTGAAGGAAAAAAGGTAATTTGTGTCAGCAGCTGTCTTTAACAAATAATAAAACACTAGGAAGCAAATAAGTTAGGCATTAACGGAACAAAATGCACCTGCTCATGTTTCGTAGTTGGGATGAGAAGTTTAAATGTGCTGATTTGCCTAGTGTCATTGCACAGATGTGAATGTGCCACCTTTTTCCACAGCTCACAGTGTGGCTTGCCTAGCTATATAGATGATATAATGTCTTACTAGAGAAAATCAGGGGCATTGCTATTCAGGTTCATTCAATAATTACTGCAGTTATTTTTGATGATACTATGTGATCTGCAACTCTAGCTTTTCATGGGCTCTCCTTAATGCCTGATTCTGGATAGTGCTGGACATTTGTTTCCTGCTGCTATTTATTTTAATCAACAGTTGTCAGGATTGTGCCCCAAGGCTTTTTTCTTTAATGAAGTTTTTGCTAGAGTCATCTTTATTGTGGCTTTTTAAATTACTGCTGTCTGAGTAATTGAACGGTCCCACTGTTCAGAGTTACTAACACCTTGCTCTGCAGGTAGTACCTTCAAGTCAGTGATGTGAGTGGTATTTCAGCAAAGTGTATCAGTGGATTGAGCATTTTATAATATAAATTCAGATGACCCTTTCTTAATACCTGTACCTGACTTGCTCACTAACTGATAAACCTAGTACATGGGTGAAGTTCCTACAAAACACGTGGAATAACAGCAAGTGCTTTTCAAAATGCTTGTCTGGTGTTTGAAGGGCAAAACTGGGACTGTTACAGTGGGCACTACATAATATGGAAGAGAAGGTTCTTGCTCTTGAAGATGTTGAGTATGAAAACCAGAAACAAAGGGTTTACAACTAGGTTAAAACATGCAAAGACATGCTTTGCCGTGCTAATGATGGAGAAGATGACTGAAGTGTGGAGACAGGAGTGGGAGAGCCAACTGAACTACAGAAGTAGTTAAAATGTGGGACTGTCATAATTTATCACCAGACTATCCAGGATTGCTAGTGATGGCTGTTCTTTCCCTTGGCTATTAATAAGTGAGAGTTAGAAGATGGTCGTAGTTAGAGCACCATATTTTTCCTCCTTTTGTCTTGAGCGGAGTTTGGCGATCTTTGTAAAAGAGCAGCCAGTGAACCAAAGAAGCATTGGGGCAGCTAGGGTACCAGCATGTAGCTTGTAGGCCAAGTGCCTGCTCTGTGTTAGAATTTCTCGTGCGTTGGGAAGTCTGCTATAGGAGAGCCTGCTGCTGCAGATCCTGCCTCTGCCAGTGGGACTGCAAGGGCTGGAGGGATCAGGCAGGGATTTCTTCCCTTTTCCTCAGTCTCACCAGTCCAGAGCTGGGAGATGTGCAGTTATATAAGACCAAGATTTACCAGACTAAAAAACACCTGTGTCAAACCTTTAGTGCTCTTGAGCCTCCGTTTCATTTATCTCCTGCTACAAGTGCAGGCAAATATGCAAGAGATAGTGAGGTCCAGATATTTCTCTTTTTTAATTCTGGAAGCATCATTTGGCTGGCTCAGTCAAGGCATCTCATTCCTTCTCAGCTCCATGTGGTCATTCATGTATTTGCATGTTTGCTTTTTTGAGCAATGACCTCAAGACTTAAAAGGTAATAGCAATTTTATTCGTAGGGTTTTGGTTACCTGGGACATGAACAAGCAAGTAAGTGGTGTTGCAAGCAAGCCATGAGAAGTCGTTCAAACCACTGACTGGAAATAGATGCAACAAACTCCTATGAAACAAACAGAATTGCAGTTTGCACCAGGATGCAATTTGTTACTGTCTTCCTACACCCTAACCTGTCTCTACTTAAAACTCTGCTGTGGTTACTGCTGTTGGAAGTTGTTGATGTGCTCGATTAATCATTCGATGCTTGAAAATGTGAATTATGGTTAAAAAAACTCCACCAAAAGTCTCTGAGATGCAGAGGCACTGAGGCTTTTTAGAGGAATGTTACCACAGGCATTTTCCCCAAACTAATAGCTTATTTTCAGACAAACAGCAGGTTTAGGAAGAATAGAAATATTCTGTCATGCAGCCAGCTCTTATAAACGTGATGGGAAGGAGAAGTTTAAATTACTGGCAACGTTGACTACACATACAAGTTTGCCATAAGTCCATTATATTTGCTGCCTTCCTTTGCTAAAACTTTGACTTCTTGAATCATATTATCACCTCGAAACCTCATCTTTCACTAAAACAAACAAAAAAACCCCTGAATACCCAGCATTTGTTGCTATAGAGAAAGGAATTGACAACATGATTCAGAGAATTAGGAAAGAATTGCACATCACACTACTTGAAACCTAGTCCTATTTTTCAACAGGAGTGCCAGTGATCCATGGAGGAAAAAAAGACTTGTGCCTGGCAATGATCGAGGTGGAAACAGGAAAATAATAAGAAAAGCTATTTTAAAGTGCCTTTTATTATTATTTTTTTTTTTAAATTTTAGAAGAGGATTGGGATTTAGACTGTGGCAGGCCACTCAGCCTTGTATGAGAGCAAGCAAGAGAAAGTCTATGGAATTTTGTCCTACGTAGGACTACACCTAAAAGTCTCACGTTTGCGTGCCTTTGTCCATGCATAAACCTTTGAGTGACTTGCTCACCTTTTAAAGTTTCAAAATTAATTAAAGAAATGAAGTATTTTAAATCTAGAGTGTCTGTGTCTGGGCATGGAGTAGCAGTGACTTATCAGGAGCAACGAAAACAATTGAAAACTTCACTTATGTGCTGCTGTTTTAAGTAGATTTGTCCTAGTCCAGGTGTCAAAGCATATTGTAGAAACCAGGAAAGGGGCTTTAGAGGTCTTGAGTTCATGGCTAAAAATGTTTCTTGTGTTTACAGGAGCACTAAACATCCAGTACCAGGGGAATATATGAAGAGTTATGGAAAGAAAGAATGGAAGTAAGTTAAGTTCCAGACAAATTATTAAAGCTCCATAAGACACAAGTGCATCATGATAAAACTCTTATCTAGGTGGCTGCACATGGTTTGCAATCGAAGCACTCTGTTATACACATTTTGATTAATAGCGGCTTGGAAGATTGAGATCAATGTGTTTTAGAAACCTAATGAAAGACTGAAGAGAAAACAAGTTCATTTTGGCTTTGTTTGGTTTTGCCTCCGGACTTATCTCCTCATAATGAAACTAAAATTTTATGTGCCTGGTTCTGTTCTTACTTAACAGGAGCCAAGGTTTGTGCTGCTTCTTAGCCCAGCACCTTTAAAATAATTTATGGATTCTTTTTTTCTATGTCAGTGAATACGTAAACCAAGGAGGCCGTTTTCAGTGACACCGAGGCTCTTCAGCAGAGTAAAAAGAGAAAGAACAGAGCAGTACAAGTCAGTAGCTTGTGACTTGAAACCTGGGTTCAGTTACCTACCACTGTCTGTGACGTTAGGGAAACCGCTGAGCCTCAACTTACCTTTATTCTCACTTGAAAATGAAGATAATAGTGCTTCTGTATCTCAAGACTGTCATGGGGATGCTAATGGTAGGTCCTTTGAGGAGAAAGAGGTCTTGTTACAGGACCTCAGTTAGAAGTATTTGGTAATAACAAATGCAAGGGCCAAACTTGTTTAGTGACATTATACCAGTTGATTTCAGCAAAAGTGATTCTTATTTCTATTCTCTGCAGAGAGGGAGACTGCCACTCGTGGATGATTTTTATTCTCTCAGATTCTTCAAATTTCCATTAAGCTAGGCCTCCAGCAAACAGAATTGAATCTTTTTCTCTCTGCTCCTCTTTCCTGAGTATAACTACTGGCTTAACTGATTAAGGGGGAATATATTTTTGAACTTGCATTGATTACTCTTGATAGTTACTTAGTGTTGTCTCAGAGGTCTGTGATGACTCTTACATCCTTTATGCAATGCTTAAAGTTCATGGATTTGGGATAAGACAAGCATTCTGCTATTATTGGTGGGCTGTCCCCGTGTAGACCCTCACTGTGTGGAGATGTGTAGAGCACAAAGCCTATGCGATCTGCTTGAGATAAAGTGTAGTGCAGAGCATCCAGAAATACAGAAATGTAATGCCTAGAGCACCTGGCTCTTTTTCTCTCCCTTTGTCTTTGAGGAGGAGTCTGTACCACTTGTCATCAGGGATGGCATTTCTGTTTCTCAGGAAGAACTGGGCACCTAGACACCGAGCCCTGCCTTAGCGTAGTGCTGCAGAGCTCTTCTGGTAACCAAGATTAACATCCAGGGGGTGAGGCAAGTACTGGAATCTGGCTCAAGTGATTTATCTTTTCTTGAATTCAGATTGTTGCAGTGATACCCATATCAGATCCTTGTGATAAGTCTTTCTATAAAGACAGTTGCAAAGAAAACTGTATCAACTCTAACTAAAGAAAAATAAAATATTTTTCCAGGAAGATGAATTCAGCTGACTGATGCTGTAACTGGTGTGAATGCTCTTAACTCCTATTAACCTTTTCACATTGTACTGGTGTCCCCAGAGAAATCAAGAATCTGACAGAGCACTACTTTGTAATGGACTGTGGGTTAGAAGTAATGAATCACTTATGGGAAGTTGTCTTTACTGGAATATAAATCATTATTTAGTCTCCAAAGCAAGTCTTGAAGTGCTTTTTAACAACAACAAAAAAATATCTTCTACTTTGTACTCTTAGCAGGTCCTTCAGCAGCTCCCTGATGTTGGCACATGCAGCGTGAAAAGAATTTTCTAAACTTTCTGTCAGTATTAAAGTCTGAACTTTTTACCCTGTCTGTAAACCAGTATTGCCCTCCCTTCTGTCCGATTTTAATAGTGTTATTGTTTAGCCTTTGCATTGTACCTTCCACCCAAGGCACTGGAGTACAGCACAAAGCTCGCTCCATTTGTGCCAAGAGCCAAACTGTTTCTGTGCTCGTGTGAGAAAGGAGGAAATGAGGCACTGAGAAATGGCCATCCGTTGGCACCAGGTCTGGAACAGGAGCAATTTCTTCTCTGTGAGTGTTAATCAAAGCATGAACTTGAAACTGCTCTCTTTTTTTTAGCCTCCCTCACCTTTGCTTCTGAGTTGTGGTTCATCAAACAGTTTTGACTGTTTCACTTCCAAAGAGACATTAAAGTGTGGAAAAGTGTTTAAGACTGATCTTCAGTTATAACTTCATAATGAAACTGCCTGCTCTGTGAAATTTTCCAAGTCTGAAAATCTCCTTTGGTAAGCCTATTGCACTTCAGTTCCTTGACAACAGGCTTTTAAAATATTTTACAATGGGACATTTTTTTAAGAGAAAATATTTTAACTAGGACACTAACTGTCCTTGGCCTTTCTATATCATATGAAAAGGGCTCTGATGTGATTACTGTGCTCCAACTCTGTTAGATAAATTGAAGGACCTTTCCCTTTTCAGCAGCTATCGGATACATATCAGAAGCAAACTTTCCTTTAATATGGGCTTTGCTCTTTTTTTCTTTTCTGTGATGCACTTAAAGGTAGCTATGTAGTGTCACATAATAGCTCAGAAATATTATTGGTAGCAAAATGATGTGTGGTGCTTTTGGGCAGGAGATGAGGATACATGCTGGAAGACTGTCTTGATATAGCAAACCATCCATCTTTTTATTTGTTTATTTAAAAAAAAAATATATATAAGTAGCTGGTCTTTCTAGCAGCTTGCTCTTGGCAGCAACTGCAAGAACTGCTTTTATACTAACTTTTCATACTCGACTCTTTTTTATATTGTTTCTGGAAAAAAACAGGCAGATGCATTTTAGTGCTACAACCAGTCTTCGAAAACGTTTTCCAGCCCCTTATTAGAAACTCTGTAACAAGTTAATTATTTCACATACCTGATGACTGTTCTATGCAGCCTTTGCCTCCCTTCTACAACTGTGATGACTGTGATGTGATGGAAATTTTGGACTTTATACTGTGGTCAGTGCTCAAGGAAATTTTGCTTGCTTATTTATTTTCAATAAATGTGCCTAGACCATATCTGAATTTCATCCAGAAGTGAGGTTTACTGAGATCAGGCTTCTTTGGGTAGCATGTGCATACTGGTTTTGTCCTATGTAACATGCAATCCTAGGCTAAGAGGTGCAGGTTACACTGGGGTTTTGGACTTTTTAAAAGTAAAACAATATACAGAGCAATAACTTTGAAGAACAAAAGGTGGCTTTTGGAGCACTTCTTTGGGAGGCAACAAAACCCGTGTTCTCCCACAAGTAAAGAAGTGTGTGATAAATGAAGATGGTCCCCATGATACTCTTCCTTCCTTCTCTCCTGGCACTTCCTCTGCAGGAAGATGCTGTGAAGCCCTTGAAGCAGGGTTTCAGCAAGCTGCATGTCTCCCAGGTCCTCACCTCATCAGGAGGAACAGAAATGCACAGCAAGCAAGCACTGATGCGGATTTATAATTTTTTTTTTTGTCATCATGCCATTTTGGATTAATGTGTAGCTTTTAAAATCCCTTTTCAAGATCTTAAGTCTCAGAGGTTGTAAGCTGTGACACAGCAGCACCTGCCAGGGTGTCTCCAGAGCAGAAAACCTGATCCCAGAATGCATCCCCAAGTGGATGCAATCACGTCTTTGCCTCCTGAGGAAGTGCAAGGTTGCTAACATAATCTATGCTTCTGAGATGACTTTGGTTTTCTGGCTGCTGAACACTTCCTGGTTGCTTAATCAAGGCACATTGAGCCTTAGTGTGATGTTTCAGCTTTCTATTTTGCTCTGACTTTGAGACCAATGCCAGGATTTTACTCTGTGACCTGTGCACTGAAGCTGACTGGGAACTGACAGGGCCCTGCTTGCAATGTCACAATGTGTGCCAGAGCTAAATACATCATTACGGCACTGCCGCTCTGTTTGACATCATATTTGTTGCTTTTAATTATTCCAGGTGTTTGCAGCTCTGTGTTAAGGAAGGACTGGAAGTGCACTGTGCCTGCAGCAGCACTGAGAAGCGGACTGTTACATCCTGGTATGATACTGATAGTGTTTGAACATGCAAAGGGCAGGGAGGGGCTTGGAAGGGGGGAAAGACTGTTCTCACCTGATGTGGTTTTCTTTACTTGTGCGAAAATTTGACTTCATTAAAAAAAAAGAAAAAAAAAAGAAACAGGGAGAAAAAGATGAGAATTATACTAAATCTACTAAATCTTACTTGTGGGTGAACACTGTTGAGCAACCGTCAAGTTAAATACTTGCCCATGGTGACTCTGAAGGTCCTGCATCCGACCCTTGTGAGTCACCATCTGTAACTGTTCTAAGCCCAGTTTGTTTCGGCTGAAGGCAGCCAGTGCAATATGTGTTTCCCTCCAGCCTATGTTCATGTCTTCAAGTTTGTTCTGGATTTGCTGGTATTGCTATTTCTGCTTCTGCCCTTTGCATTCAAATTGATGCAAAGGCTGAAATTCTGTGATCATTGGGAGATATTTTTTGCATGTCTGCTCTTGCCAAATGGGCTGGCAAATATTTCACATGGTTTTACTCTAACATTCCCACTTCTGTCCCGGTCTCCTTGATCCATGAAGTTATGCAAATATTTGCTTGCTTAAACAAATATTGATGACATATTAGATTGACTAGAGTAGATTTTACCCCTGATTTCATCTATTGGCAACAAGATCACTCTGTTCTGTTCAGTCCTTTTCCTACTGTTGCATCTTGGATCGTGTGTTAATATTTCAGACCCCCTCCAGAGCAGGAAAATATTCTGTGTTCTCACACCCAAAATTCTTTTCCCCATCTTTCACTGATTAGAAATCCAGTGGTTACATTTGACTGACTGAACATTACCTCATGTATGGCTGAGGGTAAGACTGTGCACAGAGGTTGGAATAGCAAGATATTGTGTATAAGCTGCTAGAAGGCAGAAGAGAGGAAAATAATTTCAAATACTTTGAAATGGAAGAAGGTAGACTTCCTCCACAAGAAATGAGAAGCAAAGTGTACAGAA
The DNA here is from genome assembly GCA_013399365.1 of Pampusana beccarii. Taxonomy (NCBI): domain Eukaryota; kingdom Metazoa; phylum Chordata; class Aves; order Columbiformes; family Columbidae; genus Pampusana; species Pampusana beccarii. The sequence continues at coordinate 3,506,164 of VWYH01005061.1, forward strand.
ACACTTACTGCAGAGCAAACGGTATGTGTTGATTTGTTCCCTAATCCACAATCTCCAACACAGAGAGAAAAATGGCATTAAAGGCATGTCTTACTACTTGAAAGTTTCCTTAAATTTGAGACTTGCTGTAAATTAGTAATGATAGTAAATAAGGTGTGGGAAACAGAAGTCATATAATCCAGAGAAATTCATCCCCGTAAGTCAGAAGGTATAAGAAGAGGTAGTGAGAAAACAAGCTTCCCTCCGTTAGTGTGCTATCATACACATGAAAAATTAGCAACCTTTTCATTAAGTTAGCAGAAACTCTGTGTCACGTTGCCTGGTTTAAACTCTACTTGGCATTATAGGAAGCCAAGAATTGAAAGCTGTATTGCAGCGCTGGGAGCTGGGAGGGTCTTGCTACAGCAGAGGGGAGGAAAGCAGAGGGAGGGCTGCTGGCTTTCCGAGGCAGTGCAGTTGCATTCCAGTGGTCAGATGCTAATTGCTAAATAATTTGTTGGACGAATATATGCCTTTTTTTTCCAAATCATTCAATGGTTTATTTTATTTGTGAAGCTTAATAGGTACATCTGTATCAGACAAGGCAATGTACCAATCTTTGTGTATGCTGTTTGCTATAGTAGAGATTCTACTAACGTATTTCGAATTGGCAAGCACTATAACTTCATTAGTTTCAACACACCTTGTTAATTGTTCACATGGTATTGATAGAGACTTTTAAAACTTTCATGTTACCCAATAACTTGTTATCACACATCTGAGTCACTAACGAGGTTTGAATTCCATTTGGCTGTGCTTAATGCTTCTGTCATGTGGTGTGTGGAGCACAGTTACCCCTGTACTTATGCGCCTCAGTCTGATGGATGGAATTTTGGAGTGTTTTAAAGAGCACAGATTTAGATCCCACTGCATTTTTGTGTGTGTCTTTGTGCTGTTTCTAGATGGTAAAGCTTGAAATATGGTTGCAGCATGACCTGTAACTGCTCTGGATATAATGTGTAAGGAGAAACAGACTTACTTTTGCAGAAGGAGGTGCGTGCATGTAAACAAGGTTGTGCTTAAACTAAAAGCAAACAGTTTGAACATCAATGACTATTCTTGAAAACATTTCATAACCCATAATATTTTGTTAAATAGTGTTACGTTACATCTAAGCCTTTTGTGCATTTCCACATGCATATTACGAACAGCTCACCATTACGTATCTTTGAGCATGTGTGGAATGACACTTAAATGGGCTAGACTCAAATTAGACTTTAATAAGTAAATCAGGCCGTTTTAGCAAACCATTTGACCCTTGGTACTACAAAGGAAGCCAGCTGGGTGGAGCTTTTGTTTTTGCTGACCTGTGTGTGCACTTCTGGGCCAACAAGAAATGATGGACAAAATATTTCAATTTACATCATGATCCGCATTTGTCAGTGTTTTCTGAGGTAAACACAACTTGCTTTAAGACATGTGACTGTAACAAATTACAATGCTCATGCAGCAAGATTATGTTCACTTATTTTGGCAAATACACTAAATTCCATTTGTGTTGCGGACTCTTTTCCTTCTTTCGTGTAGCACACAGCTGGATTGCATTTGTATTGGTAAGAGAGCAAGTCTTTGGCTTTAGATGAAAATGCTCATTGAATAGCCATGCAGACTGCTTCCTCCTTCCTATCCCAAATTGAATGTGTCTTATCTATACCTGGGTCAGTGAAATCACCCCACTGAAAGATGCCGAAAGGTAAAAAGCATCATCACCTAAAATGCTTATCTTACAGACTAGAACCACAGCATTCTGTTCCAACGTTGTGCTTATTTTGCCAACCTGGCTTACTTGGAAACTAACCTAGGTCAGCGAATAAAATGCCTACTGTAAAATTCAGTACAGACTTGCCCTTTAGTGATGGGATATGATTGTTTTCAGATTAATAGGAATTGTGTTTTTTTTACTGATTTCATCAGGAGGGGGATTAAACACCCATTGAAGGCTACCTATCTGCAAATGTAATTTTTCTTTTAAAAGGTTTATGATTACTAATAAACAAAACACTAATTATTCCCTTCCATTGGCATAATAGAGATGGAGGAAAAAGCAACCACCCAAAGGGCTGCAGGGAAGAGAAGCGGATGGCGGGGAAGCTTTCTCTTTGCTTTCCCGTCTGGCCGCCTGTTCTGGACATGGACCAAAGGCGCTCAGACCTGCAGGCGTGACCCCCTCGTCGCCGGGTCCCGGTGCCCGTTCTGCGGCCAGCGGGCCAGGGCCCAGCTCGGGTGGTGCCTTTCCCGGCCCGGCTGGCAGCGCCCCAGCGCTCCAAGGCTTCGAAGCCCCGGGGCCTTTTGCGGGGTGAAACCGCCGCCTGCCCGGCCTCCGGGCGGCCCGGGAGAGGCGGCCGTGGCTCGTTGCCCGCCCGGGGTGGGGCCTGGCCCGGCCCCCGGGTGCGGTAGGCAGCGGCAGGACTGACTCCCTCCCTCCCTCCCTCCCGCCCTTCTCAGTGCTCCCTGCGGCTCTGGGCGGCGGCTGCTCGGCGGACTCGCTTGCGGTGAGAGCGCGGACCCGCAGCGAGGGGCGCAGACCCGCGCTGGGGAGCTGGGGGGAGGCGGGTGGCGGCCGGACCGGCGCTCACTGTCGCATCTCTCTTTGCAGACTGAATCTTCGTATCTCTCTGCAGACCCACACTCGGTCCCGGCCCGGCGGATCCCAGAGATGGCGAAGGTGAGGCGGGCACCGTGCGGGGCTGCCGGGCACCGTGCGGGGCTGCCGGGCACCGCGGCCCCTCGGCGGGCTCGCCCGGGCCAGTCCCGGGGCGTTCCCATCTTATTTGTCTCCTTACTTTTACTCCTCACTGATTTATTTTCGGTCTCCCTTAAATCAACCCATCGCCAAGGCTGGGGAGACGCGGAGGGGAGGCGGACGGGGAAAGCAGCTTGTCATGTGAGGCGTGCGTCAGACACAACTTTTTTTTTTTTTCTGACAGTTTCCACTAATTTGGCCAAGTTTTCGGTACCGCGTGTTTATATTGTGCCTGGGTGGAGGCTCCTTCCATTGCAGGAGGAAGGAGAAAAAAATGCCACGGTGGCTGTGCCCCGTGGAGGCTTCGGGCTCGGTCCTCCCGTCCCCAGCTTTGCCATATCTAATTTAACTTTTCTGGAAGACTTGCCGCTATTGCACAGCACTTCGTCTGGTATTTTTTTAATTTGCAGCCCTTGTGTCCCTGCTGTTACGTCTGAGCCCAGATGAAAGTTTGGAAAGCGGGGCGGGCTCCAGCGTTTGTTTCTATAGTTGCATCAAATGAATACGTTCTGAAAAGTAAAATAAGAGCTTGATTGTTTATTTATGGGTTTTGTACTGCTGTGGGAAGTGAAAGCCATAAAGTTGTGAGTACCTTCACAAAGGCCAGGGTAATTGCACAGTAATGTAGTGGTAGTTTCATTATTTTAATGAGTGGAAAGATTAGTGGTGTTAACACTCCTGTGAATATTTACTTCTATGCTATCTGGATTTAATTTTTAAAGAAACAAAAGATGCTGCTTAAAAAAAAAAAAAGGTTTTATTTTTAATAGTATTCCACCAAATCCTTAAAGTTTTAGCTTTGTTGGTTTGTTTGTTTTTTGACCAAGCGGGGATTTTTCTTTCTTTAAACAACAAACCTGGTTTGTATGGTGCGTCTTAGGAAAACAGGGACCATGCCAGTGCAAGGCATCTGACTGGACAGATCTACCTGGACAGCCTTTTGTTATGGTATATGTAGCGTTACTTACGAGCTTGAGAGTAACTTCCTTTTAGTAAAAGCATGGCAATTTGCAGTTCACTTGTCTATTCCACAGAGACACAAACTTTAAATCCCGATTTTTGTAAAAGGAAGATTTAATTCTTTGCTAGCCTAAACCAGTTCTTTATTGTCTTTATGCAGTAGAATTTTCTACTGCCTGAGGTAACACTTGGGGCAGATTTAGTAACTGTGGTGGATAGTGGTAGGTTGGAATCATTGGAAAAATGAGGCCTCGTACTTGATGGGCCTTGTCCTCCAATTTCCACGTTCAGGTGACGGCTTTCCACTGACTTCAGTAGTACTCTTTGCCTGTGTGACTGTTCTAAATTGGTTATGCCATGAAGTAATCGTAAGAAGTGAAAATGCCTATCAATCATGAAATGTCAAGTGTCAGTTGATGGTAGTTATTTGTACAGCTAGAAGTCTAGATAGTATCACTGAAGAATAAAACCTTTAGGGAAGGTAAGTTATTTTTGGAGTCTTGGTCACTGAAGTATTTGTTCTTGTTCAGTTATGGGAAGATTTTAATTTTTTTTTCCAACAACCTGAGGCATTTTGTGTGTCCATGTCCAGGACAAAAAGATTCATTCATTTTGTGGGAAAACTCCAGCATGCCATAATGATCTGTGCAGACTGGTCTCTTCACGCCTGTGTTTATCTGTTTTCTTTGGCAGATCACTGCTCTTCTAACAAGCTGCCTTTTCTCACCCCTCTGTGTGTGTAGTGGTCTTTGTTAAGGCAGAGAAGCACGTGGTACGATCTCTTCCTGCTTGATGAACTACCTGCCTTGGAAATGCTGCACCACGTTTGCTAATTTAGAAATCTGGAAAGAAAGCAACAGGAATAATTTCCGCGTGCATGCTGTGGACTGGTCTGTTTTGGTTGGCTACTCCTAAATTTTTCCCTGAATGATAAGTCGAGACCATTTTGTGTATCCAGCTGTGAAGTGCTGGGAAAGGAGCGCTTGCTGTGGGTGAAGGTGTGGCTGCTGTGTGCTATAGCTGGAGTTCCTGCTCTGCTGATGTGCGCACGTGATTCGGAGCACAGGAATAGTGCTGCTAACTCCAGTAGTGCTTCAGGGCACAATGTCTCACATTCCAGAGTACAAACGCTTTTTCATTTTTCAAAATTGAGTCCTGAGCAGCTCTTTGCCTTTGAGGTTGCTTGTGAGGACAGGTGCTTTGAGTGTTTTTGCAAATGTCCCTGCATTGATTCCTATGTTACTGTTGCTTGCTCTTCTCCCTATCTCTCTCTTTTTTCCCCTCTTTTCCTTTCTCCTTTATCTCGTCCGTATCTTTGGCATCTTCGTGGTGTACTGACTCAGAGTTCAACACGGATATTGTGTAACTCCATTTTTTGTCAGTTTAAATTTAGTGAGACAGATGTGAATACAGTATGCTGACCAGAGCTTACTCTTTCCATTTAAGTGGGTGATCCGAAGCATTAATAGACTTAGAGAGGTGTTTTGTAGGGATGTCTTTATAGTTGTGCATTAGCATCACTTCTGTGCCTATATTTGTCGTCTCACCATGGGATTTACATCCTGTTGCCCTTGAAATTTTGGAAAGGATGTCATGAAACAGGTTGTATATTTCTTACATGATGTTAGTCTTAAAGCAGAGTTTGAACTTGGATCTCTGTGTGGTCTTCAGTGGCCACAAAAGCTTTTGATTTAGCAGTCAACACTGTGTTATGCTTTATTTGCAAGATGGCTATGCTTGTGTAAGAAATCTTAAGGAAAACTTTCATTTATTCTGGCACGTGGCCTTCTGGGCTCTCTTCTGTCTTCTGAAAATAGCATACCTTCTTTTTTTGTCAACCTGTGTGCTGGAAAACATTATCCATTTCCATTCTTAGAACTCCACGATTTTCCTGTGTCATTTTGTAAACAGCTCCTTTAAAAAAAACAAAAAGTCACATACCACCTTCTTCACTAGACACTGGGCTTTCCTCTAGCAAATTGATGAGACCCCCACTTCTGTTGCTGCAGAGCAGGATCGTGAAAGGGGTTGGCTCTTCATGTACGGGAAACCTGGCTGGTAAGAACTTGCTGTGAGCGGGCAGCCGGGAAGAAGTCTGAAGTGGTTCAAGGATGGTCTTTTGTTTGCTGATAGTGAATGCTTTGTGTTTAGCACTGACTAAACATGGGATCTTGTGGGTGGGAAATTTTTTGTGTCCTTGGTGGGAAAAATTAAAAGGAACCTCACTAAGTGGCTATTGTTGATCTTACAGATAATGCTGTTGCCAGGATATGTGGTCGCATGACATCAAATTGTGGAACTCGTTTGTCTCTTGGGAGAAGTTAGCGTAGCTCTGAGGTGCTGGTTAGAAACATCTCACCTGATGATATTGTATCTTCTTGTCCTTTTGCAAACTTTCGTTAGCGCAGAATAAACAAAAGTAACAGAGAACATTAATTTTGTTGTTTGGAGGGTTATAAATTCTAAATCGAGATAATCTCTTGCTTTGAAGTATAAATATGGTGGTTTTTTTTTCCTCTACCTGTACTCTTCATGCTAATTTTGTGCATCTCATTGGTCCCGTTGGTCTCATCAGTAGGTATCTGGAAAAAATGGAAGCCACTGTTTATTTCTAATGTATAATCACAAAATGCACTTTGTGCTACACATGATTGCTTAACAGCGGTCAGTGTATTGGGGAATGTCGAAATAAAAGAATGTGGGTAGGTTTTGGCTGTTCTAATCTTGTAATACTCTTTCTGTTGAGGACTTGGCTATTGTCCTTCTCTTTGTATTTTACTGCCCAGTGTAGGATGTTGCTATTCAGTAAGGGATCACTTCAGATTACAAGTGGATTTGTATCAAAGACTGTTTGTGTTTTCCTGTCCATTGATGTGCTTTCAATTCTGCTGGAGGGGAAACTTAGTAACCAAAATAAAAAGAGCCTCTGAGGCTGTAGTGTTATTGTGTATCTATTTGCATAAATGTTAAGGAACATTCTGAGAGATACTAAAAATATCGTAATTTATTTACCTCTATGAAGCTATGAAATTTGTAAATAAATGTTAAATGGTTGCCTTTCAGTTCACTGTTTCTCATGTTAGGTCAGGATGGCGTAGCAGTTGTAATGCTGTGATCCATCTGCAATAAACACTTTGTTTTGATAAAGTTTAAACTCTAATGTTGAAACTGTGGCTTAGTTGTCTGAGAAATGAGTGTCTGGCTTTTATCAGAAACTCTTTTGTACGGATCTTTTATTTTGTTAGAAACGTCTGGTTCATAGCTCCTATTTCAGATTCTCTGCGACTGAAAGTTGACTTCAGTGATTTGGGCAGTGATGGCGGTGTAGAACAGGTGCTTGCTCTCTCATTCTCTGGCCAAAAGGTGCCATGTTTGGGAAGGAGGAGGCAGCTCTTCCCTCCATGGACTGAGTTTAACTGTTGCAGAGCTTTGTCACCAGCTATTAGTTTTGCAAATGGGAAGTTTGGACTGGAATAACTAATAAGGGTGTTTCCGGACAGTGGATGTTTTAGATGGATTTGTCGTTGTTAAACATGGTGTGCCCAAGCATTTGCTGCCATACGCAGGTTGCCAGGTCACACTGTAGGGCTCTAAAAAGCTAGGTGAGGAGGTTTCTGACATTAAAGTGTAGGGATGACTTGACACTTTCCCAGTGATGGGCCAGCTATGGTCAGTGTCACATCTGCCCATACGTGGCTTCTGAAGGCAGTTGAACTGTAGGTTGGACTTGGGCCCACGAAGCTGTATCCAAGCTTGTCTTATACTAACAGTCGTGTTTGTGCTCTATTTGCACCAGTGTAGAGTGTCAGCGGCAGAATATGTAGCTGGACATTCTGCCATTATAGCTGCTGTCTTTGTGGTACCCAGCTGATGTGGATTCGTATTATGCTGAATGGCAGAGCTGCAGCATTATTTCTGGTTTGCGAGCTAGGTGCAGCTCAAGTGCTGACCGAGGGTGGTTGTGGAAGGTAGGTACCAAAATCCAGTAAATGCTGTGTGTCAGAAGGGAACACCTGGAATGCAAACCATGCCCAGACATGGAGAAACTCTTTTAGACTACAGCTGCACCAGAAGAACTTCAGGAACTGTTCATCAAGCTGAGTGTATGTTGAGGCTTTCTGCACAATGTTTTGAAAAAGAGATTATTGAAGGCTTCTTCTGAGCTAATAAAAATGAGGAGGATGATGCAGAGTTAAGTATAATTAATTATGCAGAGTTAAGTATAACCTAGCATATGTTGTCTAGAACAGCCACTCACATTGTCACAAGACTTGAGAACTGCGAAGAGGAATTCCACTAATTCCACTTGTTTTTAACAAGATAAGCAAAGGAAAACTTTAACTTTAAAGATCAATAACTGTTTCCTCTGAGATCTGTTGGCCATTGGTCATTTCCAAAGGAGAACTGTGGTAGTTTTGTAATATTAGTTAAGATTATATGAAACAAAACAGCAGGGAATACCCTTTTAAACAGCATGCTGGCTGGTGTAGTGATAAGGGAGGAGGAGGAAAAACAGAGGCTTTTCAGTCTTTACCTGTTACACCAAATTAAATTAAGTTTATAAAATTGAGTCCCAAATCCTTGAGATCTGTTTTCATGATAGCCTCTGGAATTAGCTTGGAAAATGACAGTGAGTACATGTTGTTGTGCCTAAATTTGACGTACTGCCTCAAAACTTGCTTGTAATGGGAAAAGCAGAACACTTCTACAGCATTATTGTGCCTCTGAAGTATGCTGCGTATTGGAAAGCATCTATCAGAAAGAAGTTTGTCGTTGCTATTAAACACCATGATGCTTTGTGTTCTGATTTTCTGACGTAGGAGAGAAGTAAACCCGAACCATTACTGTTTGTGCAGTGTAGGGGTAGGGAGTCTGTGGCAGTAACACAGGGGTGGCCTGGGAGGCAGCGGTGCAGGGCAGGTTCTGGTTAGTGCTCGCTGGCTCTTTTCTCTCTGTGCTCTTCTGGCTGACCTGCCTTGAATGAGTAGGTTGACTTGAAACCAAAACACTGTGTGGCTGAAATTGCTAACTCGAGGGAAAGGCTGTACTGCAGAGGCCAGGTGGCTGTGCTGCCTGTGAAATAATCTGGCGCTGGTCTCAGTGAGTGTCCTGGCACTCCTTTTGTGCTCTTTCTTGAGGGTGGAAAAATGCCCTGCCTGTGCTGATTACTACTTTTGTACGGAGATGCTTACTGTAAATTTCCCTTTAGAAGAACCTCCCTATTCCCAAAACCCAGCTGTTTCCCCTTTTGGCCGTTGCTCAACTTCTATAGTTTGTAAATAAACTTCTGTGCTGTACATATATAGGTTCATGAGCTGTCATGTTTAAATAAAGTCATGAATTTTGCGTAAGGGTGATGAATATCCTTTTGTGTTTGACTCAAAGGAAAACTCCCTGAAGAGCAATGTTCCATGGAAACCTAGTGGAATTATTTTTGTGTTTAGACAGGCTGATCTTTTACCCTTATGTTTGAACTGTTATTTATTTTTGGCTGTAAAATGCTATGAGAAATGGAGCTGGATCACTTGAGTGAAAAGTCGCTTGTGTCAAAAGAAGCATGATGAAAAATTGACAGCCATTTCAGAGTTCAGTAGGTTTCATTTGCAAGGCAACAGAAAAAATGAGTGAGATACTGTAGGTTTTTCTTGAAGAGATGAGGTTCTTATTTCCAAACATGACTTGGATCTTTGTGCAGCTTTTCTAGCATACATGATTTGTGCGATTAATTTCCTGAATTACTTCAACAAATCGTAATTTCTTAGTCATTTTCCTGCAATCAGGTGTCACTGTTGTAAATACCAATCCTGCAGGCTACTGTTACGTAAATTTACCTGAATTTAGCTGGTGTACTGCTGAGTAAAACCATAACAGTACCTTTTGAGTGAGAGCTACGTTTAAATACACACAGACTGCTATTTAGTCAGACAATTGCAAGAAAAATGCTGTAATCTTTTGGATTGTGGATTCGAATTTAGTCTGTGCTCATGTGTGGAGAACTGAAAGATTCTATATCTTTGATTTCACAGCTTTTTCCCTTTCTCCCCACCCCTTTTTTCCCCCACTAGAACACCAGAGGCACCGTGGCCGCCTTCTCTCCTTTTGATGCCAGAGCTGATGCAGAAGCCCTTCGCAAGGCCATGAAGGGAATGGGTAAGAACAATTTATTTTATGAAAAGGAAAGGATTCTCACTCCTGCTTTGAAAACATCCTTTCTGAACTCATCTTTTTTTCTTAGCAGAGGAGTATAGGGTGTGTGTTTACTTGTCATGGAATGAGAACCCCCCAGACAGCAGGAGTCTGGGCATGTCGTAGTTTTGACTGTGCTGTTGTCAAGGATGTTTATTTTTATGTTAGCATAAGGGAAAATAGAGGGTGGTTTACACGACTCGTTAAAAATGGATGCTCCATGGGCATCTCTGCACAGAGGGTTTTACTGCACAGTAAGCTAGACTTGGAATTTACAGGTGAGAACTATGGAGAATTATGACAGTATAGTAGAAGCTCTGTGCTTGGAAAATGTACAACGGCCCCCTTGGTCTGAAAGTAAGTACAGTACAGTTACTGTGAAGAAATAGTTCAAGCACACAGCATGGTCGTAGACTATTTAGTCATCTGTAAACTCATGCTGTAGCTTTCTGCCCTAAAACATCCCTGTGAGAACAAATCCTAGTTTGCTAATTTCTTTGAAGTGCCTGCAGAAGGAAGGGAAATGTGACACACCTCAGCTTATTGACAAATTCAGTAGGGCTAGTAAGATGCTGTGCTGTGAGGGCTACTTTGCAAACTATTGTATATAAAATGGATAATAGCTCCGCACTTCTGTACTCTGGAGTGTTTGGGGTTACTGGTCTGAGGTTTTGCTAGGAGTCAGAAGATTATTTATTCCGAAGCAAACCTCTTGGTGAGCCCAAAGGTAAGGCTTCTCTGTAGAACACAGACTGGGACTAAATGTTATGGCAAATGCCTGGAGTGCTGGGAGCAGTGTCTGGAACAGAGTGTCGATGGAGAAAAACCAATATGTAAGTCCTCCAGCCAGATTTTTGTAACAACAAAACACCAAACTTGACAGCTCAGCTCAGGGTATGGTGACATTGTTATTTAAATGCTTCTGCTATTTGTTAGTAGGCTGTTAATTTCAAAGCGTCTTTCATTGCCTTTTGAGTTTGTGCCACTGCTATTTGTTTTTTTTTTTAGAGTGTATTTGTAATTCTTTGTTCTTTCTAACTTCAGGGACTGATGAAGAAACTGTGATGAAGATCCTTACCAGCAGAAACAATGCTCAGCGTCAAGAAATCGCATCTGCCTTTAAAACCTTATTTGGCAGGGTGAGAAGATGAAAAATAACTAGAAATGAGCTGAATGTGGCCTAAGATGGCTACTTGCAAACTGTGAGGCACATTTATCATGTTCCCTGTGAAAAGTTCCTTCAAAGAGAATGTAGTTTTGTTTCTGTCTCCCCATCTCCCCCACTCTTCCATATCCTTAGCTGCTGGCTAGGTTAGAATATTCCTTTTAGATCAGCACAACGGAGTTATTTTCTTCTTCTGTATTTTGGTCCAATATGTCCTAGATGGGTTTTTGTGCAAAAGCTCCTATAGCTTCCTGTTAGTATGCTTTTCGTACTGACCTCTTTGTCAGTATGGAAGGAGTTATCAAATATTTTGATGCAAGGTCTGCAATGGAAGGTGATAGCAAGAAAAGAATTTTCTGCAGCTAGAAAATGTGGCAGAAATAGAGCAACTTGATACTGTAGGGGAGAACAAAAATAAGTATATTGGTAGATAAAGCCATAAGTGAGTTCAAAGCAAAGACAGATTCTTTCTTTCTCCCAGCATTGTTGGATCCTTTACTACTTTGTCTGGGTAACCTTTGTTTCAAATAGCAAGTGCAGTGAGCAACTAGGGTTTAAAGAATTTCTATATTGAAAAAAAAATTATTAAAAAATCACAATATGTTTCAGGTTTTCCAAATGCCTGTGTATGCTTTTCTTCTGCCTTATTTGGCTACATTTATTTTGGTTCAGGTACCAATTAAAACAAAAAGAGCCCTGTTCCTTGTGCTTTTTGATGTGTCTCCAGAGTCTTCCAGCTTGCACCCTCTTAAAATGCTTAGTCCTTGTTCATTACAGCACTGTTTGTTCTGCCTTAGGATCTTGTAGATGACCTGAAATCAGAACTTACTGGCAAATTTGAAACGTTGATGGTATCTTTGATGAGACCAGCATATATTTTTGATGCTCATGCACTGAAGCATGCCATCAAGGTAAGAGGAGGGAAGGGAAGTAATGCATTATATGCAATGTTTGTTGTTGTTTTTCAGAATGAACTTTCAGTTGGTAAGGGGAATGCTAGTAGAAGTAACTTTTTAAAATCAGGAGTGTTATGCTAGCACCTGCTGTTTTTTCTAATACCATAGTTTTGCATGGTTTCTTATTCATCCTAATAACTCATTAGAGATAATTTATAAGTCTAGTCTGAATGAAGTTTTATGTGAGATTATTTTAATGAGAAACTATGTAATTTTAAAAGAACAGAGTTGCTGTACATACAAATTAAAATCGACATAGCATAACACTCGTTCCTTCTGATTTAAATATAACGAGCAGATGTCCATGATGCTTTTAAATTATTTTTGCTGCTGAAGTGTAGTGCTGAAGTCCAGTGGACACCAAATTTTTCTGCTCTGAGCAACCTAGCTTGTATAGCTATACAACTGTATGTACAGGCTGCAAATTAGTTCAGGGCATTTCATTAAAGTGATAATTATTTATTTTTTAAATGTCTCTCCTTGATTATTATTTAAGCTATAGAGCATTTTGCACCTGAGGGATTACGTGGATCTCCAATGTTGATGGGCTAGCATACTTGTGTAAGCTGATGTCCATCACTAAAATTCTGAGCAGGCATTATCTGTGTTATTGAGTGTGCCCCCAGTAACACAGAGGGAAGAGTTCGTCCTGTCAGTGTTACCTTTCTAACATTTCTCTCTTTAGCTGAATGCATTTAGTGCCTTTTTGGGAAGGCCAGCTAAACAAACAATTTACAATTTGTACATGTAGATATTTCAGTGTGTTTTCTTCCATTTGTTCCTATGTTTTTTAGCTCTGTCAAACCTGTCTGATATCATCAGCCTGTGGAGATTTAGGAATTGGATGCCTCTGGATTACTCACAGTACCTGTTGATTAAACTAGAGGACATTGAACTTGACTAGTGTCAGTTAGTGCTTGGTTGGGTGACACACATAAGTTCCCAAGATCGTTGATGACCAACTGGTTAATATTTAGGCTTTAGTCAACTGTGCAAGCTAGTGCTCGTGAACCCATGACCCAGCGAATAGTATCTCAGACAACAGAAACTTTAATCCTGGAAATTTTTTGTGATGTCTTTATATGCAGTGGGGGAAGGGGAGATGGCACCTGACAAAGAAACTGATAAAAGCCTTATTGACTAAAAGGAAAATACATATTCCCAAGCTCCTCTTATTGATTTAGGAGTCAAAGACCGACAGGGAAATGGCAGAACGGATGGGTGTGGGAGGGAAAATACAGATAGTGAAACAAGAGTGGTTTTGTTCTTGTCACTTACAAAAAATGACGTTAAACACAAGCTCATAGAATTTCAGAGAACGTTTTTGCACAGGAGAAGATGTCAATACCAGCTGCAGTTCAGCTAAGGTGGTTAACAACAGTGACTTCAGTGCAAGACAACAACTCAGCTAAGAGCACTAAGTCTGTGCTGAAGGTTTTCCTATCCATTTTCACTGCTGCTGCTACTTAGGCTACTTAGAGTTAATTTAACTGTGCCTGCCTCACTGGTTGAATAGGCATGTTCTTGAAACGATCTGTATTTTGAAAATGATTACATGTAACCTGGCAGATTTCAGATTTTCCTTATAGGAAGGATTCCAAACACCACGCTGAAGCAAAAAGTACACAGTATTGCATTTCAGTGTTGCTTTGTGTAATGACTCCTTTGGAAGTGCAATCAGCAATGGCTTATTCTTACAGGAAAAGTAGACTCAGGCTTGTGGAAACAAGATATTGCTTTGGCTTTTGTGAATTTTATCCTTGTAAGAGTGAAGAGTCCCTGTTGTGCTTGCTGTAATATGAGTGCAGCAGCTTAAACTGAGTTAGCAATTGTGTTGTAAAATCTGTGTGTTTGCAGTGGAAGAGAAGGTGGGTTTGCCATAGCACAATACATAGAATGGTAGTCATCATTTCTGAGTGCCTCTGTGTTTATCTGTGTACTAGTTGATGAAAGACAGTATTTGAACCAGAGCAGAGATGGAAACTGTTGCCCTATTTGGTTACCTTGGTGTCATTGACCGTAATAGTGAAGAACTGAGGCATATCTGGGTGTGCTTGGACATGGAAAGGCTCATCTGAATCCTGCAGCAGTGAGCCTTTGCTAAGTGTTGAGTTGGTTTTGAAAACAATTAAGTTGGAACTGGAAGAAATTATTTCCCAACCCTCCACTATATACCAGATAAGAAGAAAATAGTTTTTCTTTATTTGGTCTGAATATATAAACTGATGCCAACTTTTAATTCTCAAAGGGAATTCTTACTTTTCTTTTGTTATTCCACCAACCGATTTATATTTACACCCCTGCAGGGAGCAGGAACCAATGAGAAAGTGTTGACTGAAATTCTTGCCTCCAGAACACCTGCGGAAGTGCGGCAGATTAAACAGGTTTATCTGCAAGGTAACGTTCAGTATAAAATAAAGTTCTGGGGTCTCTGTTCAGTTCTTTTAGCAGGATTTTAGCACGTATTTCAAACAAGGTATCTCTGTGAACTGATGGATGTGTCCAATAAATGGGATTTTGTTCTGCTGTGTTGCAAAACTTCATATTGAAAGAAACATGGAGTTTGAATTGTAAACTGAAAGAGTATTTATTTTGGTGCTATGGCTGGGGTGCAGGTGGTGGTGTTTTGTACTTTATAGTTAAAATTAATGCAAATGCATTTCTTTTTCACCCATTATTTACACCCTTTAACTGAAAGGGGGTTTTCAGTAATTGGAAGACAGAAAACTGGTATAACAAGAAGAAACAGAAGAGATTTTTTTGACTTTTGCTAAGCATTTTGTTCAAATGCATTTGTGCTAAAGCATGTGCAGCTTTTTGGTTGTCCACAGGAATATGTGCTTTTACCCATGATTGTGGGGTAGTTTGTTCTTGGGGTTTTTTTGAGGCAGTGCTTAATCCAGCACATTTCTTTTACCTCCATGCAGATTCCTTGTACACAAAAAATTCTCATGTCTGCATAAAGTTTGAGGGAAATCTTAGTGTCTCCAAAGACAAAATTTACTAGTACTGGGCTTTTCTGGGATCACATTGTACGGTTGTGAGACTGTTGTATTTTAGCATAACTCCAGATCTGTGTGCTTTCTGGTTCCTTAAAGAGCTGGATCAGTGCATGTCAACTGGTATTTTAAAATATTTTGAGTAGTCTTCTCTTAGGTGTTAGATGCTTTTTTTTTTTTTTTTTTAACCTCTTGAACAATAATGTTAGGTTGTAAATGAAGGCAGAATATGCCCTACTTGTTAAAGGTGTTTCTGATAAATGATTCCACAAGCTATGAATCAAATTAATTGTTTGCTTTTCCTTGTTTTCTTCTCAAAACAGTAAGGAAGTCTGTAAGGTGGTGAATGGGTTTTTCTCTTTTGCAGAATATGAGGCCAACTTGGAGGATAAGATAACAGGAGAAACATCAGGCCATTTTCAGAGACTGCTGGTGGTCCTGCTGCAGGTCAGTATCTCTCTGTGTGCAGACGTATATGTATGGCTTTAACTTCTGTTTTCCTGTCTGACAGACACTTGTCTTTTTCTGCTTACTGACCTGCGGTTCTAGATAGACCTGGTAATAGATTGATTCTGAAACTGAGTCAATTCTTGTGACATGCAGGGTCGGTCTTGAGCTCTGCTATGGGTCATTTCTACATCACTGAATTGAAAAACTTCTGTGATGCTCATGGGTATAGCAGAACACCTGCTGCTTGATGTTTTGAAGATAGTAGGAGAACAGAACATTTACTTTGTAAAGGCACATGCAAGCACAGGGAAAAATAAGGTGATTTTGAAGAAGGTGCATTAGGGATTGACTTTCTGTAGTAACTCTTACAAGTTCAATATAACATTTTTTTTTTGATTCAACTTTTGATTCTTCAGTTTAACAACTTTTAAAAATTCTTTTTAGGCAAATAGAGATCCTGACGGCAGAGTTGATGAGGGTCTTGTTGAGCAGGATGCTCAGGTGGGTGAATGACTTGGATTTTGGGACATTTCTATAAGTTACCTTGCAAAGAGTGTATATAGCTAGAATTCAAATGTGAGAGATAAATTGTTGATGTTCTCTGTGGGTGCTTCTTAATCAGTTTCCGTGTGCTTTTATACATTCAGGACAAAAGAAGTGTCAAAACCTGAAACATTGGGATTAAGATTTTCGACACTTTCACGTTTCAGCGTAAGGCATGTCTTGTTTTGCTTGTTACTTAATAAAGTGCTGAATGGAACAGTGATTAGATCACTGGAAGAGAGGGTTAGGATTGCTGAGGCTTTGTGATCTGAGATACCCACTGCTGGAAAATTCAGAGATGTTAGTGGTTCACTCCTTAATATAAAAACTTGAACTTCTCTCTGAAGTCAGGCCTTACCTATTACGTGTCTTATGAATGTTGTAGTAAAATGCTAATGCTGTTCGGTGAGGGATGCCTCCATGGAGGTTGAAATAGTAAAAAGAGAAAATATGCCAAACATTCTGCTTTACTGTAACCAGATGGCAGTTTAAGAATTGCCTTTGAAGAGTTTCTAGGGACTCACATATTGCCCTTAGTGAGTATTGTCTGTGAAGTTATCACTGATCACTAAACCTGTGCTCTAGACAAGAGAAGGAATACCAGCACTCAGTTGGTATCTGTGGTGATTTCTCTTGCTAGTTGCTATTGGCTTTGTTGTTAGTTGTAGTGATGGTCAATATTTCAGCAATTTAATTACAGAGCTCATTTAATGCATATTTCTTCTCCAGTATTTCAGATAACTCTGGACTAGATGTTTTCCTCTCATAAATAGTCAGTTGAGATGAAAGAAAGGTGTCAAAGAGAAAAAATAATACCAGATGAATAAAACATTCTCCTGATATCAGGGCAAGATGGAGAGACAGACAGGCAAAATGGATTTTACTGGCATAGGCCTGTCCTTTGTTATGTAAATTCAGAAATCATTGTTCTCCTGCTATTAAGATTAATCCTGTGGAAACCAGAGCGTTTAAAATTAGTGAGGCAAATGTTTGAATCACTAACTAGACTGCTTCATGAAATTGTGTCTGTCTTGCCTTCACCTGGGTTTACATAATTGAAGAAACCCATGAACCACTTGCCTTGGCAGGTAGATTCCTTTTGACCTCTTTGAGTTTAAACAAGCATCTAAGTTTAGGAGGCACTGTACCTAAATGTAGAAAAAGTCCTGTTTTTTTTGAAGGATCTCTGTGGTTTGTTAGGTGCATTTGGCTTGAGCTGGGACCTACACAAAGATATGTTGTGTCACATTTCTCTTTATTGGTATCTTTGCATTCAACATCTAAGATAGCTGCAACAGATTCAGAGAATTTGCCAGGTGCAGTGGTCAGAATTGAGGTACGTGACTGTGCAAATGTAAGACTAATTCTGGCTTCCAAGCATTTGTCTTGATTAATATCATATTCTGGGAAGGATTTGAAGCATTAGAGGGCAACTTTTTTATTCAGCAATGATATTTTCTTTTTTTTTTTTTTTTTTTTTTTTNTTTTTTTTTTTTGAATCTGTGATTACTAAACATTAACTCAAAGCAGTTTGGGGAGTGAGCACCCGTACTATGAGATAGTATGAACTTGCAAGACTTTTCTGAGAATGCCTGAAAAAGAAAGTTCGACTTTTGGAAGATATTTTGTTAATATCACTTTTTTAAAAGTTATACAATTGACCTAAGTTTTGGGTATTGCACAGTGGAAAGGCAGGTAAAACCTTAGAGCTCACCTAAAATGCTGTTCACAACTTCTAGTTTATCTAAAGAATTGCATTCCTGGAGTTTTTAAATGCTGTGCTGGGACTTCACATCTGCTACTGGGTGGAGAGTACTTTTGAAGAGCTTAGCATATATTATTTTGAACTAAATATCCTTGCAATGCCTTAACAGTTTCCCCCCCTGCCTTTTGTATTCTGTACCATTAATGTTAAAAAAAGCATGCAGCAGTCACAAGTGCATTTTGAATAGGATTGTGGGACAAACATAAATAGGGAATTGTAACATGCCATTCAGGTTTCACAATATGGACAGACAGATGGGCAGCAGCATTGCTATGTAGCAGATTTGGTTGTGTGGATTTTTGTAGGAAATATTTGATTGCCTGAATATATTTGGTAATCTGTTTGCCTGTCATCTGCTCTACTGAAAGAGGGACAAAAAAAATAGCTCTATACTATGATATCTACAAACTTTTCTCCTCGCGTGGTGTTTAGCACACAAATTGGAAAAAGGCTTCTGAGTGTCAGGAAAAGAACTACTTCCGTTTTCTGCATATTTTCTCTTTCCCATTTTCCCCCTCCTGCTGTTTATTCCAACTTTTAGAAGCGTTTTATGTTTCTAAATGCTGCTAATAGCCCAGTCATTGTTTGTGTTGAAGAAAGACTTGCTTGAAGAGCAACGAATGTGCTTAAGTGATTAAAATCTGTTACTGATCTGGCTTCATATGGCTAAGAATTTAGCAGCCCACAAATCCTGATTCTGAGAGCTTCTAAATCCATCTTCTCCTCCTTATCTCCTGTGTTATCACAGTTTCAGTAAACTTTAGGTTTATGAGAGGGAGTACATGCACAGTTAATTTTAGGGCCTTAAGCAATATTACTCATGTAAATGTGTTCACAGTTGATTTCAGAATGTATCATTTATTTCTTTCTGAAGTCAGTTCAGTACTTGGCAATTTTATTTCACTTTTTTTCCCTTTCCAGCTATAGGTTGTTAGTAAGTTTAATGCTCTTTAGAGTGAGACAAATAGAGCTTTTCAACAGTGTGTGTGGACTCTTACCAAATGCTGTTGTTTCAATCTCTTGAATTTACAACAGGTTTTGTTTAGAGCTGGGGAGCTGAAATGGGGAACAGATGAAGAAAAGTTCATCACCATCTTGGGAACCCGAAGCATTTCCCATTTAAGGAGGGGTAGGTAGTATGGTTCATGTATGATTAAAAGCTTCTGCCTAAACTCTCAGTGCTAGAAATGGTAGAAAAGTAATTTCTGGTACTGCATTTGCCAAGCCCAAAAGTCTTTAATCACCTCTTCCCTCTACGTCATACATTTAATTTTGTTTCCTGTATTTCAGTTCCCTTGTAGCAGTGGTGATCCCCTGCTTGAAGGGAGGGTGCAATAGATCTGATGGACAGCTGGGGTGTTTCTTTCTGGATACTTGCTTGTTGGTGTTTGTTTTTCTTTTGAAAGAGGTCATGGCAATAGAAGTGATGCTGAGAGTCTGTTATGAGTCCTCATAAGCTGATGGAGGTCCAGCTCTGAAAAGATCAAGCCTTTTGTGGGTGCACACCTTGCTAGATGTTAGTAAAGAGACAATAACATTTCTCCCCTGCTCCTTACCCATTGACAAGTCCATATTCCTGAGGTCTTTGGGCTGGAAATTATGACCACTAAGTTTTGCTTTGTTTTTCTTTTTGAATCTTTGGATTCATTTGGATTTTCAAATGTAATTTGGTTTGTGATTTTACTGTTTGGTTTTTTACGATTATTTGCATTAAAGTAATCTCGGAATTTGTTTTGTTGCATCCAGCATTCATTTAGCATAATAGAAATGTAGGATTTCATAGAAAACTCAGGTCTTATGGATATTCATGTAACACAGATTTGAATAGACTGCCAAAAGGCCAGTTTGTGTGAGGTTTATTCAATATCATAGCCCAGTGTAGACAACATCTTAGTTTCAGGCAAAATGATAGCTGTGCTCTGGGAAAAATGCTTATCATTTCCTAAAACTTCCCTCTTTCTCTTTCCCTCTTCTTCCTGCACCCTTTCACCGGCTGCGTTCACAGAATCACAGAGCAGCTGAGGTTGGAAGGGACCTTTGCAGATCATCTTGTCCAACCCAGGTGGCTTTTGGCTACCTAGAGCAGCCTGCCCAGGACCATGTCCAGGTGGCTTTTGAACATCATCCAAAGACCCCACAACCTCCATGGGCAAAAAATGTTTCCTGATCTTGATACAGAACATCCTATGCCCATTGGCTCTTGTTATGGTACTGGGCACTGCTGAAAAGAGCCTGGCTCTGTCTTTTTTACACTGTCCCTGCATGTATTTGTACACGTTTATGAGATTCCCCTTGAGCTGTCTCTTCTGCAGGCTGAACAGTCCCAGCCCTCTCCACCTTTCCTCATAGGAGAGATGCTCTGGTCCCTTAATTGTCTTAGTGGCCCTTCACTGGACTTGCTCCAGTTGCTCCATATCTCTTTTCGTACTGGGGAGCCTGGAAATGGAACCCACACTCCAGGTGTGGCCTCCCCAGTGCTGAGCAGAGGGGAAGGATCATCTCCCTTGAGCTCCTGGCAACACTCCTCCTAGTGCAGCCCCACATACCATTTGCTGTTTGCCACAAGGGCACATAGCTGACGCACGTTCTATTTGGTGCCCACCAGCACCCCCAGCTCCTTTTCTGCAGACCTACTGTCCAGCTGTTTGACCCCCAGTGTGTGCTGCTGCGTGGGGTTGTTCCTTCCCAGGTATAGGAATGTGTCTTATAGCAGCGATCTGGTAGGAAATAGATATTTAAAATAGACAGAGGGAAGAATGAGTAGATGATAACATTGGAACTGTGGATAATGAGATATACAGATGGCATTAAGCTGCTATACTGAGGATGCTCTGAGAAACACAGGCTGTACATGTGACTTAGCAAACTTTCTGTTTTGCAGTGTTCGACAAATACATGACGATTTCCGGCTTTCAAATTGAAGAGACCATTGACCGTGAAACCTCTGGTGATTTGGAGAAGCTGCTTTTGGCAGTTGGTAATTACGTCTTAATAGATCTAGAACTGACCTTCTTCGTTTACTCCCAGGCCTCCTTAAATTGCAGTTGCTATAGGAAGTGACATGAAAACATGGTTCCTTTAAAATTTAGTCACCTGGGATCTATTTTTGTATTTAGGAAACAGGCCTTTATTCTTCCTTTAATAGCTGTGTGTGGCAGGGGATGGTGGTGACCTGCATTTTGTTTGGACATATGCACCTCTATCAGAAAGTGAGACAAAGCTCTGCCTTCATTTCTATTCGTGGCATCTCACTTAAGACAGTGTCATAGCAAATTTGTAACTGGGAGTAGAATTTGACCAGCAAAGTCCTTTTTCTATTAGAAATATGTAGTGCATTCTAACTCCTAGAACCCAAAGAGCTGTAGCAGAGCAACAGACTAGCTGGCAGCTGTATACTTAATTGTCCACACTGGAGAGAAAGATCCAGTAACACACACCTTGTCTTGACAGTGAAAGATTGTCCTGTATTGAATAGCAGTCAGTAATTTAATCTCTTGCCTTTTTTCAGTGAAATGCATCCGAAGCGTGCCTGCCTATTTTGCCGAGACTCTGTATTATTCCATGAAGGTATGTACATATTTTCCATACATCACTTTCCATCTCCCCTGGCTACAGTTCCTCTCCCTTTCACTTGTTCTTCATTTCTTCCTTCACTGCAAATGCCAATAGATTACTGTGTCACTAAGCACTTTTAAACATTTGGCAAATGCAGATCTAGGAGAGGATACAAATGATTCATAAGCTTTGCTTTGAATTAATTTTAAGTTTGAGAGATGATAAATCTTTTACAGGAAACATCAGTCTCATCAGCTATCTTTGGACTTGTTACATTAGAAAATATCTGGCTAGATCCACTGGGCACCTTCAGCTAAATAAAGATTACAGCTTCTTTAGGAAATAAAGATGACCAAAAACTAAATTGCAGTTTGTGCAGAATTAGTGCTCTTTGTTTTGGGGATGACTATTCACAGACTAAAGGCACAGTTAGCTCTAAAACACGTTTTAATGACGGAAAAGAAATTTGTCAGAGAAAAAGGAAAGACTCTTCAACAGCTACAGAAGATTCTGCAAGAGAATCCCATCAGTGACTCAGCTGTGTTTCTCTTGGCTTTGCCTTCTCTTAGATGGGAAGAGATAAGCAGGGAAATGGTATTTTAAACTCTCAGTGGCTAATGTTAATTAAAACTGAGGTAGGTAGTCTATTGTTTTCAGGCAAGTTATCATCTTCCCTGAAGAATTCCTCACTTCCCCTTACTGAAAAACACTGAAGTATGTTTGTCACCAGATGGTTGTGTTGATGAGGTATCAGCCTAAGAATTAGTGAAAAGAGATGAAATGATAGCTTAATTTTTAAAAGGTGTTTTACTGCATCTATAGACATCAGTGTAAAATAAGGTTCAGGTGGAAGCTACAAAATATGATAACAGTATGTGGAGCTATATGAGGAGGATTACTTTTTTCTTATTTATCTCTCTCTTTTTTTTTTTTTTTTAAAAGAATGTATTAGAAAGCCTTTTTTTCCTGTAGGTTTTAGAATATTAGAGTACTATTATAAGGGTCCTGATTAATATCTGCCGGTGAGATCTCCAGTTATATTTTTTAAATATTAATAAAAATCATTAAGCACTTTAGATAAGAAAGATCTTCACCATTTGTTAGTTTAGCAGAAGATTTGGTACTTCTAATTTATCAGTTTGGCATGATAAAGTTCTGCAATGCATAGAGTTTGCTTTCATGATTAGGTGGGGCAGAACCTGACTTTTACCAGATTCTAATGTCAAATCCTACTCAGCAACCACTGGACTCATGGCATAACTTTTGAGCAGCTTTAGGGAATTTTTAGGTGTAATCCAAGAATATTACACCCAGTCAAAGGATTGAGTGACCCCGGACGTTAGGCTGAAGATGATCGTGGGGGCTCTGCCAAGTCCTTCCTTGAGGTGCATTAGCAGGTCAGCATGTGAACATCTGTATTGCTTCAGCTTGTGTGGAGTCTGACTTGTCTGGGCAGGAGGGGCCAGGATGTGAGTCTGGCACTGCCTGCCAGCACAGGAACTTAAAACATTTAAAGCATAAAGATGAATAAAAGAGTGGAGCGTATTTGTGTGGCTGGAAAAAGTTTATGAAGTTTGCCTTCTTGATAAACAGTTGGATAATTTGTGGAATGAGTTGCTCTGCCTGTGTCGTGCTGTACCGTGTTAGATGCTCTGTATTAGTCACAGTTAGTATTCGTGTACCCAATTCCAGAACTTGACTGCAATTCTGCAGTCTCAGACTAATTGAAAGGGTGATTTACATGGGACTGATTGTGGTGATCAAATATACTGCTGTGTAGTCTTGGAACTGGATTACTTTAAATGTTTATGGGCACTCATAGTTGAAGCCTGTGAGATGGAACATGAAATAAGAGGTCTGACTGTATGGCAATTCATAGAATTCCAGAGCGTAGAGCATCTTGTGTAGTCAGTCCTCTGTTCTCCACATTGCGGTGTGAATGTCTTGTGATACTGTCCCAAATGTTCTCTGTTTTGGAGTAGAGATGTAATGCAGGAGGGTTTTGAAACACCACTTGCTTTCTTGTTGCACCTTGGTTTATATTTGTTTTGTTACAGCATCTGTCTAGAACCAACTAATGTTTTAATGTTATTTAAACTTTTCTCTTCAGGGGGCTGGCACTGATGATGATACTCTGATCAGAGTCATGGTTTCAAGAAGTGAAATTGATCTGCTGGATATTAGACAAGAACTCAGAAAGAATTTTGCAAAATCATTGCACCAAATGATTCAGGTAAAATGACTGTTGTGTTGTCAGGGAAAGTGAGGTGACTGAAACATTGTATCCACTGTTGATTTTTATGGGAGGGGGCGGATGTGAGCAGAGCTGGACACCGCAGTGCACTCTGAGAGCAGCGGTGGCTGGTCTGCAGTTTTCTGAAGCGCCACACAGCACCATTTAAGTGGGAGACATTTGCTGGGGAAAGCTAAAAGCTTCTTTCCAGTGTTCACTAGGAAAGTAGATGTGGTCATCTGAAATTATGATTACTCATACACCATTTTTAGCTCACGCTTCATTTCCTTTTTCTTGTGTGGGTTCCTTCTGATTTTCAGTGCTTTGGAGAGGGTGCTGGCTCCATGGACATAGTATTGGGGTCGGGAGTCTGACTTTTCGTGAGGTTGAAGTTTAAATCTTGGTTTATGGTGTGGAACCTTTTGCACCGTTGGAAAATGTTTCACTGTGGAATCATTGTCTGAATCATAATTTCCTTTGAGTGGATGGGAAGGAACAGAGCCAGCAAGAAATCCAGAGCCAGCTGTTGCTGCAAAGTTTAAACAAAAATGCCTTTTTTTTTTTTTTCTTACAAAATTTTTGGGGGTGTTTTGTTTTATTTTTAAATGCTGAGTTTTATTATTTTTCTGTTATAATTCCTGACGCTGTGCTCTCTAAATGAGGCTGAGTGGAGTTGCTTTTGCCACTGTCAGTGGGGCCCATACAGCTGTCCTGTGGGATTAGTAGCAGAGTTTCCCATTAATTACAGGGAGCAGGGCTGGGGCCTTTCTAAGCCATGATGGGTGCACTTTGCACTTTTAGAGGTGCTGCTTTTGGCTTCTCCTTTGGACTCTCTCACTTGCAGATGAATGCATTTTAACATGGAATGGGTAGCTCAGTTCTAGTAAAGCTTTCAGAGGCTTTTTGTGTTTCTGAAAGTCTGTCTGTGTAAATACAGCTCTAACATAAGAGACAGAGAATTTCCTTGCGGCATTCCCCAGTGGCGAGTCATCCAAGTGGATTTCCTGTGGGTGGGACAAATGTATAATCCGTTGGAGTCCTGCTTGGCTGCTGCTGTTCTTCCCATTTCTGTGGTTGTGACTCATGGTGACTGGTCTGTTATATTAACAGAAAGATACATCTGGGGACTACAGGAAAGCACTGCTGCTCCTCTGTGGTGGAGATGACGTGTAATGGTGACAGTGACATGAAGGATTTGTCATACTTCAGCTTTGCAGCCATTTAGTTAGCATGTCTACCTAAGTTTTTGTATCTTAATGCTTTGTGGCTGTTTGAATTTATACTAGTATTGCATTTATTAAAAACTAACATATTGTTATCCAAGCAATAGCTGGTCCCTCTTCTTCCTGACATTCCAACCTCCAGGATTTTCAAGTGCCTTCTGTAAGTATGCAAGAGTCCTCTGCATAGATGGGTGCTGAGTACAGAACCCAGTTCTTTGCAAGTGTTTTGCTGAAATAGGAAAAAAAATCATGTATTGCACTAATTTGAAGATTTTTTTTTTGCTGTTATTCCTTGTATTTCCACTGAATGTTAAGCTAGCTCTAACATTGCAAATGAAGAAAATATATCTTTGTATGTAATATTTGAATTAATTTGCTGAGCATAATACAAGCAATCATTGGAAATCTAAAGGACCAATAAATGTTTTCCCTCTCAGCACAGTTGTTTGTGGTTTTTAATGGGCACAGATATGTTTTTCCTTTCTTATAATTCCACTACTTCAAACTGTTGGTATATTTTTCCTACTATTATGCAGGCTTGCAAGTATATATGATGTTTTCCAGCTGATGTCTTGATGTCTAGTTTAGTATCTGAGTGCTGTGGTTATGCTGCTTTTCAACATAGCTGGAATTTATTGGTATTTGCTGGGCATTGCATTCTCATTTTGTGCTGCTTTGTCTTTTTCTTTTCCTCCGACGCTGGGGGAAGGAAGGAGGGCTGTTTGCACAGTACCAAAGTAGAGCATATGTGCTGCACTTGTAGGACCAACTGAAGATTTCTGGGGTGGAAGCAGGTGAAGAAGAGATGGGAAGGCAGTGATCCACACTGCAGGGATCTTGGGTGAAAAGAGGGGTAGCAGCACCAGCCTCTCATCAGGTTAGCAGGGAGCAAAGCACAGTGTGAGGGAAGCACCAGTCTGATATACCGGCTGCCTTAAATTCACCACTTTAGATCAGAATTTATGACTGGCTCTGAAAATTAAATTGATGTGTGTGAAGGAGAATAAAGAGACTTCTGTTTCATGCATTATGAGGTCTAAACACTGTGATTCTAAACTTAGCTTATCAGTTAGTCACAGACATCAGCTGTAGAAACTGCACATTGTAAGAGTTCTGTTGAAATTGATTCTTCACAGATGATTAAGAGTTTTTAAACTTTCATATTTAATAAATGTAAAGTTTTAATTTATTGATATTATAATTCTGAATTATTACTGTCATGGTATCTTGCTAATAAGTACTTGGTTTCCAATGTAAAATATGAACACTCTTTTATATGTAAATATGTTAACTAAAGCCTAATCCACTCTAAAACCTTATTTGTTTTCCATTCTCTCTCTTCCTTGCTCAGGCATTCTCACTTTTACTCTCTTTCTCTTCCTTGCTTCTTGTTGCCCAAATTTAACACTCACAGACTGAAAACCAGCACAACTGATTTTTTTTTTTTTTTTTTTTTTGGTAGTTAAATGCTTTTCTCTGCTCCTCCTGGACAGTTCACTGAATTCTCCACATCATTGCCGTATCCAGGAACAACCGTGGGTGTGGTTTGCATCTCCACCAAAGTTTAAACTGATCTAAATGGTGCTGCTGTAATCCTGCCCTGCCCTCTTCTCCACGATATGTGTTCCCACCTCTCCTACGCGCTGGCGCTGAAGCTTTTCTGCCTCTTTGGGTGAACCAATCCAGGGCCCTGTGCTGGCAGAATCCAACCACGCAGCTACAGCCCGGTGCCCGCAATAGCTCGCTGGGGCATTTGGTGAGAGCTGGGAACATGGGCAGGGTGGGAAGGATTTTGTGGGGAGGGAGATGGGACTCAAGCTGGGTTGCTCTGAATCGATGTCTGCTGTCACAAGCTGCACCTGGGATTGCAAGAGCTTTCCAATATCAGTAAAGAGATTCTTCACATTTCTTTCTGCAGATGCAGACCCAAATTAACAAATTTAGGTTGTGTGTGAAGTCAAAGGTGGTGCTTGCAATGAGATTACAGTTGAGGCACAGTCACGAGATCCCTGCAATATTTCCTCTTCCACTTGGATCTGGCTGTGTGGGAGACTGGGGCAGAAATCAACCCTCTTACCTACAAACAATCTGTTTTAAAGCAGACTTCAAGAAAATAAATATTGTTGGTTTTGCCTGGAGAACCTACTCTCCCTCCTTCCTTTTCTCTCTCCGCCACACAGAAAAGTGTTTTAGGAGATAATATTTTACTATGAGAAATATGCTACTGTTTTCATCATAAAGTTCTTATTTTAGCACTAATTACACACTCTGTATTGGACAAAAAAGGTGAAATTTACTAGCTTGTTTGATTCCACTGTGCCACCCATTTTTTTGTTGATGCATATATACATTATTTTGTTTTATTTGGATTCATGATAAATGCTTGTTAAACTAAACTGAGCCGCTCATTTTCTTATTAGATAATCCAGCCATTTAGTGAAAATATTCTGGTTGAAGCCTTTAAATCTAAAACTAAAGTATATTTTAAAAAATCTGTGCTGAAGCATAAAATTGATTTTAAGAATTAAACAGGATTTGGGGACATGTATTACTGGATCACCCAATGTGGTGCTATTCATATTGTTTCTCTTTCTCATTGCTACTCTGACAGCTGGAATTGCTGTGGGCATTTATTTACTCAAATCTGTCTTGAAAGCAGTAATTTATGAATAAGGCAATACTATGCATGAGAAACCTAAACAACAAATACTTCTTTTTGATGCAGTATGCAATACATCTGAAAGTCATAGATCAGCCAAGTACGTCCAGTGTATTGATGAGTGAGCCATTACATTGGAGAGAGCACAATAGCTTTTTGTGCCCCGTGTAAGTATTTTCAGTATCATTTAGGAATGCAGCTTGATAGTGTTGAAAGCTGATGTTTTCTTCCCCTGACTCTCTAAAAAGGAATGGGCTGGGGAGTGGTGGGGCTGCTGGACCAGTGACAGGAATCAGACTTTTTTTTTCACTGCATCTTCATTTCAAGCTTGTTGAAGAGTGACTGAGTGTGGAAAAATGAGATTAGATGAGTCCTTAACTCATTCAGCTGCTGGTTTCTCTGCTGAAGCTGTTAATAGAGATGCTGACTTGGAGGATGAATTTTGTCTTGTCAGATATATAATGAAGTGCCTCAGAAATGGGGCCTCTTCAGAGCTTGAATTTTTGTTTTTCTATTTCAATTGCTGTGACTATAGCTATACATTTGTCTGTTCTTTAAAGAAATATAATAGAATTGTATTCATGTGAAATCCCTGCTCCAGAGCCCAGGCCAGGCAGAACAGGCAGGCTTTTCTCTTCCTCCATTTGGCATTCAAGGAGAGGTGAGTTGGCTGGTACAGAACCTGCAGCTGCCATGGATTCCTTTCATCAGAAGTAGTAACTTTCTCCTCTGAAATGAATCCTTCCTGTGTCTTGCAATTTTTAAATGAGGGGGAAAAAAAAATCAACCAGCCTTCAAAAAGCATGTGTTAAAAATCATGTCATTGAAAAGAATCCAAAGCCCGGAATAGGTATGTGGTATGTGACTTAAAAGGACTTTGTAGATACCTTACCTGTCAAGTAGCTGTAGTGTATTACTACTGATGTTGCATTTCTGACTTGCAAATGAAAGGCTTCGTCTCTTTGACTCAGTAAAACTTTTAATCATATGGTTACTTCTGTCCCTGTTCAACGAAGTGTCTACAGAAATGTTGACCTCACTGAGGGGTGTCTGGGCAGTCATCTCCTTGTCCTTAGAGGTGCTGTGAGCCTTCCAGTCACCCCCGTGAGCAGCCATGCGCGGCCTGTGTTTGTATGGTGGTGGTGAGGACGGAGCTGGTGGCTGCACATGCTTCCCGAGGGCAGCGGCGTGTCTGCTGGTACTGCGTGAGAGCTGCCCTGTGGATGGACTTGTTCTCTCTCCATGGTTTTCAATTCACCCATTTTTTTAAAAAAATGCAACCTGTAGAACAGGGATGTCAAACTCATTTTCACCATGGGCCACATCAGCCTCACGGTTGCCTTCAAAGGGCCGAATGTAATTTTAGGACGGTAAATTTATACTTTTCTGTATAATTTATATTATATTCTGTATAATTCTGTAGATTTATACAGTCCTAAAATTACATTCGGNTATACAGGAAATTTATACTGTAATTTTAGGACTGAAAATTTATACAGTAAATTTATATTGCAAATTTATACAGCCCTAAAATTACATTCGGCCCTTTGAAGGCAACTGACTTAAGGAAAATTTCCTCCTGTAATCAGCAAAAAGAGCTAATTGGAAAGGCTTCTTTCTAGTCTTTCAGTGTCGGTAGCTAAAGCGCAAGAGTTCCTCTGTTCGATTCCTGTTTCACCCGTGGGACAGGAGTGTCACTTTTGTCCAGGGAGTGCCTGTGCGTTTTGCCATGTGGGCAGCGGGTGGTGCTGTTGTTCTAAGTAATGTCCTGCAGGCAGTGGTGGTGCTCAAGATCATCTCTTTCTCAGATCACTTGCTGAACGTTTTTTCATGCTTTTCTCTGATTGCTTTCTCTGGCTTCCTCAACCTAAAATGGGTCAGACAGTCAACTCAATTTTTTTGTTGTCATACTTTCAGAATCCTTTACTGTAATCTTGTTTTCAAAATGAGAGAGCACTGATGTGTGGGGAATGATGGAAAATATACGTTAGTAGAAATAGATTCACACGACATCTTCCTTTATGTTGAACGTTTACCTTCTAGAAACCAAACATACACAATATCTACTATTCCTCCTCAGTGACGTTGTGAGTAGATAGCAAAAAAACTTTTGTTCAACTCACGCATTTACAACTTGTGAGTTCAGTGGAACAGATTTTGCTGTGCAGGATTATTTTATATACAGAGATTTCTAACTTCCAGTCCCTGAGTTACTAACGTGTTTTAGTAAACCTGTGGCATTCTTTCATGTCCTTCAAGCATATGGCGATGAACTGATAAATGACCAGAAGGTGAACAGAAATTCTTATTTACTGTTCTTATACTAGAAGAGCCAGGGAGCCATAGTATCATTGCCAGGTAGTAAGCATAGAAACAAAATGAAAGGAAAAAAACGTTCACGTGGCATTGATTAAGTTACAGAACTGGCTGTTACACGGTTCTGTGGAGACCATGACTATAAATGACACTTCTAAGCAGACCAGTTAATGCAGATGGGTCCATTGGTAGGTTTTAAACCAGATACAGTGTCTAGTCCGTACTGTTCCAAGCTGTGTTTTCTGGGAGCTGGCAATGAGCCTTGGACTCATTCTGTTGCTGATGCTCTTTCATGACAGTTGCTGCTGGCAACCAGCTATGGCATTAAATGGCCCAGGTGGCAGGTTTTACTTTTTTCCCCTTATTTCCTTGTCTAGCAGTTAGTTTGTGTTTCCTGTGCCCCCCTGCTAGGTCGTGTGGTGAAAAAGCAAAATATTCCCTGAAGAGTTTATGCACGCAAGCAAGTACTGCATTTATCATGAGGCTGTTAATTAATGCCCCATTGGGAGTGACCTTGATGAAGGCCCAGATGAGCTGAAGTGGTTCAGTGGAGACAGCTCTGTCAGGAGTGTTGTAGGTGTGGCTGGTCCTGCTTCGGAGAGGGAAGAGGACAGGGCAGTGTTTCTCAACCTAATTGAGAATCGTTGGAGGGGGGAAAAAATCCATGAAAATGAAGGAAAGGTTTGAACATTCATCTGTTTGTTACCCCTGACTCCCTCCCATTGCTTTCATTTACATGGGGGTATATGTGTGTATAGATGAACGGGATCTTTCTCACAAGCGTTTGCAGCAGATTCTTAGGCTATCTTGTGGTATCTGTAAAAGAACACTGACTGCTTGAGGGCCCTAGCTCTTTTGTGGTGTGAAGGGGGACAGCAAAAATCCAGCGGCCCGTCTGTCACCGTGCGGAGGTGTCTCACATGAACACCTACAGTGTTTGGACAGTGACTCTCAGCCCTTCAGGCTGTCTTTCCCCAAGCCCGTTTGCAGGACTGAACACAGTGTTGTGGTTTTCTTACTGTTCACAACAACTACTAATTGTAATCTTGCTACTATTTTTTTCCAAACTGCACTGAGCTGAAAGAGGTAAGTAATGTGACTGCCTTCTCTGTGATTTCCTTTCCGGATACAGCGGGAGACACCTCAGTACTGAGGGAGTTTTGTTTGAAGCTGACTTCTGCCAGTTGCTGGTCTCAAAAACAGCAGATGGGAAGGAGAGGTGTCCCACACACTGCCTCCCATCCAGGGCTTGCGCTTGCCTGGAGCAATGCCAAACTCTGATGGACACTAAAGAGCTGACACCAACAGAAATGGGTCTGTTTGGTGGTGGTGGTTTTGGTGTGGTTTTTTTTGTTTGTTTGTTGGTGTCTGTTTGTTTTTGTTTTTTTTAAAAAAAACTTTTCTTGTTTACACATTTTGAAATGCCCACAACTCTCAGTCCAGGACACTGAACTTCCCCAGCATCTAATGGGCTGGCCTATAACAACCACACTAGCGTATAAGTGAACAAACTAAATTCAACTCAGAACTGCCAGGGAGAACAGCCACATTTGGTTTTGACCGCGCACATGCTAAAAGCTGTAACGGTTCCTCTCCAGCTCCTTCTTTCTCCACGGGCTGCTTGCTCAAGGATGCATTTACTTTTGAAGGCCTGACAGTTGAACAGTTTGGTTTTGGAACTCCCTTCTGTTGAGTTTATCAACTCAGCTTGCCCAGTAACAGCAAGGGAAAGGCCAAACAGTCAGTGGCATAGAGCTTTCAAAGCCTCCTGGGGTAAGTGGCTCGTTATTTGTAAAATGAGAACGTTAGACTGGTAGATGTGAGACTTGCAGTGTAAGGGGAGTAATATTCATCTGGAAAGAAGTGTCTTTTTTCAGCACTGTTTTCTTTGCCGTAGGGTATTTGTCATAAGTGTTGCTGGTATTACCTGCAATTATCATTGCAGCAGATTGGTTTAATGTAGTCAAGTTTATACTTGACCATATCGAAGTGTGCTTTTTAATTGACATTATAACCACTGTTTGAACATACGGTCACTCCTGAAAGTGGTTGTCCGCCAGTCGCAGTGTTCTGCTCCCTAAAATTATGGTTTTGCAGTACAAAAATTGCTCCCTGGAACAATGGGGTTTGCTGTGTGACATGATCAGCCTCAACAGATTCTATTTCCTGACCGAGATCCTGCAGACTGGGACTCCCCTGGTATTTCCTGGATAGGTGTTTTGAAGGAAATTTCGGTTCCTAGTGATGAGAAACCAGTCTTTTCAAAAGGCAGGATTTACTCGGTTTCTTTGTGGTCTCAGTGGCCGATAGCTGCCTGGCAACACCGTGGCCCTGGCCAGGAGGAGGCGGGAAGGGGCTGCTGGCCTGAGCGTGTCGGGCCAGTGGCTACTGACACCGGCTCGCCCAGGAGGAGCGTGTGGGTTTGTATTAGTTACCTTAAATTTGTGAGAATCTTATGTGTGCTGATTGCAACATTTCAGAAGCTTTCATAAAACCCATACTCAAACTGTTTGACTCATAGTCCTTGTGGATTTAAGCATCCAAGAAGAGCACTGGAAGACTTGGATGTGGTTTAGGCTTTAAGAAACCTTGCCACAGAGTCCCATGTTGGAGAGAGTAGTTAGATTGCAACGTGCATTAAAGATACGGGGTTAAAAAGTTTGACCTTTGGTCAGAGCCCTCTGGTACAGAGGCTCTGAGGATTCCATGGTTGACTGCAATTGACTGACAGCTTCAACAGAGTGAGACTGCCTGGGCTGTAGTTGTTACATTTATTCAATTTTTAAAGGACTGGATGTTCTATTCCATGAGAACTCTAGGCTTTGCATTCCCTGAAGTACAAATGTAACTGGCTTTCACATAGCTGTAGAAAAGGCAAGCTTGAAAATAAGTGGCTTGCTAATTTGCTCTTTGGAAGTTTTTTTGTTCTTTGCTCCTCTGAAAATAGCCAAGTTAAACTAAACCTTGTATGCAGGTTCAAAAATCAGCCATTGTTCCTAAAAGGAGCTTTGAGTGTGCTATACTGTGCACTTCTTTCACCTAACATTTCCTGGGAGATCGTGAGGTTTAGTATATAGAAAGGATGTTGGTTGCGATACTCTCAGTGCTCAGTCCACTCAGTGAGCAGCTGAACGAGCAGAGCCAATATAGAGCAATGGGTTATCCCTCTCTAAATTCCAGAGGTATGGTTTGACTTCGGTCTGAGCTCAGAGCAATTAGGGTATTCAGGGTACGACGCTACGCGGAAGTTACCCTGGGAAAAGATGACTTGGTGACATTTTGTTCCTTCCATGACGTCTCTCTGCTCCGAGGAGGGACACAATCATTTGTTGCTGGCTCACACAGAGAACTGGAGTGGATGAGAAGAGGTGGTTTTGATTCCCTAAATGTGCTGTTAGTCCTGGAGAAAGCAGCGTGGGAGAGAGTCATGATTAGGGTTAAATTGTATCAAGTCACAACCACTGAAAGCTGTGATGTGGGCAAGTGTCTTGAGGACGGGGTGATGGCAACAAGTGAGGACTTTATGGCACTTTAAGAGCATTTTTTGATTGCCTTTTCTTCTTGTTTGATCCTCAGATAATGAAAACCTCCCAGAACACCACGGCTGGCCTGAAAAAGGTGCCTTTCAGCAGCAGCTGGAGTGAGCTTGCTTATTTACTTCTCTTTTTCTAGCAAGGGTTACACTTACCGAGTGTGTTATAGAAACACGTGGAAGGGAACAGGGAGAGATAACATCCATTCTGAATTGTTAATCATTCGAAAATCCTTTCCTCCAAATTTGCGCTTTCCCCGTTGCTAGGTGGGGGTTGGCATTGATTGTGTTTCCTAAGAAGAAACACACAATTGTTTGAACAAAAACGCTTTAAAGGAGGAGCAGACAAAGAACATTTTATTGATAACATTGTGTATAATTACCAGAGCTTTTCTTTTAACAGCTGTAGTCATAATTGCTGTAGACATGCACTGTCAACTTCACAACATGCTGTCACTGAAGGAAACCTTCAAGTTACAGATAGTGAAGTTCAGAAGATATCAATCGTTTTTAGGTAGGTGCAGAAAAAATGTGGATACTGAAAATCTACAATGAAGCTGTGTAAATGCTTAATATCTGGTTTTGGGCATGCCCAGAATTGTACCACTCTTGGCTGTCACCTTTCCCACTGAAACACAACCAGAATTTGCAACAAAGATGTTTAGATGTTTCCTTATCCATCTGCATAACCTATGAGACAGCCTTTTGCAAAGGAAAACTGAAGCAAACAGAAGCAAAAGCTTCAGTATATTGTCCGGGTTCAACACAGCAAGTCAGTGACAGTTTCCCCCTTTCTGGCATCGTGGTTCTTAAGGCAATAAAATGCTCAGAACACTATACAATTGTTAATTGATGAGACACAGGGTGGCAATATTGTGTGTGAATTGGTAATGGTTGTATGTCCTGTGGGAATTCTGCTTGGAAATACACATGATGTGAAGTTTTGTCAGCTTATCCATCATTTTAATGGCGGTGCTGTCATGTGTAGATGAAAGCTGGAAATTATACAGAACTGGTACTTTTTCTGCGTGAAGTCCTGTTCAGCTGTTGACTCACTTTTGGTGTCAGTTCATTTGACTTCATTATGAAATGTAATTTAGTTCCTTCTGTGTAATATACTTAATAGACCTTGATAAGACCTAATGGATATTCTACTTTATGGATCTCTGCTGTGTACAGCTGTAGAGAGATCTTAGTAGCTAAGTATTTAATAAACTCTGAAATCCCCCAACAGCAAATTTGGTAAATTCTTAGATTTGTCATGTTTTTGCCAGCAGAGATGGGTCTTGACAATAGGGCACTAGCATAAGGACAGAGTTTCCTTAGAAAATTATCGAGTGGTATAAGTGACTCTGTGCTAAATATGAAAAAAATAGCACAGAGGCCAAGAAGAGCCGTCTTAATCTGTCTCGACAGGGACCTGTGGTATTGGAGTCAGTATCACAGAGGATTACAGTTCTCCCTGTTTTTGATATTGATGATGAGCTCTGAAGCTGTGAAGACAGGTGGAGGTGCTCCAGCAAGTAATTGTGCGTTTTAAGTTATTCAGACTTCAGAACTTGCCAGAATATCTCACAGGAGATTTCATTAGCATATTGATACTAGAAATCAGATCTTCACAGGGCACCATGCGTGTTATACAAATACTATGTATTATACAGGTATATTCTCAGATGTGGACTGCAACAGATCCCATCTAAGAATATAACGCAACCTTTTAATGGCATGAAGGTTACTGAGAATGTGGGTTGGACAGGTGACTTCTAACAAGCTTGAATAGGCCATTTGAGTAAAATCTTGGCTCGCTCCTCCAGAGTTGCAGGGTTTTCACTGTAGTTAATCGCCCAGCCTTGTCCTTCCCACCCTGGAGCCATCTCTTCTCTTGTAGCAGTTTTCTGGGCTGTATTGATATTCAGGACATTCCTCTCTGCCCAAAATTGCACCCTATATTTTACTTCAATCACCGCGAGTTCAGGGACAGTGCTTTAGTTTCTGCCTCATGTAGTTGTTGGCATCAGAGTGCTGATAGTGAGACAAAAAGATCTCGTATATATTGATGACTTTTACAATCTGTGAGAATCTGTGCCTATAGCAGCAACTTCCTCACAGTAACCAAGAGCAGAAATTCAGCCTGCAGCAGCTGCAGGTCCTCATGGCTTCACTGTGACTGGGACCCCTCAGGCTAATTCACATTTAAATAATCACACGAAATACAAAGGTGGCTTTTCTTGAAAAGATAAATGCTGATAATCAATAAGACCTTTCCTGGGTGATGATTGAATGACATTTTTTTTCTATAACTTCTAATATGCAGTCACAACTTACGTTTTAAAGAGATTTTAGGCTGTACCACAGTATCCTTGTTCAGATATATGAGCGTTTCCAGGACCTGCAGAGAAGAAAGAGGGAAGAGAAAAGAAATTCTTTACTAGGTGACAGATATTTACCCTGCTCTGTGAAACTCAGCTTAATAAATAAGTACAGAGAAAATCACGAGGGGGACTTCAGAGGTTATTAAGGAAATGTGATATTATTTTGAATGGAAATTGTTAGAAACATTTTAGGAGGTATAGATTTGTCTAGGTTGCTACACTAATATAAGAACAGCTGAAACAAACACTCATAAAATGAATTGCTAACATGCTGGTACAATGCATAATAAGCAAGAATAAATCATATTTTATTATTAAATGACATGAATTAATACAGTATTCTTAAGAAACCCCCTGGAAATCAAGGACTGAGGTTTTCCTTCATAATGTAAAACAAAGACAGAACATGGTACCCTTGGGCTATTTAGTTTCTTCTTTATACCAAAGTTTGGGAAGAGAACTTTCTTTCTTGCAAATTTTTAGCCTGTCTTATATTGCTTTAAAAAAAGTTGTGGTTTTGGTCTTTTTTGGGGGGGTGATGGTGTTCGAAGAGTATTTTTTTTTTTTCTTTCCTTTCCAGAATTTAGATGAGGCAAACAGAAGTTTTGTGGAAAGAAAACCAGAAGGTTGAGAGATATTTGTTGCTGGCTCAAATTAGTCTGAACCAGAATTTAACTGGTGAATTAATTGCTCAGTAGACAAGAGCAAGTTAGTTTGGATATATCTGAACAGATTATTCTTAAACTTCTTGCCCTGATTTTATAATAAGATAACACAGCATTAATTAATTGCTATTTTTTATTGAACAGTGAGCTCAAGATCTCTGCAGGAGAAGGCTTGAAGCAATTATTTTGCACAGTAAAAACTTGCAGTAATGGTGTAAATGCAAAATGATATTTTATTCTGATCTTTAGCAGAGTTACTGAATGCCAGCTGATTCACAAGACTACAACTTCAGAATCCAAAAGGCTGAAAATAGCATAGTGAAACAGAAAAGCTATAAGAAAATGCATATAAAATTGCGCGTGTCATGTCTTACAACTGAAGGCCGGCTGATTGGCATCTTGGAGCTCACTGGGACTGGAGCTCAGCTCCCTGCAGGGTCCCTCAATGGCATGAGCCGTGTTGGGCAGGCACCGTCACAACAGATCAATGGGTGAGCCTGAAGTCTAATTTGACAGAGAAGTCTGTAGCTGTGCCTTTGCTAAGCACAAAGAATGAGTTCCTGTGCTAAGTAAAGAGTGAAATCGATTGATTTATTTGATGGATCTGGTGAGTTTGAGCTGTGTTCACAAAGAAACCCAAGTGATGAGAACAGTATTATAGTCCGATGAGGCGAGCAAGACTCCGATGCATCTGCTCGTGGGGCAGGTCAGTGTGAGAGCCTCAGCCCACAGCGTGGGAGCAGCTGACTGGTGGTACGGAACCCCAAGGACAGGGGTGCATCTGAAACCTTGCAGCATTAAGAGCCTTTGGCCCCTGAATTTGGAGCCTGATGCCTTTTGGAGAAAAGTTAGAAATACATAACTTAGAACCTGCTTGTCCAAGGAGAGAACCAAGTCACTGTTGAAAACCAGATGAATCCCTGTTTTAAAGATTTCACATTTATATGACTCAGAACTAGTTAAAAATTTGTGTAGCAGAGGGAAAACCTTTGTTTATTTTCTTCTTTGTGCAGATGTATTAGTGTTTGTAAAGTCTGAACTCAAAAGCGTCTCTCCTTGGCAGTGAAGTGGATATCTCTGATTTATACGAGTCTTGCCTGTTTACTGCGGAAAGCTGTGTTTAGAAGTGGGAGATGGCTTCCCACAGGTAAACTGGTGCTAAGAGCTTTCCAGAGCTTCGGCGTATTGCCAGTATATTCTATAAAATATTGTTTGTTTGGACACAACATCAGAGACAATTTAGATTTCTGGAACTTTAAAAAGAAAGGCACAGTTAAATGCCTCTTGTCTGTGCTCCTTGCTTCTCTAATATGACCTGCCGCTGATCTGATTTTCAATTACTTTTTCAGGGATTTGGATTGTGGACCCCTATTCAATGAATTAGTTTCTCATGCAGGAGCAGGAACCTTGAAGATTTTACCTGACATGTCTTGTTTAAAGTACCGTTTCTGTCTGCAGTATAGTCCACACACAAAAATGACCAAAAGCTGCACACCAGCCTAGCACACAGTCTGTGCTGATTTAACCCTCCTGAAAATAACAAGGGACCTGTCCTGCTGAAAGATCGTATGTATATTGCAATGCTATTGTATTTTCTTATCCTACTGAGCAACACCCTTTCTGAAGATTTCTTTTTTTTGTTTTATAAAACATTAGGCATTTACCAAGACATGGTATGCTCTCTGTCTTACGTGTTGCCTCAGTTTTGCTGTCAAGCTGTTCTGCCTGTCCGTTTATGCCTTTTTTCATTCAGGATGAAGCCCTGAGTCGGGGAGACAGGAGTGGTGTGGAATGTTTCATGGCAGAGCCCCGACCGTACCGCCTCATCTACACCATGGTGCTTCAGGGCACAGTCAGCTGCCCCTGGTGTTTGCTGTGCCTGCACATTCTAATTTACTGGACTCTGTGATTTTCAGCACTGCCAGAGACATCCTCAGAGAACAATTCAAGTATCCAGAAGGGCTTAGGAAGTCTGACTCCGTTCCAGGGTTTGCCATACTTCACTATGATGTACGAAACAGCCTTCTGATGAAGATCGATGCCTTCCATTACGTCCAGCGAGCGATGGCATATGGAGGGCTCAAACCAGTGCTTGATGAAAAGGTAATTGAACTCTACAGTGGTATGGAGAACATCCCCTTGTACCAGGTGAGTGACTTCTATGGCACGAGTCTGTCACTCAAGCAGTTTATGGACATTTTTTTCTCTTCCTGAAATGATGCTGCTCTTTTCAGTCATTGATTACTCCATAACTCATGGCATTATTTTTGACCAAATACATCTTTACAAGGATATATTTGATGCTATTAGAGATGTACGTGTGAAAGCAGTGATGTACAAATGGATTGAAAAAGATCTGGAACAGCCTACTGTGCAGGGGAAAGAAACCTATGCTGTGCTAAACCAGCTGGTGAACTACAGAAAGAAACTCTTCTTCATCACAGTGGAGAGGAAGATGGCATATTACCTTCTCATTTCAACCAGTATCTCTTGCTTTACCCATTTATTCACTGTTGTGAGTCTTCAGGCAGCTTTTTCGTTTGCTCTCTTCAACAGGAATTCAACAAAAGTCTGCTCTATTGGGTTTCCAACCCACCCCTTCAGTGTCCATCCTGTCTGTAGGCACATGGCTTAATTTTTACAGGTCTAATATAGTGTTCCTTTCTCAACTGTGCAAATGACATGGATGTGGGAAGAATGGCTCGGACACCATGGCCCACGTGCTGTGCAGCTGAACTAGAATATACCTCCATTGTGAAGGGAAGATTCATTTTCGTCTATTTCAGGCTTCTTCCGCTGTCCTTTAAATTGCCTGCTACTCATTTGGTAAGACAAAATACACACAAGTAATGACGTATTCCATAATCAGCAGACTGAAGTCAAGTTCCCTGTGAACTTGTACTGGTTTCTCCAGAACAAACTGCAGCTCTTCAGATTCCTGATGGCTGCACCACTGTCTCCACAATATCTTGTGTTCTCCTTCATGCTCTCGTGGTACCTCTGCTGTCTTCCATCCATTAGCTGGGCAAAGGGCATCGTGTGCTCTGGTTGCTTTCAACTGTGTCGCTGCTCAGTGTGTGTGAATGTTTAGAGATATATTTAGAAATAAATCTGTGCATATTCCTGTAATGAAACTTAACACAAATGATGCAAATTCAGACGATCATGATCTAGGGTTTTAATTTGGATGGAGAATCTATAAAGGGAAGTAACAAACATATTGCCCTAAATGACAGAAGCTGTACCCTAACAACAAATTGCAAAATACCTGATGACCAACAGGGCCTTTTTTTTCATTTCTATGGTATTTCTTGAGCTGCCTTTTAAACCTGACTGTATCAAGGAAGCTCCTAGGATAGCTGCGGAAGAGCTACTTGCTGTTTTCTTTTCTGTAGGTTCCCCCAACTCTGTGTTATGCCATGCACAGTTCTCTTTTTGTTGGCATGCTGTTGGCAGTTTCTGCTGGAGTTTGTAATGAATAATCTGAAATTCAATTCCAAACAGAGAAATCTGCTTCTTTGGACTGTGTGTAAAAGCAGCTCTTAAGGTGGTTCACTTTAGGCGAACAGAGTATTTTGGAATTTGCTGGCTGGCGTAGAACAGGCGTAAAAGGGTGAGGACAGCAGAGGTCTTGAGGAATCCGCAGGATTTAATGCTGTTGTTCTGGAAGGATGTCACACATGCTCCCAATGTTTCACAGAGCAGTGAGCAGCCTGAGCAGTTACCTGTTTGCTTCCATCTGCTGTGGAAAGTGCGGACTTTGCTTGTGCTCCTCTCCCTCACTCAGGCTTTGTGGAGATGCTGTTCCAGTTTTGCACAAAAATAGTGTTGACCAAGTCCTGCAATTCTGATAGGGCATGGGTTTATTCAGTTCTTAATCAGCAAAACCTTATATTCATAGTTTGTTTTTTTTTTTATTCCCCTGGCATTTATATTCTGTTGCATAATTTTAAGGAAAGGTGATCTGGAACCTGTTTATTAAAGTAAAGCCATTTTCTGGAGAGCATGTTCTCTTACACATGCCAGTTTACCGAAAATGTCATCCCAGCTGGTGTGAAAGTACGGTGGCTTCAATACCCTCTTGCTATTTTAGATGCTTCCTGTATCCTAAAATGAAGAGACTCTCAGAGCTGTGGCAGGTCTCTGTTTTTCATATGGCTTGAAATAAGACTGCAGTATGTGATTTAG
Source organism: Pampusana beccarii (assembly GCA_013399365.1). Classification (NCBI taxonomy): domain Eukaryota; kingdom Metazoa; phylum Chordata; class Aves; order Columbiformes; family Columbidae; genus Pampusana; species Pampusana beccarii. The sequence continues at coordinate 3,546,713 of VWYH01005061.1, forward strand.
TGTCAGGATTATTTGTGTATGTGTACTGGGTTTGTTTTTTGTTTGTTTGTTAAAGTGAGGCTATTTCTTGAGACTTTAGAAAGTTGTGATCAAAATATTCAAATACAATTGTTTTTTCCAGCACTACGGAAGGAAAGGAGGGTGGCTCTGCTCTATAAAATTAGCTGCTGGAGTTTGCATCAGAGAATTCCTGAACTTGTTCTGTAATTCACTAAATTACTAATTACCTGCACTTTAACCAGTATAGTAAGGAAATACTCTAAGGTGTTCCAAATGACGGTTTTATAAAATGTATGTTTTTAAAAAAGACATAGCAATCATTCCCTACTGAATTACATTTTTTGAGAGTGTGATTTTACATTTCTCTAATATCAATGTAGGACTTTAAAAAATTGACACTGTTAAAAAGAACCATCATCACCTTTTAAAATTTCAACAATTAAATCACCAAAAGTCAGCTTCTGTTTAGAATATGAAACTTTTGACTAGTTGATTTGCTGCTTACTGATACAAGATGTGTAAATGCGTCTGGCTCCGGGGGGCCTTCCTAGTCTGGGAACCTTATTACTAAGCAGGGAGCAAATACTACGTCTCCTGATATGCCTTTGTTGTTTAGAAGACTGGATTGTAGATGTCATTAAGACAAAGATTTCTGGCAAACAGCATGGAGTCTAATACAAATCAGAGGGTAATGAAGGAACTGATGTGTTACAAAGATTTAACAGAGTAGGGTATAGATGAAGGACTGATTTATCAAAACAATGGGATGAAATTAAGCCAGGCACAACATTTAGGTTGAATATTTAGGATGAAGTTTCCTCCTGATGAGAACTAGTATCTCTGTAAACAGCTTTCTGGGAAGAGCTGACTCCTTGTTGCTCGGCAGTGTAAACCAGGCCGGCAGATGCAGCAGAGCCTGCTGCACGTCTCAATAGGTGACAGTTATTTATACAGGTCTAACAAGGACTGGCATTACAATTTGTAAGCTTGGATACTCATTATTTGATTTCATTTAAAATTCAGGGTTGTGCTTGTTATACTGGTACTTGAATAATGAACCTGTTTTTAACACGCAGTAAACATATCTATCAGGAAAGATTGCCACTTTCAAACTCTCCTGGTAGTGATGAGTGGGTATTCTACAAATTCAATTTGTCATATGCTCAGTTAGATGTAATTTTGGAAAGCAGACTTGAACCTCATGAGCAGTTTTGTTCTACAATGAAGTGACAGTCCTTCAAAATGGGTATTTTGTGACTACCATACTGATATGGTTATTTGGTGATATGACAGTTACAACCCTCTAAAGGTAATATGAGGTTAGTGACCTCACTAGAGAGAGGAGAGGGATTATCTTTCTTCTGTTTCTGGTTGCAGCTTTGGTCACCTTTATGGGAAACTCACTGAAGGTATGTTAAGAATGAACCAAAATTTAAGTATCACAATTTTGAAGTTCAACATTATGGAGTGTCACTAGCTAATATGTCTACTGATAACATTAATCTTTTGAAGCTGTTTCCCTAAAAGTGCAGGTTCATATGCCCCTTCTATTGACTTTACTTTTTAGCATTCTCCCGCACTTATACAGTAAAGCTCAACTCACCATCCATGCTTCAATGCTTTCAACAATATGTATTATATCAAAATGCCTTTTTCAGTTCATCTGTTCTAGACTTTTCCTTCTACTTAGGTTGCCAGTATTCTCCTCTCAAATGCTATTTGCCAGAAGTAATGTTTTCTTTTGCTGTAACTACATCCATAAAGCCTGTACCTGGTGCAAGAACGTAAACACGTTTCAGTTCTGTAAGTTGGGATGTTTCCCCAGGGCTATAGTAATATGATTTGAGCGGTCACCAAGATGATGTGTGCTTCTGTCTCTGCTTTCTAATCACTGCCCAGGAGTCTCTTGGGAAGATCCAGGAATCCGTGAACAGGGCTCCCGTTGCATCTTTTACAGCGTTTTGTTGAATATGTTATATTTGTTTTGCTTTACAGAAAACTGTTTATATAATCCCACTGACACTGGGATATTCCATTTTTGAGGGGGAGCACTTGGATTTTAATTATTTGTTAGGTGAATCACAAATAGGTGTGCTTTTAATTCAAGTTCCATGTTTAGTTTAAGTCAGTGGGAATACAAGCTCACAATTTAAAAAAAAATAGAGAAACTTCATTTTTTTTTTTTTTTTTTTTTTTTTTTNTTTTTTTTTTTCCAAAAAGTTATACTAGGTGTACCTTTATGATTGCTTTTTTCCCCCCATCCCTCTCCCTTGTTTCTCCTGTTTTCTCTCTGGTATCACCTTTGATACATTTGACTTAGAAAACAGCTCATTAGTCTGTAATAATGAAGCATGTTTTGTGACTGGTGTTAGTCACAGAAGCAAGGGTTAGATCTAACTTGAGCATAATTGTGTGTTGGGCATCTGGTTGTGCTGAAGAGAGCAGACGGGTGAAGCATGGTGGGGTGAAACACTCCCCCCCTTTTTTTTTCTTATACATATTTGAAAACATATAAGCAAACACATTTTAGACAGCAAAGAATCAGTTGCGTGCATGTTTTGTTTTTTGATAGCTTTACTAGCTGTATAGAAGGACGTAAGTAACAGAGAATCTGTAGATTCTGTATAGGTTTAAAATTAGATGAGGTTTCTCTATCAGTCTGTTCGCATTTTCTCCTTCACACTTTGAGTGACATACTCAGATCTTATGATAAAGAAATTTGTATAACTGGATGAGGATGGGCTGTCTCTTTTTATCGAACTGCCATAGGGTGGCTTTCTTGGCTTTGCCTTCCATTCAGTTCTAATATGCGTTTCACAGAGTTAACTACCCTTTCTGCCACCTCTGGCTGTAAAAACTAAGAAATGATGTGCAGAGGAGGAAGGCAAATAGCCCCAGGCTGCTGGCTCGCACTGGCTTGGAGTCGCGGTAACATCACTTGTTATGATTTGGCAGCCTGGACCTAGTCTGAAGTGAGCTGCAATCTTCTACTTACTGCCTGAAAGGAATTAAAAGCTATAATTCCAAAGATAATTAAAACATTCTCCTGGAAGCCACAGAAAGCTGTTCTTTAATATTCCTGCAATGGATTGACAATGGGGCTTGACCAAGATTGTTGACATAAAGAGATTATCCAGCCGTAGAAGGAGATACACTGTGTGGCTTTTCATAAATTAAGTGCAGGGTTGTTTTCTGCATATTGCCTTTCAGACTGAGAGCAAACCTGCATCCTTACCACACAGCTTTGCTATGAGAAAGAATCTCTTGCTGAGGGTGAGCTTGGGCAAGTCACAGCACCTTTCTGCCGCACTCAGAAAGGTTACAGAGTTTTCTGGAAGTGGGATGAGCAGTGTTTCTCTCAGTCAGTGCTAGCGTTATAGTTGGATTTGCAACCAATGTGGAGTTCAAGCTTACGAACACCTGTTAAAGCCAAATCTGTAATGGGAAAGGGGAATGTGACACCTGCTGCATCCAGTTCAGGCTGTAGCGATGCCTCCTGTATACAAAAAGCCTGAATCTGAAATGCAGAATAGATGCCAATGACACCCCTGCATCTCCTCTGGTTTAGCCCTCCTCTACTGATGTGCCATATGTAACATGGGAAGGAGACGGGCTTCCTAGTGAACATTTCTCGAAAGACTTGGTCTGCTTTACAGGATTTTATTAGTTGAGCCCACAGTTTGTAAGCACTTACATTCTCCTGTAAAGCTAACACTGTTTCACATCTGGCTATGTAAAAACCAAAATGCCTCAAAGCTGCTTCTGGCATGGAATATTGTCACGGGGCGCTAACAATTCAGCCTTAGATGATTTGTAGGGGAAGCAAGAGATGGAGTTCACTGAGAAGAGGGAGAGAATTTAAAGCAGGGAAAATGCAATCACCAAGTCGTGATGAGAATTTAACTGAGGGATGGTGAACTCTGGAAGAGGAGGGACGTGTTAGGAGCATGGGTGATAAAGATATTTAGATAAAGAATGCAGAAAAATCAAACTGGATGTTTGCTTCCAGTAGCTAAAATCCCTCAGAGACCTCATATGGTATGTTCGCTGCTGCCTAGTGAGTTAGGACAAGAGCTTAAGTGGCAGAGAATATCTGGGTTTTGTGGGGAAAATACAAGGGCTTTTGGAGCAGCCTGTCTCTAGCAGCCTAGTTTTACAGTAAAGCAGAATCAGATCTATTTTCGGAGTGAGAGACAGCTCTCTTTTCAGAGCTTTCAAACGAAGCAGAGGATGAAAGCAAGTTTACGCACACTTTCTTTGACTAAAGAAAGGAACTTAATGAGTATTCATGAAAGCAGGCATGGGGTCAGATTTACCCTGGTTTCAAAATGTCTGTTTAGGTTTTGTTCTGTTCTTTCAAATAAACTCATGGTTTGCTGGGATTAATCCCAGGCCTTTGCTCTGCTCAGTGCCATACTCAACATATAAATTAGCTTATTCTCTACGTGTCCCTTCATTAGCAATGAGTTCAGTTAAACAGAAAAAAATATTGCATGCATGTTCACTTAAAGCCTTTCTTGCTCATTCTGGGGGCTGCTGAACTGGGTGGGAACCTAATTGCTCAGCGTCTGTCAGGATGTGACTGACACACGGCAGGACCTGCTCCAGAGCCTGGAGTTTCTGAATTCTCTTTTCTTTCTTGAATTATTAAAGGCTTGGATGTGCTGGATCCCTTGGGGGGCAGCGGCCATCCTTGCAGGGCTGGGTGAGGAGCGGCACCGGCGCTGCCCCGAGCACCCTGCGGAGANTCATCCTTGCTGGGTGGCAGGAGCAGGGCTGGGTGAAGAGCGGCACCGGTGCTGCCCCGAGCACCCTGCGGAGAGCTGGGAACTGCTGCGCCCAGGCACTCTGCCCCCCATAGCTGAAATCGCCTACAAATACAGCTTTCATGGTTTGTATCTCAGATGTTGCTGCCTCAGTGGCCAATTAGTCATCTCGTTGTATTTTGTGTAGTGATTTACACTTGTGCAGTGTGGCTGTAAAATATTTCAGCTCTTCACGGTGTGCAGTTGTGCATCGTAAATAATTGTACAAGGTCTAAAGCAGCGGAGAGCTGGGACAAAATATGTGCCATTCCTCTCGCAATGCTGGTGCTACAGTTTTAGTTATATAATCCTGAAGTGAAAGTTTAAGATGAATGCAGAAACAATACCTTTCAACTCTATCGTATTAAATCTGTGATAATTAACACGGAGTTTGATGCTTGTAGTCTTCATCTGAATTTAATGCGCACACTTACATCTCTGCTTTGTTTGCTTTGTTTCTCGCATGTCTGGTGAAATGTGATGGAAAAATAAATCAGTGGAGCAGATTCAATGCTAGCTTTTACTGTTGTAAAAAAAAAGGGCAAAATATTTTATGGAACTTGTCAATCTTAGAAAAAACTTAATATAACCTAGTCCTGTCTAAATTATGTTGAAATGCCCATTTTCTATTTTATTGTTTGTATGCAATAAATTAAACCATTTTCAACGATTTTGTTTCCACTTCTGTAAAACATTTTTTCCTCACTAGTGAAATGAAATACATTCGCAGTTCTGAATTGAAATAGTAGTTCAGTAGTTTTGAAAAATGTTTGAGTTTTTTCTTTGCTGTTTGTTTTGGGGTGGCCTTTGTTTGTTTTGGCTGCTGTTGTTGACATATTCGTTCAGAGCAACAATAACAAAAAATCACTGCTGGAATTTCCCATATAGCAGAAAATCCAGGTCTTTAAACAGCTCAAGAACTTATTATTAAACCTCTCAATTAAAACTCTCAGATTATTATAGGTACCAGTTGTAAAGATCACCTTTGTTGGTAGTGTATGTATTTTTTAAATGGATAATGGGGATCTTCTCAGGCACATTTTAACTGTAACTCATTTGGAAGCCTTTACACAAAAGACATGGTTAAATGATGAACTATTTGTTAATAGCCAAAGACAGGTTAGCAGGTACTTTGGCAGGGGATGCCAGTGAAGCTCAGAGCCATGGGGCAACAGCTGTCAGAGGAAGGCTGCCCTATTATGGCAGAGCAGGTGCTTGTGTTCCATTTCTGATTTTAGCTTTGATCTTGTGGCTGTTTCCATCTTTGCTCTAGATAACAGCTGAAAGACCTGTTGCATACACAGTTGTGCTTTCAAGAGGAGGGCTGTATTTACTTAAAGTATATGTCATAGTATACTACATAAAATCTGATGGTTACCTGCTATGTGTACAGGGTCCCCAGTCTACTTACTGACCTACCATTCAAATGATACTTGTGTTTCCACTTTAATAACCATTGCTGGTTTATTATATAATTCTGGTAAAGCTGGAGATTATACCAATGCTTGAAAGCAATGTTATTTTTGTTCTAGTTACTACTTCATAATGGTATTAAATGTGTGGTTTTCTTATTCCAGGTAGCAGGGTGGTTGCTGGCAAGTGTTCTAGAGTAGTAATGCCTCTCCCTTGGTCATGAATATCTCTAGAAAGTCAAAGAAGGACACAGATCCTCCTCATTCATCCCTATAAATACAGTTATCCTGTTCCCATTTCTAAGAGAGGCGCTTTTATTGAAAACAGGGACCAGGCAGGATGTTCCCATTTTGTTTTTGATGAGTGATCTGTCTGGAAGGCTGGCTCTTACTGACTTGGTACCCAAGGATCAAAGAGCATCTTTGGAGCCTGGCAGGAGCAGAGGAAAAGTTTCTCCCTTCCTCCCTCACATTGCCAGCAGCCAGGGCTGGGCAGTGACTTTGGGGTCAGGCTGGGGTCTGCAGGCTCCCTGTGCCACCTCAGCCCTGCTGCGTCCTGTTGGGCTGGCTCAGCAGGGCACCTACGGCTGCTGGCGATGGCCCCGACAGACAACCCTGTGGGGCAGCAAGCTGGAACGTGGGATGCTCACCCATCCTTCAGTTTTGTTCTCTGTATGCAAAGGTCTTTATTTCTTCCTATTTCTAATCTTCATTCTCTTCTTTATAAAGCCCTTTTCTCCCCATTATTTTATTCCAAGTAGAATATTTTATTCCAATTAGAATATTTTATTTGGAAAAGCTATAGCCACACAGGAGAGCTGAAGAGTCTGACCTACTAAGTCTCCATCATTTTGCATCATGTCATCACTTATATTTGCAAAACGTGCCAGTAGAATGATACCTAATACATATGTAGTGGGCTGTACAATTTTGGTAATAAGTATACATATGTGAGGTGCAAGGAATATAAAAATTGAGCCTGTGCTGAGAACCTAAAAGCTTTAATGTATTCTGTGCTTTTTCCTTATAGCAAGTTTAACCTTTGCCTTCAGTGACATTCAAGAATTGTAGCTGAATTTAATAGCAGTAGGTTGGAATGCTTAGTATAACCAGAGCTCCAATAGTAGTTCTAAACGTTACTCTGTCAATATTTAACTAGATATTTAATGGTTGAGCTTAACATTATTAAGAAGCTGATTTCTGTGCTAGTGTTGTTAGTATCTAATCTTCTATTAGATGAGTCTCTTCTGTACTTCATGCATGATCTGTGTTGTTAGAAATTTAAAATTTACCCTTTTCTCTCCCTTAGCTTTTATAATTTCACACAAGCAGCGTGTTCTTTTCACTAGTATTAGTTTTTTATAGGAAAATTAAGTACTGTATTCAGCAGGAAAACATTTTGCTGATTATATGTTTCCAAGGGGGAAATGGTTACTTGTGGCAGTGTGGTAGCTAGGGTAAAGCATATGATTTGAGAATGTGTGGGAACAGAGGGCTGAGCAGACTCCTTGCAAAAGTGGATGGTTCACTGCTGAGAGAGTTTGAGAGTGAAATTCTCTTCCAGCCAGGGCAAAATGTGCAGCAGTCTCGCAGGCTGTGGCAGCTCTGCCTGCTCAGAGTGGCTGCACCACAGAAACCAGCTGCTTGGAAATGCCATTGGTTGCACGTGAGACTTGGGATGATTGCTTTTCATTTGCTGATTATTAGCTTTCAGCTTACAGGTTTCTCTTTCTTTCCTCTGGTGTAGTTCTGTTATTAAGAGGTGCAGGAGGCTGATGTTAATAGCTTTATTTCCTTTTGTACACCCCGTGGGTGGCTGTTTTAGTCTCAATTTACATTTTGCATAGTTAACTCCGACCTTTAAGGATACCGAACAGACGATTTGCTCAAGCTGCAGGATGCTGGTTTTCAGGAGATGCTCCCTGTGCACTTTGCCAGCACAGAGCTAATGTTACCAGTAGAGAAGCAGCAGAGCTTGCCTGGGATCTCAGCTCCATTAGGCATTCAGCAGGGCTGAGAGTGTAGGTTTGGGGGTTAGAGTAGGACTATGTAATAAGAACTAAAGAGCTATATTTATTGTTCGTTTTCTAATCCTGCAAGACTACAGCAAAGGTGAACCTGGTCACCCAGCCATCAGATGCTGTTGTTGCGAGCTGCCAGGTTTGTGTAAGGCCGTGTCTTGTGTCAGGGTTAGTGTTAGGCCTTGGGACACAAGGGATTGAAGAGTTTGGTTTATTCCTTATTTATGGCCTGAGAGAGGTTGTGATCAGCAGTAAGGCAGAGAAAGTTAATACCAGTTATGGCAGACGTAGGTAAGGCTTGGATGCATATGGCTGTAGGATTAAAGCTGGTGTTAAGGGCTAGGGCAAGAGTGGCTGAAAAACTGCGTTCACTGTTGGGCCTGGGAGGTTGGTAGGACTAGGATGATGGCTGAATGGGCAGCAGTGATTTATTATTGAAGCTGGATGTTTTTGTTCACTGGAGTGTCAGAGCAAGAACTTGTGTAGAGTTCCACCTGGTGTTAGGTCAGGACTCTGACTCATGAATGACTCTGAGGATTGGCCAAGTGTCCTTTGGGGCGCAGAGCTGAGACTCGTGTTTGGGCACCCTTGTGTGCAGCCCCAGGAAGGTCAAAGAACTGTGTACATTTTACTGGTTGTCCTTTTGTGTAGACCAAACCAGCAATGGCGTGGGTGTAAAAAGGTCATTGGCTTGCAGAAGATAAAACCTGTATCAGATGAATTGTATTGTATCTTGGTTCTGTGTGCTTGTGGGAGAGGAATTCCACAGAGCAAAGCTTTACAGAGAAATATTTTCATTTTAAACTGTCACAAATTTTAGTTTAATGAGCGATCTACCTCTCCTTCACTAATAAAAAAGTTTCATAAAATGTCTGGGGAAAAAAATTATTGTAGATAAACAGGACCTGCTCTACAGTGAGGGCTGTGCAGCTGAGACTGAGGGTTATTGCATTGATGAAAGTAACACAATTTCTGTCCTTCCCAAGGTTTTCTTTCATATTTTTTTACCTGTTTCCTGGTGACTCAAATAAAAGTGTCTTAAAGGCTTAATAAAAATCAGTTTTGCTAGAGTAGTCTTGGGAAGCAAATAAGATTTAAGGCCTAAGAGTTCCTAAAATGAAGCTGCAGAGGAGAGACATGTCTAGCTGCAGTGTAACTGTCAAAAATGTAGGATTTTAACTTGGGCTTTGTCCAGCATTATCTGCACTTTACAATGGTAAGCAGCTTTCAGTACTGTTCAAGAACTGTTGGGCTGAACGCCCTTCAACTTTCTGTTGAAATACGTTGGATGTTTGATATGGTAATAAATTCTTGTAAGTGAAGAGAATGAAGCTAGAAAATAAAACATAAAGAGTTGCTTTTTGTCCGGGAAGGCTAGTAAATGTACCCACGGTCTACCCCTGTAATAGCTGGTAGAAATGCCAGGCATTTGAATCCTGTCAATGAGGTTTTCTTGTGCTATAATACAGGGAATTTGCTATCCCGCTTTCAGGCTTTTGCTGTGGGAGCGGTGAAGCTGGCTGCTATCAGGGCTGGTGTCTGCAATTCCAATCAAAGGGAGGTGAAATTATCACTCACTGTGATGAGGTGGCTTTGTAATTTCCTGACTGACACTTAAAAAGCTATTTATTTCTGAAATACAGCATAGCAGAAGAGGTAGAGAAACTCATGTAACATGAATTGAAATTCTGAGTGTCACATAGACATAAATGAGAATAAATTGGTTGGTGTTCTGAAACAGCTAATTTGTATTTTTGGAAGGTATTTCTACACTGATTGGAATGTTTAAATTGAAACCTTATAATTAGGAGATTTTTGTCTTTTGTGCTAGATCACTCTTTAGCTTTGCAGCCTATCTATTACTGAAAGACAGCTCTCCCACACCTGGAGTTTGCAGTATATTAATACTAGCTCTTTGTGTAGGAAACCTTTTCTCTGTACCTTATCTAAGCAGAAAAGAAGAACAATTCTTCCTCATTTAAAGAACATGTGATTGAAAAGTTGTCCCGGGTGACGAAGTCCTGTTCCTGGCTGTCACAGCCACCACATCATACAATTGCATATGTAAATGTGTTGTGCTCCATCTCAAAAGTAATTAATTTGTCTCCATTGCCTCTGCCCTGGCTGTCCTAGGACATCATTGCTGTACTGACTGGGGACCTCTGAATTTTAGCTTTAAAATCAGCCAGCGTTCCTATTTCTTGGGCCAGTGCTGTCATTCAGTCTGTGCAGCCCTTATTTCCCACAGTATTTCATGTCAGCATCTTTGTGGGAAGCAGTCATGTCCTGCCTCCTGCTCTCTAGTTTATGAGGCCGATTGCACAACTGCAATCAAGCTCTAATTCTCTTCTTGGGGAGATGGCTGCTCTGCTTCCCAGCTCTGTTCCTCATTTCCTTCTAGGGCTCATGTTCTTCAGCGTGGATGACCAGAACTTCAGAGTGCCAGCTCTGAAAGCACACTGAAAAAAAATTGCCTTTAAGTTCTGAGATTTTTGGTGAATTGATGACACTGCTTAAGAAAGATTCCATATCCCTTACCCTCCATAGGCAGCTTAGGCACAAAGTCTGTTGCCAAAGCGTATTAATTACCACAGCTGTAGTACCTTGAGTTAAGAGCTTGATAGTAAGCAATCCACATTACATCTCTGACTTCAAAACTTTGACTTACTATGCAAGTAAAGATGATGAAAGTTGGCACAATGTCGAAGTTATGTGCTTGTACCCGGTTGCTGCTTAGAGTGTATGGAGTGATGTGCTTGATGTGTTTCCCAGCCCAATACTACATTGGTATTTCAATTACTGGAAGTGATGTGGGAATAGATGGAGCCAATGATAAATCAGTGACTTCATGTTTGGAGCTGCCCTCTTAGAGCCAGTCTGAAAACACCCAGCAAAGCTGCCCAGGAGAAGTGGAGAATGGGAAAGAATTATATTTCCTCTGTCCCCTCTCTCTGGCCCCTCTCTCCCCTCTTTCTCTCTCTTCTTTTTTTTTTTCCCCCCCCCTGCCACTTTCTCTTGGATTAATTTGGTAATTTAGTTGACCTTACCTGACAGCAGTTGTCTTTCAGCAGCCATATATATATATGTGTATATGCACAATGGTACTTTAGGGAATTAGATCACCTCTCTTCATTGAATTAGTGAAGGGACAGAAACAGATGGAAGCTCTCACAGGTATTTAGATACTTGGTCTGAGATATATTTTGGAAAAGGAGTGTTTATAAATTAAGCCTGACAATTTGTGTGCCAGGGTTTGGAATATACCCTCCTGACAACATTTTCTAATGTTGCCAGAGATTTGTAAGCTGCTGAAGAAAAATGCAATGTCATGGGAAATAGATGCATGGCTTTTTGATAAAGACATCCTAGAATTTCAACAAAGTTTACTTGCTGCTGGTTGCTGAGGGAGGGGATAATCTTTCCTCTCTGAGAGCAGCGAAGGGCCACCGACTGGACCAGAAAAGGCTGTCCCAGGTAAATGCGAGATATATTTGTATCATCAGTAAGCTTTCAAATTGCAGTTGTAGCCATCAAACCAAATGACATAGCTTTTCTTAAAATTAAGTTGAATGCATTATTTTATCTCTTGTTTGCCAAATAGACCTGCATACTTGTTCCCCTGGAATTCCTCTTTTCAGAAATATTATTTGGGTTTTCAGCCATGTCCTTTGCACGTCGTGGTATTTGAGGAAAGGCATAATTTGGCCTTTCCACGTTATTCAAGTGGCAACTCAAGATCTTGCTGCAGGTCCCAAGAAAGACAGACAGTAGCTGTTCACAGACTTGTTCCAAGTGCTGTTTTTATAATCCTGTAATGCTGCCCGGGCAGCCCGCAGGGACCCAGCTCAGCTGTGGGTCGTTCCCACAGAGCCGTGCCTGGACACTTCCACTCCATCCACCTGATCAAAGCAGATGATGATGATAGTAATTTCCTAATTAAATCAGAATTTATTTTCTAATGCTAGAATGTGGTGGGATGAACTGTTGTGATGTAATCCAAGTGATTTATCTCGAAGTTACAGTCACCATGTCTGAGGGGCAGTGGCCGTGTGAGTGCCCGCAGCTCATTTCTTCGCAGGTCAGCTCAGGCCACCCACAGCTGAGTGTCATCATTAACAATCAAGCAGATTGCACATATTTGCTTGGCCAAACCCTCTACTTAGTATGATGGTGGTTAACATTAGAATTGTTTATATCTTGACTTATAACCCCATACAAAAAACCTCCTCTGATATTACAAAAACAAAATTCAGTATTTTGTCAGTGATTGTCAGTTGAAATACTTTTTTGCCCTCTTCACAAACCCATTTCCTCTGCAAATCATATCTGAGATTTGAGATAAGCCAATTTCAGTCCTACAGCACTGAGTTTTCTTTTACATTTTCACCTATAAATACAAAAAAATGTCACTTAGTTTTGCTAGGGCTAGAAGAAGATGTTTGATCTTTCCAGAGAGGAGTGTTTCTGATTTCTCAACAGTACATAGGATTTTCTCATAGCCTGGTGTAGACCCAGAATAGGTGATAATAACAGCAATTTATCTGTGAATAGGAAAGTACTGAAGCTATCTCTGAAAGGATCTCATCAGTAAAAACAACAAACAAACAAAACCCAAATCCAACCAAACAAAACACCACAAACAAAACAAAACCAACAACCACCAAAAAAACCACAACAAACCCTGAATGCAGCCCTCCCACCAAACCAAACCAAACTAGCCTCAAAAATCCCTCAGTATAAGGAATGCACAACTAGATAAATGGTAACTAGGACACTTCTGTAGGCAGATAATTTTGGAGAACAACAAAAACAAAGTTTTAAGTAGCTTTATGCATTTTTATACACACTTTCTACCTGACTTACTGCAAAAGTATCACTGAAATTCATTTTGAGGAGGTAATGTGACTGAGCAAACTCTCGCTTCTCAAACTGTGTTACTTCATGCTCCTGTGTGTTTTGTTGTATAGGGATGTCAGGATGACTCACAGGCAGTAAAGAAGATAAAACTGATCGAATTGGACTGATTCACAAAGACAAGTTCAGCTCCTTTTATAGCAACAGAATGCAATTGCTGTGTGATATAGAATACATATCAAAGCAACATAAATTCATTACTGGTACTTCTTGTGTAGTAAGTCATTTATATAATTCCATAAAATTTCAAACATAGGATCATTCAGAATAATAAGGAAAAACAGATGAAAACATGGTGCCTAGTGATTATGTACACTCCAGTTTTCTCTGGGAAAAGATGTCTGAAATGGTTATTAAAAAGTATAAATCTTGATCAGTTGACAATCACGTGCTTGCAAAATGCTAAAGTAATTTTTCTGACAGTGAAATTTGGAAATAGCTAATAAAGAGAATTGTGTCCAAGAGCACCAAGATGCAAACAGAGCTGTCTCTCAGTTCCAGTTCAGTGGAAACATTTCTTCAAACAGAACTATCTAGCTATATATTACTGCCAAATTATACGATGCATTGTAATGAGCTCTTTACTCATTAGAAGGAACTATTCTCCAGAAGGCTTTAGTGATACCTAACAACTGTCCAAGTGCCTTGCATGCTTTGATCAGTTATACCTTCATTTGGGTTCACTTGTACTTCTCTTGCTACAGCTCAGAACATCCGGTCATTTTTTTCTTACTAAAGCATAACCAATTTTTTCCTTCCTGTTTTTTATAAAACTGAAATGATAGGAATAGTAGGCTGTGTAGGAAAAAAAAGGGTAAATGCTAGAAAGGAACATGAATTTAAATTTAGGAAAATTTCTAGGAAGTAGGTCTCAGAAAGCAGGGTTTCGATGTGGTTTTGACAGAGGATGTCTGTATTCACTGCCTCGGAGAAGCGTGCCATACACTTTGCATCCAGGTTCCTACAGAAAAGCCAGCTCTGGATCTGCTTCTGCACTGTGTTTCCCTCAAAGAGAGTGTGTTGGAACCAGTTGGTATTTGTCTATTGGGGCCTTGAGCAGCAGGGGCTGGTAGCTTTTGACATCATGTTCACATGTATCTGCTACTCATACCTAGGGTGTGGATTTGGTTTTCACTTTTGGTTTCTGTTGCGAGAACTGGGAAAATTACTCATCTCTTCTTCTTTAGTGTCTGTCTACAAATCTTACTAAGTTTCTGGGGTTTGAATAAAGTCGGTGGATTGTTCGTTTGTTTTTACCTTGTGGATGCAGCTTCTAAAACACTCGTATAGTTCTCTACTCCCACAGCAGTTATGGGACGACGAATTAGTGAGAGCAGAAACAGGCTGTACTAATGGAAAAGAATTATTTATTCTTTGAAAACTGCTTTTGGTTGCTGGATTTCAGTGAGCAGTCAGTCCACTTTCTTTACAGGGTTCATTTTGATGTTGACCCAGATAAGTATACTTTTTATTTGTCTGTTTCATTTTGGCAACTCAATACTCATGTGTTTATCAGAAATATGAAGAGAGATACAGGTGCCCTGTTTCTTGGTGACTGTTGGCAGCCCAGGAGTAACACTGGGGCCAGGAAGGTGTAAATTTGATGCAAGTGAAAAGAGAATTGTTGCTCTCTGGAAGTGAAGAATGTAGCTACAGCTGTAAGCATCTCCACCAATGTATTATAATATCTGTGTAGGCCAAGCAATGTCCTTGCTGTAAGCAGTATAGAACCAACACTAGAAATAAGCCTTGCAAGAGACCTGACAGTAGCTTGTACACCTATTCCACTTTAGCATTATTTTGTACTTTTTTTTTTTCATAAAATGCATATATTCTTGTATGTTACCCACGTGCAATCAATGAAAAGTCATAGACAGAAAAAACATCTTTGAATCCTGTCAAAAAGCTACTTGCCGATTTTACAATAGGGGTGAGAAGCAGCTGTTTGAGGAAGCCAACAGTGTTATGCCAAGAGCTTAGTGCTCTTTGCTGAGATGGAAACCGCTGTTAACATAACAGCACAGTTGCTGACAGAGCCAGTACTTGTACCTTTTACTACAAACTTATGTCCTCATTCTGATCATCCTTTGTCAATTTCACATAAACTTCAATGAAATTAATTCTAATTTATACATTTCTGTATAATCTATTTGACACTTTTCTTAAACTGTATTGAGAAACCTGAGGCACTTCAAATCTGGACTGCCTAATCTCTGCATTGCAATTGATTTCTTTTTCATGATTTTTATCACATCAGATCAGCTACAGGACATACATTATTATCATAACTTAAAAATAATTGGTTTTGAGCTGGTGCATGAAAGTAATTTAGTTTGGTATAAATAATTTATGAACATTTTCTGATGCTCTTTCTTTCTACTAGAAGCAATATTCATCATACATCACTGGGAAAAGAATGGTCTAGGAGCAGCCCTCAGCAGAATCTTCTGTTGTGTAAAGCTGTGTTCCAGGTGAGATTTGGAAATCTAGATGAGGAACCATCTTTCAGGAGTTACTGTTAATTTGTATTTTTCTCAAACTTCTGCTTCTGGCAACTTATATGTTTTCAAAAAGTTTGTTTTTTTTAAAAAAATATTTCTTAACAGAATAAATTTAATGAAATTTGTAAAATAATGCTGTTGATTCAATACTAATTTTGAAGTATGAGGAAAATGATTGAATTTTCTAGATCAAATTTTAATTAAAGCTCTAGTTTTATGATTCATCTGGAATGCTTAAATCAATTTCTCCATGCATTGCAAGTAATTGTAGGTAATCCTTTGGGCTAACACAACTAGCATTTTCCATCTCTAATGTATTTGCTGACATATTATTTAAAAAAACCCCATAAACTTGACCTGTACAAGAGATAATGAACACAACTGCCCAGATGACCCAGTCTATTGTACAAGCTACCATAAAACTTTATTATCAGGTTGTGTTCTTTCACGTGGTCATTTAAGAAGTCAAAATAAGGTACGATGAACTGAGTGCTGAGAACATGCTTCTGCCCTGCAAATATTATTGTGATGCTTATTAGTGGCACTGAACCCCTCCTGAGAACATCCCTGTGTGTTTAACTTGTGTGTATGTTCTCTAACAATATAGTGCCATCCCAGAGCAAAGGCTTTTGTGACCAGCTGGAAAGGAGACTGGTGTTATCTTTAGCCTGATATACTCAGATGAAAGCTTTGCAAAGCTTACATTGTGTTTGTCAGAGAATAAAGAGGTATCTAAACGCTAAGCCAGCACTGTGGTCTTTCTAGACCAAGGGTGTCAAACTCATTTTCACCGGGGGCCACATCAGCCTCACGGTTGCCTTCAAAGGGCCGAATATTACATTTATACAGTCGGAAAATGACATTCGGCCCTTTGAAGGCACCGTGAGGCTGATGTGGCCCCTGATGAAAATGAGTTTGACACCCTGGGTCTAGAGTTTATTTAGAATTCAAACTACTTTGTGTTTGACCACAGCTGGTCACTGGTTCAGCTATACAATGCACAAGAAAAGCAAGGGGAGGTTGACCAAAAAGCTCATACATAACTGATTATTACTGTGGTTGGCTTGTTGTGCCTGGGTGATCTTATCAACATACGAGAATTTGCTGTATTTACAGGAAGGTGTTTTTGTTCGAATGCTTCCAGAGAAATTAATCCTGCAAATGACTGTAGACTTACAAACAGTTGTGCTGCTCTGAAGAGAAGATCTGCATGGATGCTTATTCCAGGACACAGACATTACACATAGGACTGTTAACTGGTATTTCCACTGGCTTTAGATCTTCATAAGTAGCAGCAGCAGCAAATGTGGATGTAGATAAACCTGTTACTGGCTGCTGAGTGTTATCCGTTGCAAGTTGCACCACCTGCCTTTCAAATGATTAGAGCTAATCCAGTTGAGGTAGAAACTAGTGGTAAGGAGCAGGAGTGGGCACTAAAGGGCTGTAAGGGGTACTGGTGACAGTAGTGCTCACAGCCCCAGCTATGCAAGCAGGCTGGGTTGCATTCTATGGAGAGGGCTTTGTAACAGCAGCTGTAGAGCATTGTGACTGATAAAACCAAAGCATCAAGCATGTATTGGCAGATGGAAACAGATAGTTACCTTTTTAAAGCCTGCCAGGTGTAAAGGCTTCCACATATCTTTCACAAAGATCATGTCCAGTTTACCTGCTTCATTGTTATTGCATAATGAATTTTAGCTATCTTGAACTGTAGTATGTAAAATACAGGTAAGATTAAAAACAGTTTTTGCCTTCTAATTCACTTCCTGTGCTTTCCTTTTGATTGTTTTTTTCAGTTATTGTAGGGATGGAAAACTTATGTCTGGAAAATTAAAACCCATGTGGCATAACCAAGCAGAACAAAATTCTGCTCAGAGAAACACACAAGTTGAATGAGGTAAATCTTGAGAAATTATTGAAATACTTTTTTTTGTTTGACTATGTTCAGAAATCCCTGGGAATATACTTTAAATTTATAGCCAGTCTAGTACTGTTCTGCTGTAGTGTTTTTGGTTACAAGAACTTGTGATTCACAACACCTTACAATTTAATGCAAGAAACATTTGTTAGCTTTCTTCTTTTCAGTAAAACTTTCAAAACATAACAAAATCTCTTAGGTTGCTTCCTTTAATGAGCTTAATACCAAGCTGCATGGCCATTACCCCTAACCTGCAAGTGTGTACGCATACTAACCCTTTTAACATTTGGGACAGTAACACACTCTGAAGCAAAGAGAACAGTTTTGGGGCCTGTTTTTATTAATCTAGAGAAAAGCTATTAATGGTCCTGTGGACTTTAAAGTGCGTATTTGCTGGAGTCAGCTACTGCAGGTTGAACCTCAGACTGGGAGAATAAACAAGGTCTGGCTCAGGTTTAACACAAACGATTTATGCCTCTTCTTGGGGCTCACCTGGGATGAGACATGAAATGCTGAACTAGATTTCTGGTATGAGGTGTGAAACTGAAGAAAAGATGCTTCCTTGAAACGTTTTAAAGGCATATTAATCACCTTAGGGAAAAATGTTTGTGAGCATGTGAAAGGAAAAGTCTACTAAGTCTATGGAGAATTTTGTTCCTAGCATTTAAGAGAATGTGCAAAGAACTGTACATCTCTAAAGAGAAAAACACCTAGGGAAAGAAAATCAATGATTGAAAGACAGTGTCGAGACTTTCAAGCTCTGGAAAGTACTAAATCCTGTAAAAATCTTAAGTTTTCTTTCAGATTCATTTGATAATAAACTAGATTTCAGTTTCCCATGGTTAGAAAAAGATAAATCGATGGCTGAAGCAGGAGCCAAAGTGCAAGGTAAGATCTATCATGATACAAATTTTTGTATCTCCCTTTTCCTTAGGTTAGTTTAATTGGTACAGTCTTAATGGTTCCTATAAAGCCATGTGGACGTGCTTATTACACACTATAAAATGCAGCTATTTCTGATTCCTTTATTTATTTCCTGAGAGATGATACTACAGCACCACAGCCAGCAGGCAAAGACTTTGTTTCCTGTACACCACATTGTCATGTGCAGTATCTAAACGCTGACATTAACCACCCACTGAAACGTTTAGCTTTAATTGCATTGATAACTTAGCACGCTGAAACTCAGAGCAGTGCTGGATGATAAATATTACCTGCCCGGCACTTCACTTGCTGGAGCTGATGTAGCCCAGGGCAGCAGCAGAGTTAAAGCTAATAAGCATTACAGCTCTCATGAAGGGATGTACAGTTAACTGTTTTGTGGATGGTGCTGAGACACTATGTATCTGCTGCAGTGCGGTCTCCCCTTGGGGTTCACATTCTGCGTCAGCAAGAGACAAATTGGATCCTGATAGATTTTTAGATTATACTTTAGCTAAAGAAAAATATCTTTTTATATTTACCATGGCTACCAGCAGTGTTAGCAGCTTTGGTAAACGGTGTGAGATGGGGTGAAGAGTGGTAGGAACAACAAGTAAAGCCACAGGGTAAGTATATGCTTCTGGCTTAGTTTGCGCAGTGAATTGATGTACGTATTTATAGAAAACAACCTAGATAATGAACAGGATTATGGGCAGGTAGAGTGACCAGAATAAGCAGAATTAAGTGGGAAATGATCTTACGAATTATAAAAGATTCTCCAAGTGGAGACAGGGAAGACTTTTATGGCCTGGGGTTAATTATACAGTATGAAATCTAGGTTGGCAGAACAAATGGTTGACGACCCAAAGACAAGGTACTGCTGGGGCGAAGTGACACCACCACACCTCAGAAATACTGAAATCCAATCAGCAAAGAGCAAAATCGTAAAGATTTTTGAAGGTTTAGAGCATTCGTGGTCTGCAAAATCAGACTGGGAAGTTCAGAAAAACAGGTTTTCAGACAAACCTGTTTGTTTGGGTTTTGTTGTTGTTGGAAACATTGTAATCATCTCCTTCAAACCAGCTTTCTGCTTGTGGGAGAAAGAAGGAACTACAGAAGAGCAGCATGCTGAGTGCAAAAGGAGTGTACCTAAAGGTACCACATCTTGATCTGATGATAGCAAAGTCTATTGCATGACTGCACCAAGGACCATGGAGGGAGAAAAAAGGAAAAGAAAGGAGGAAAAATAGTGAAAAATAAGATGCTTCATGGGAAATATTCAGGTGATTGATACCTAGCATACTAATCTGAAAGCATTAGCTGCCTTCTGCCAAATAACAATGAATGATGAGCTTTGTTCTGTCTTTAAAAGAGGATGGAATTTGAATTCCATTCAAAGTTTAGGACTAGGTTCATTTTTCAGTATTTGCTTTAATTAGTATATGAGGAATTAACCCAAAATGGACAAAAAGCTATCAATAACCCAAGTTCAAGTGTGCATAAAACTTTCAAAGTACAGCCCTGCAAAATGGCATGCATTTTAAAATGACTGTTAAAATACGTTGTCTTCCTTTCTTGATGAGCCAGACGCACAGAAAAAAATATGGGTAACTACAGCAGCAGACTGCTGGCACCTCAGCAGGGTGCTGCACTAGCTTTAGATGAGGTGACAGCTTGGCTCTGCTGACGCAGAGCTCAGTGAGGGTTACTCTGTCATTGCTGCAGTCAATCTACTTCTGGTTCCCAGGTTAAAGTCAGCTCGGAGATCTTTACATCACAGCACAGACTGTAGCGTAGCTGTTTGTTTCCAAGACCTGTTAATAAATCTTTCAGCCTTTTATAGCCAATGGAGCTGTGACATTGGCCTGGGATCTGTTTTCCCAGGTACAGCATCAACCAAATTATGGACTTTGTTGTTCTGTAAGTCTGTGTGAAAGCTCCAAAGGATGGAAAATAGTGTGGTGCTTGTTCTTCAGTTTCACTTTTGCTGTTTCCAGGTGGAAAAATTGCCTTTTGTCGTTAAACCAGAGCAGCTAAAGTGAAGTGAAGGTTCTTGGATCAAGTTGTTTTGGAATCAAACTGCATTTTCAGTATGGAATGTGGCATGTCACTTCACAAATTGATTCCAATGATGAATGTGTTGACCGATCTGAAAAACACAATCTAGACAGCTTGGTGGTGAGGAGCAAAAGTTTGCACTGCCTGAACTTTGCTTCACTTTCTTAGTCCAAAGGAATGCCAGGTGCTGGGAAGGTGATGAGATGAGAGGAGGAATGTGTTTAATTTAGTGGTAGCATACGTCTGGGAATGGGGTCCATCTGGCTGTTAATTCCAACTGACCAGGACATATTTGGATATTGTCACCAGTTACCTGGTTGTCAGACCACTGTATCTCTGGTCACAGCCCCAGGAAAGCAATTTCAGGTTGGCTGGTGGCTTGCCGAATGTGCTGTGTCTCCAGATGGAGGAAAACAGAAGTATGCATTTGTTAATAAAAGCAAGCTATGCAAATAAGAGACAATTGAATGAAATTGTAAGTGACCAGTATCCTGTGCTCTAGGTGCTCCAAGGAGCAGGAGAAACCTATGTATAGTACAGCCTGGAATGTTAACCAAAAAAAAAAGGTGATTGTAAAGCTGAGCTTGGACTTCTGGGATTTCCTGATTTGTCAGCCATCAAAAACTTCAGCTTCCATATTGACATAAATATTTTTACATTTACTTGCAGTTGTGTAGTCTTGTGCCTTATTATGACACATGCTCTAGGTGGAATAAATATGGAGCAGAGCAAGTTGTTAGCAGAGAACTAACAGCAGGCAAATGTGCTAACAGTTGCAGAAGAAAATATGTTGGGTCCTATTTTATGATTTGTACTTGTTTTCAAGAGTCAGTCAGTGACTGGACAGCTCAAATGGAACTACTGAGGCTGAGCAGTGCTCAGTACTGATGCTCAGTAAGCCAGGATTACAGGACTGGGTTTACAAACAACATGCTTGGCTTTTTTATTTACTTGGTTTGGCTGCATCCCAAGAGAGTTCTCCCGTTGCAGCCACTATGAAAATTGATCTGCGGAAGGCAAGGAAACAAATATACTTTGTGGTGTAGCCTTGTTAAATGAATGACAGATATTTAGCTGTCAAACCAGCAGATCAGAAACAACCTACTTCTGTATTTTAATGACTTGAAAACTTCTGAACAATTATAGGCTCTTGTTTTTGATATAAAAGAGAAAGATTTGAATAAGAGTATTGTAACATTACATTTAGCTTGGGAAAAGGTGACAAGCTAAAGGTGACATCTTACAAAATGTTCCTTTCAAACGTAAACTGCCTGGAACTGTCTCATCCCTGTGATTCAGCCTCTACATGATTTACCTGCACTGATACTGACTCAGTTGTACAGACTAGAAACCAAAGCATATTTAGAGGAAAAAATATTCAAGTTTGAATTATTTGCTTTTCTTCACCTTTATGCTTTTCAGACATGGGGAGAAAAAGTTTCTTTTAAACTGAAGAAACTGTTAGTCATTGCAGCTGTTGAAAGAAAAGGAAATAAAAAACCCAACACATAGCTTGAGGTTTCAATTCCTTTCCCTCATTGTCAATGACCTTTTCCAGCTATCAGGTAGTATGTGAATTTTTACAGGCACCTGGTCTCCTTCCTGATTACTGTATGTCCTGGTGAACCCAACTTTACACATTCCAGTGAAGGAGTCTCTCCTGTTCTGGGCACTTTTAGAGGTATTTATCCTTGTCCTTGTGGCTCACATGGCTGGCACTACACTACAATGCAAGTTTCTGGAAGGATAGTGGGATGTAGAGAGATCAGAGACCTCTGACTTCCAAAATTTTTTTCAAAGTCTCCACATGTATACAATCATCTATCTGTCTGTATGTCTTCTATTTTACTTTTCAATGACTTTCTCCTTTGTCTGGGAGAAAGAAAACAAAACAAAAACAACAAAAAAACCCACCCCAAACAAAAAAAACCACCCCAAACAAAAAATGATGACAGGATTAATGTTAAGTCAATTGTTTTGCTTTAAGATGACCGCTACAAAACTGGTCATTAGGTAATGGCCCTTTTTATAACCTTTTCAAGGATCACTTTGATAGAGCGTGTTGAGACATTCGTTTAACACCGTATAGAGCCTGCATTAGGCTTTAGGGTACGATTCCCAGACCATCTGACTTGAGACTCCGAATCTGACTCATCCTTATTTGGGCTTCATAGTTTCTCATACATCTTGCAATGAGGCTGGAGATTTGCCACTTTGCTTTCAGATATTTTTTCTCTTTAACTGTATAGATTGCTATGGTACATGTTTGGCACCTGTGGTAGTGACCTTGATGCTGATTCTCCTCATTATACTTTTCCCCTGCTCCTTCCCTTCTCCCCAAGCTAGCCTTGTCATACAGTCTTGCTTTGGTTTTCCTTCTGAGAAGCTGATAGAGTTGGGTGCCTTCTTGCAAGCCCTACAGCTGGGCCTGTACTTCACTTGGCTGTAGGACTGCCTGGGGTGTCTCTCTGGCAGCAGATCCTTGGCCTCATTTATGATTCCCTGTTTAGCCATGAAGGTGCTGGCAACAAGTTCCAGTTTGGTTGATTGATCTGTCTGCTGAGGACTTGTTCACAATCAGATGGGATACTTGTGTTTCCTGTCTGCTGCTGGCCAGTATTGCCAAATGTTGCTATTAGACATCTGTCGCTTTGCACCTCAGATGTAGAGAGGTGATAGATAAAACTGTGGATCTATTTGTCCTGATTTTGAATTTTGTGAAGGCTCTTTACCGTTGCCTTGGTAACATAAATGCCCTAAAAGGTGGAAAGTAGTGGTCTGAGACCTCATCTTTTGTGGGTGGACTTCCCAGGTGATGTGAGACTGGCACACAGCCATGTCAGCACTCTTCCTCAAGTCCACTGACAGGAGAGTAGACAGGCTGTAATGGTCCTGGAAATGCTCTCTTCTATCTCAAACTGCCAAGAGAAACCTGCTAATGTTTCTTTTATTTTGTGGGATTCCCAAGGCTGAGTACAGCCCAGTCTCTGGGAGTATTGTGAGTCCTTAAATCATTCCAGGCCATGCCTGGGTCTGTTTCTGGCTGTGCACAGAACGAGATTATATGAGCCAGCTCCAACTTAAAAATCATTTTGTGAGCAAAAGCTTTCTCTGTTTTGTCACTGCTGTTTTCAATTGATTGCTGAACATCTGTGAGATAACCTTGAGAGATATTTGCATAAATACAAAGATCCTTGACAAACTGCTCTTAGGTGAAACAAAAAAGTAAGGTTTCTTTGAGATGAGAAGAATCTTCAGGAGATGTTTTTCCTATTCTTAAACAATGGGTCCCATTGTCAGTGTGAAGCTGATTTCTCAAAATAAATGTATGTTTATCTTTCAACAATTACTATAATTGCATTTTACCAGTGAAGCATTTTTCAAGGTAGGAAGTTACAAAACAAGGCAGCAGTTCAGTAAATGGAATAAGAAAAAACAAACATAAAAGTTGAAATAACAAAACACTAGAGAGAGAAATTCTTATAATTCAATGATGGTTTAGTTCTGAGAAGTGAAAATCTCACTGCTGTTGAGTAACAGTGTACAAACAAAAGCCTTAAAAACTTGAATTCTGAATTCCCAATCTGATTATACATGGGAGGGTGGATTTGAATGCAGGTGTTCCCTGGTATGGAAGTGTCTGACTTTTCTAGGAATAAAATATAATACATGGTGGTAGTTGTTGATATTCAGTCATTTTCTATTTATTCATAGATCCTCAGAGGACACTAAGCAGAGAAGGTACCAGACATATGTGGGAGAATAATAAGCTCAGGATTTAAAATTATCTTGGCAAACTGGAAGTGTAGCCTGAAAAGAATAAAACTTCATCAACAGGTACTAAGAAAAAACACTGTGCTTAGGAATAACAGTGGCATGAGGTGAGCTGGCTGGGTAGCATTTGTACAGAAAAGGAGGACAATTTCAGGGGAAAACTGTAAAAAGAAAAATCCTGTTGGAGGATATAAATGAGACATACAGCCTGGGAGTATGAAATAATTCTTCTGTGTTATTAAGGCTTTTCCTAGAGTATCAGGTATAAAGTCCTAGAGCATTTGGGTACCAAAATCCAAGAAAACTGTGTACAAATTGCGGAATATGTAGAGAGAGGAAAAAAGAGTTGTTGGAAGTGTAGAAACGTGACTTGTGAGGAAAGAGGAAGCAAAACATTGTTCTTTAGCTTGAAGCAAGAGGATTGAGAGGATCCATCCTTTGCACGTATTTACAGACTGTTGCAGGGTGGAAGGGAACAGTGTGTTCTGCCTGACTGCTATTGGCAAAGCAAGCGTAAACAGGCTTAAAATGAAGAAAATTCAGAGGGCTCGCTAGGACTTTTCAAAGGTAAGGATACTGAAATGCTAGTGTAGATTGGAAAGACTGAAAGTCATTCACCATTTGGCCCAAGAGCGCGGTGGTTTTTCTTACTGTCTCTGCAACTTTCCTGTGTATTAGGCAACAGTGTAACAGACAACCTGTGCCTTTCCGTTCCAGATTTCATTATAGGGAAGGCCAAAATCAATGGTGTTTGTGAGAAGTTTACAGCAAAGGCAGAGCAAAGCAAGTAGCTCTTGAACATAAGCTCTGTTCCCTGTAGCTGCCTGGTGATTTGTTTTGATCAACAGACTTTTTCATCTAACACAGTAACCAGACTGGTAAAAAGGAGAACAAGGAGGCTGGACAATGCTGCATAGGTGGCAGAATTTATGGTCTCTAGCCACAGAATAGTCTTTCTAGAGTCACATATACACGTTGTTGCTCCACTCCACCAAATCTGCTATTTTTTCCACCTCTTTGCATTTAGCAGTTCTATCTACTTACAGAAGAAGAATCTAGAAATGCTTAATTGCTTGTGATGTCAGCAATTATGCATCTCAAATGGCTTTCTTCACTTAAAATAAAATGGAGATAGCTGTGTATTAAAAAATAAGTTTTAAATGCAGCATGTGAATAACCGATGGTAGGAGCAAACCTGAAAGTGGTTAAAAATCACTTTGTAACAGGGCAAACATTATGGTCTGTCACCTTTCCTGTTAATAGAACTTGAGTCTTGCATTTGAACTGAATGTTTTAAAGCTACATCATGTTTCTGGGCTGTTGAGAAGTAGTATTTGAGGAGTAAAACAATTAAACAGACTGAGTGTGATGGAGTTTGTGCTCTGCCTGCTCTGTGCTGGTGTGTGCTTGCAAGTCTGTTGTAGGAATTAAGGCTGTATACTCCAAGAGATCTGAAGCTTCCTTAAATCAAGTGTAATGGCTACTGCTGTTTTTGAAGTTTTACACCTTGCAAAAATGTCATTCATCTCCTCTATACCTACCTACCTATTAGGTGAGCTGGATTTAGTGTTTTATTAGGTTACTACCTTTTGGAAGGTACTTTTTAGCGGTAAGGTTAATTTATTATAAATATTTGCTGGAATAAACAAATCTGTTGGGCTGTGCATTCCATTTGGTGGATAAAGTGCCTAGTTCTTCAGATTTTTGGTATTAGAGATTTTCTTTAGTTACTTTTTAATGTAAGCCGAACAGTAGTTTTAATTTTTCTGTGAAGATCCCGATCTCCTTAAGAACTGTGTAAAACTGTCAATCAGATTGTATATTTAAAATTTACTGTGAAATAGGTAAATGGCTATGAAATGTATACAATAGTTGTTGGACAAGCTATTCATTGATATAACAGAATCAGTTGCTAATATTTCACTATTTGGATGTATTTGGTTATGTGATAAAGAATACACTATATCTTTCATATTTTCCTAGTTACTTGCATTGCAAATTCACAAAAGTACAAAGAAACAGGATTTTAAAAGCAGAACCATGACTACATGGGCTTCACAGCTTGCCAGGAGGGATGTATGAAATTGAGCTGTCTTTTCGCTCTGAAGTTGGCCCAAACCCCACAAATTGTGCCCTAGAAGGTGAAAGATCATGTGTGGAAGTTTGTTTCCTAATTGGACTCCACCAGGTTAAGGGAAACAAGGAGTCAGCTGAAAAACATCCGTCTCTGTTGTAGGAGAAATACAGAGCTGAGATAAATAAAGCCAAGGCTTGGAACGGAGAAATAGCAGGAACCATATCTGATTATCTCCAAGCGTGTTGAATCTCAGAACAGTTTGCCTCACATAAGAAAACATCTCACTTGCAAATAAACATTTCTGAGAAGCATCTGGTCATTTAGCCATGACTTCTTTCAGTGAAATAGTTTGAGAAAAAGATAAGGAAATCAGGTAGGGAGTAGTTCTGTAATTACTAGTATGAAGCAGGCTATATCAAATTAATTTGTTTTTTGATCCTAAATCTGTTTGTGCCAGGAGTTCTCTCCACATAAAAAGGAAAAGAAGGCAATAACTTTCAAAGCCTTCTGTTTTGTTGTGGTGCTTGAAAAGAAAGTTAAAAACAAGTGGCTTGGAGCAGTTGAGGAGGCCAGCTACTCAGGGACAGGAATAAGCTGAAGATGGAAGGATTCACTTCGGGTTTCTTCTGCAAGTCAGTGGGAAAATGGTTACAAGTTTTTGACTTGCCGAAACCAGATTCAATTGTACTGAAGTAAAGCCTTCATCTTTAAACACCTGATGAAATCATGTGTTTAAGGTGAGCTGAAGTAAGGACATGTAAGGACACCTTCTATCTCCGTCGCTATGCATTTGAGTTAGACTCTCATAGAGTCTTCATTAGACTTTCATAAAGTTTCCTCATCCTTTTTCTAGTAATGCTGTTGCTCTAAGCAGCACACACGACTTCAGAAGGCTTGAGTTTCCTTCTCCCCCAGCACTCTGTAGAATGTCTTCAGGTTCTCTGCCACGATTTCTCAAACAGAAAGACTAACATCTGCTTTTTTGTACTCACAGAATCTCATTTAAAATGTTTCTTTATAAAGGTGATGCTTTCACAAAGGAAATGGTTTCAGACTGAGTTGAGAACCAAACTAGCTGACTTTAAACATGAGAATCTCACTCCAGTCACAACTTTGACTTTGACTTATTTTTAGAATAACATTTAATTGAAACTTCTTCTGAAGTTCTAAATTGTGCAGAAAATTGCCTCCCCATCTACCAACCTTCTGTTATTATCAATACAAAACAAAGTAGGTACAGTGCAGTATTATGAAAGATGATTTTTTAAAATACTCTTAGATCAGAAGTGAAAGTCTCTGAAATCATGAATGTGAAGCTGTCAAGAAGCTTTTAGTCAAATATTACAAACCAAGGCAATTGAGTAGCTTCAAATAAGCACCTATGCTTGACAGCATTTATTTTTCTGGAATTATTTTTTTTTTCTTTTTTTCAGATGGGACTCCCAACTGGTTTCCAATTTTCTTTAGAAGAGGATTTGGAACCTGAATAAGCCTTACACACCCCCTGCCTGGTTGGAATTAGAAATTTGTTGAATTTTCATGTTTACCTGGAAAACATCTTAATCTTCTCATGGGGTTTGTACTGCTGGTTCTTAGACTTTCAGGCTGATGATTCTATCTTCACGAAATATTTTCCATTTGATACTGGAACTTACTATGCAAACAAATCTCATTGCCAATTGCTCAGTTTTTATATTCCCGCTTCTCAAAGTCTCCTCTTGTCTTCAAATACCGTACAGCATTCCAACCTTTCCTTCAGAAGGGAAAGTCTGAAAAAAGATGAAAAGAAGAATTTATAGTCTTTCAGACATAAACCAAACCATGCTTAAGAGAATCCACATTTTCCTCACTGACAGGCTGCGTACCGTTGTTATTGTTTACAATTTTTGAGTCTTGGATATCGTTCTTCTCTCCTGCTGTTACAAGCTACCAACTTCAGTAGAGTTAAACTAATAGAGGAGCAGATTTCTTATCACCTTTCTCTGAGAAGTGCCTCACTTCGATCTCCATCAGCCATATTTTCCCAAGTCCCCTACACCTTTCTTCATTTGTCTCTTTAATGATACTCAAAACTACCTGGTTAGGTCAGGGAAAAGATAACTGTTATGTGCAGTACACATCTCCTTTTATGGAAGGAATACTGCCAAGGCCCCATCGCCCTCAGGCTTCCTCAGATATCTCCAAAAGCAGCTCCTGCATGTGACACTGAATCGTTAGCAAGCCTGACTTGTCTGCAGTTGTTTCAGAAAGAAACAAATGAATGCGTGTTCCTGGGGCTGATGTGCAACTGAAAGCTCCTGGTGGCTGTGGGCACGGTCAGGCCTCCCACACACTTCTGTGCAGAAGCTGATGACTGACAGTCCCTCCATTCTGCTCACACTGAAACGTGCTTTCCTTGAGTCCCTACTGCTTCATTCCTTCTCATCAGATGCAAGCTCTGCACATCCCAGTGCAGATATCTAAGCTCCCCTTTTTGCCTAGATAACAGCAGAGCATCAGGTTCTCATTAACCTACAATGTTGGAAGGCTAGTTTGGAAAAGTCACTTCCTCCTTGAGGAAGCAAGGATTATTATTAAGATGCCTTTCTATGCTGAAGCAGTTTTCTCTCTAGTAGTACTGTAGTTCTAACCCATAAATATTTTCCTAGCCACAGTAATGAAATACAAATACCTATGGTGCAACAATATAAATGTGACACCACTAAAAGAATTAGGATAAATGTAGTAATTTACTAGTTGCATTAGACAAACTATTTAACAATTCATCAAAAACCGTTACAATAAGGCATTCTATAGCTTCTGTAGTAGGTACACTTACTGCTATGATCACTATCTTAATCTGTACCTTTTCGTTCCTTATTCGTTTCGTTGATTCAATTAAAAAAAGGAGCAAGTTAAACAACTGTAGCCTATGCCTAAAAAAGACTGCTTAAGCACTAGTGGTATTTATAGAGGATCTTCTCAGTATCATGCTCCCCTATTTTTCTCTTTTGAAAAAGAATCTTCTTTTTAACCTTCTGAGGGTATTGAGAGTCACAGATAAGCCATGACATAGTCAAAGTGACCTTGGGTTCCTGCCTCCTCCTTTGACTGTCAATTTTAAATATTGCTCAAACAAAAAGGATTTGGTTTTGTACTTATTTCACGAGAAGCTTATTTTCTGAAAGGAGTAGACTCCTGTTGAAGTTTAGTTTATTTAAATGAAAGATTAAGGAGCCGTTTCATGAAACAAAAGTGCACGTAAGTTGAAACCTTAGATTTTGATTGAATAAATGTGGTTAAATCCCTCAGATGGAATCCTGTGGAAGATGGGTGATCACTGGCCAAATATTTTTCAATTACCCTTTCTGGTATCTCAGAGTGAAAAAGTGGCAAAAAACTGCTGTTGGCATTTCTTTTCAAGGCTTTTGCCTCAGGGCAATGGAAAAGATTCTAATTTTGGCAAAACTGTAAAATACATATTTCAAAGGAGAAACTAAACGATTGCATGAAAACAAACCCAACAAACCTAAAACTAGATCATATGAAACACCAAAGTAAAATATTTCCGCCTGTGTGTGCTGCAGGACTTGTGAATGACATGACGTCCTCTCCTTTTCCCACCTCAAAATCAGGATTTTTCAAGAGTTTGTGGGTGGGTTTCATGCGTTCCAGTTTGTGAAGCTCCACAATTGCTGGCATCACACTTCTACAGTGTAATTGACCTGGTGAAGAATGGCTGGAAAGTGTATTTCACAGGTTGCTCTTCTAGGTCTTCGTTTTGACAGGGTCAGGAATAAAAACATTTTCTGGCTTTTAGAAGGCACCAATGGCAAGGGGCTGTTCAGAGGGTTATTTCAGTTCCTCCAAACAGCATGAGCAGTGCTAAGCAGTCAATGATGGAGCTAGAAGGGGAGTACCACTGCCTGATTTTAAATTCATAAATTACATCCAAGATTCTGAAGAAGCTAAACTTGAAGTAAAAAAAAAAAACAAAAAACAACTCTTTGAAGTCAGCAAAAGAAACTATTGTATATTTTTATTATTGTACTGTCTTCTACGCTATTTGTATTCCCCAGAAATGGAAAAAGCTTAAAAAACGAATTCAATAGCTCTCTCAGTATAACCTTCTGATCATGTGATGTAAAGTGCTGTGAGAGCTGGACAATAAATGATCTAATGGTTCGTTTAAGACTCCACTAACCTATGCAGAAATTTTATGTCATATCTTGAAGTGTGGGTCAAAATACATAGAGAAGGAATGAAGAACAGTGAGTGTCAGCACTTTCTACGATATTTTTCTTTTTATTGGTCACAGCTGTGCTCTTTACAATTTTGGAGTCAACCTCTATGAAAAACATGGCACCTTTTTTGTTTGTTTGTTTGTTTTTTTGTTTGCTTTTGTTTCAAGACCACAAGGCTTTTATGCTGAAGGTGTTACTGTGAAATATTACAATGTGCTTAAAGTGGCAACTTAGTCAATGTGTACCTTTATGCATTTAGAAAAAAAAGTGTGTCTCATACAGAAGCAAATACACTATAAATTGCTTTTTGAAGCATTTTGGCTTAGTTTCAGTTCTTTCTTGCACTTTTTCAATGATATTTTTGTTAATCTCTGACAGTTGTGTCTGTGGGACTATATACATGCCACTGAGGACACAAGTTGAAGAAAATGAACGAAGCTGTCCCATTGAGATAAAGCTTCACAAATCAGGGTCTTTCTTGCCAGCAGTGAGAGAGAGGGAAAGCCCCACTTGAGTGTGGTTGCTGGGCAAATATGAAAACTGTCATCTATAAATGGTGTGATGATAATTACTGATTTGCACAGTGGTACTGCCTGAAGAATTAGGTAGCGATGGGGGAGGAGGTGGAAAGGTGGTTGAAAGCTGTGGTTCTCCTTGAGAGCAGTAGTTCACACCTCAAATTGTTATTAACGGGTCCCTGATAGTGTGTTTTTTATTTGGATTTAGTATTAAACAAAACATCTGTGCAAAAGCCCTGAGAGCCGCTTTGGTAGTAATTAGATTTGCAATTGCTTCCCAGCAGCATGAAGACAAATGTACCAATAAATACGGTCTGCCAGCCAGCACCAGTGAAAACACTGATTTAGCCCAGCAGACCAAAACAGAAGAATTCCACTGAAGCTTTTCATTTCCAAAGCTGCCCAGGAACAAGCATTCAGCATTTTCCAAAGACCCTGGCCAGAGGTTGGTGTTGTTTCTGGAAAGTTACCTGCAGTGGATTATTTCAGGTGAGGGGAGTGTGCCCCATGTTTCTGGGGCTCTCAGACAAGGTTCTGTCTACTCACTCTCAAGATCTCTACTGAGTGTCATTACAGCTGAGGCAGTAATTGGGAGGGAAATGGCACGGCAGGCTGTATATCCTCTGAAAGCACTCTTGAGTGCTGTGCAGAGGTGAAAAAGGGTCTTGTATTTTGTACTATGTTGTCTGCTTCTGGTGAGTATCCCTGTTTTGTTATATGTGGTTGTGTTGTCTTCGCTGAAGCCAAGCAACTAATTGCCGTCACATACTCTTATTGCCACCATTTATCAATATATGAAAAGGGATATGGCTTTCTAGGCCTATGAACTCATTATGTTTTACAAACAAAAGAGAGATTCCAAAGACATAGAAGCATCTGAAATCACCAAAGTGTGAATAGTTAATATTTTCTTGCTATAAAGAAAAATAATGATTATTGTCAGGAAAAAAAGTCATTTGCATTCTTAAAAATAATGGTATGAGGAAATCTGTTCTAGCAAAAGGGGAAATAAGTACTTTTAAGGTAAATATGATGTAAATTTTCACAGTCATTTTTCTA
Organism: Pampusana beccarii; assembly: GCA_013399365.1. Taxonomy (NCBI): domain Eukaryota; kingdom Metazoa; phylum Chordata; class Aves; order Columbiformes; family Columbidae; genus Pampusana; species Pampusana beccarii. The sequence goes on from VWYH01005061.1 coordinate 3,578,914, forward strand.
TTAGTTTTCTTGATAATTCAATGGGATCCCTAGTTTATATGCAAGCGAGCTACTTAAGTTAGACATAATTTGTTTACATGAACTGGGATATAGATGGGCAGATTGTTTTAAAGTATGGAAAGCTTAAAAATATATAAATCATTTTTTACAATGTAAGACATTTTGGAATTTCTTTTAGGGTAAGGATCTCATAGTCTGGAAGTAAATGAGGGAGCAGAGAGCGTATGGTAACTCTGTGTGTGCTCATTGCTGAAGGCAAATATGAGGTAATCGAATTACCTCAGCCCTCAATAAAGGAAACAAACATATTCTGTGTGACCTTGTAGCTGCTGAAGGCTAAGAGTGAATACGCATGATGCTTGTGCTCATTTAGAAACCATAGCAAGGAAGAAAATTTAAACAGCAGATCACTAGGGAATTCTATAAGCAACTGTCTGTATTGGGTATGCATGCACCAGTGCAGGAAAAGGTAGATCTGGGTGTGACAGGGGGTGAAACTTTTCAGCTGGTGTGCAGAGTAGCAGTTTCTCTTAAACCAGGAAACTGTGTTTTGCTGACAGAAAAAATTTACAGGATCTCATTTATATGTTGTGCTATGGATCAGGTAGGGTGTGGGATATATCATGCCTTATGCTGGGCTAAGGCCATTAACAAAGCGTTTCCAATGTAGTTTGGGAAAATAAAAAATTATACCCGGAGGGACTAGTCTGTATTTGTAATGCCCTTTAGAAACTATGGACAGTCATAAACCAGTGCTGATTAAATTTATAAATATTAAACCCTATGTTAGTATGATTTCAATTGGAGTTGGCACATAAGCTGCACTTAAAAAAGCAAAATATCAACTGATCATTCAGTAAATAAGTATTGAGTTTCATGACTGTTGTTTTAACATGCATATATTTAAACCTGTCCTCTTGTTTCAGGGGAAAGTAGCTTTGCTTTCAATGCTGCAGCTATGTTCATGTTTTACTTGCAAATCCCAACAGTTTCCATGAAAACTGGAAATAGAAAATGTGATTAAATCTGGTAGTTGGAGCAGCGTTCACTGGCTGCCCACTCTTCACTTTGGTCCCTGTGGTTCTGTATTAAGAGAAATTATTGTGACAGATCTCCTGTCATAACTAGGAATGCTTCATTCCTTTGCCGTGAGTGGTACAGAATCTGGTTTACTGCCTTCCTCTGGTGCATTGGGGCTGACCTGAACTTGAAGTGGGGCACAAGACTCCTACAGGCCAGTCCTTTGAAGTGGCACAAAGAATGCTTTTTCTGGTCTTTGCCTGACGTTTTTGCTTCCACGCATATGCTCATCCTTGAGCAGATTGAGTTGCAGACAGAAATTAATTTTCCCAGCAGAGACCTAGCAGGTTTCTACCTTTCTCTGAAGCCTGAGGAGCAGTCCTCTTGCTGGGGCTGTCAAGGCTTAAGTCACTCAATCACTTCCCCACTACTGTTGCTGTCTTGGGATTAACTGTCTTTTTATCTATCTGTGAAACAGGTGCCTCCTGATAACCACGGTACATGAGACTAAATTCTCTAGGCTTTGTAAAGGAGAGTTAGAGGGAAAAGCAAAGACTGTGGAAATTGGGTTTCTTGCCTTTGAATTTGTGAATGGATATGACTAGAACAGAAAAATGAAGCAGAAAAGATTTAAAAAACCTTTTTCCAAAGGCAGCTAGTGCTCTGACCCCCTGCAGTCCCTGTGGAGGGTGGTGACATGGCTGCACCCCGGGGGAGCTGCCACCGGCCCCGACTGTGACTGAGTGCTATGCACCAATGGACTCTGTTACCTCCTGAGAAAGGAGCAGTCTGTACCTCATCTCAGACCTGCTGACAGCTGCTGGGAGTTGGCCTTGTGCTGCTTGTGCAATGGCATCCCCTGATGGAGAAATGCCACTTGCTATTGAATGCAAGTTATACAATGCAGGTGGTAATTAGTGGAGGAAAGCAATTAGAAATGAATGTTCACATGAATTTTTCTGAAGTTGCATTTTATTTAATCTCACTATTTTTAGCAGTTGTTAATTATCTTCTATACCTTGATAATACTGTACATCTCCTTTATGGTATGATGAATAGTTGTAGTTTAACTTTTAAAGGAACTAAGAACTTGCATGTGGGCTGTATTGAACACCCATTAATAAGATGTTCTTATAAGCTTTAAGAATAATGTTCTCCAAGAGTTGTGATAACATTCCCTCTTAGAACCTTTTTAATGAAATTAAATTCTTAAATAATATTTCAATTTAAGGAACAAGTGATTCCATTCCCCCCATTTTTTCCTTTGATGAAAAATTTTTCGTTTTTTGTGCAAAAGAGGTGAATGACTAGGAGTAACTTTACTTGTTCCCATTTTCTTTTCCTTTGGTCCATGATTTCCTTTTCCTTGCTGCTCTTAAACCTTTCATCTTGTTGTTCTCGCTTTCCTTTCTTGGTCTCCACAGTGGTTTTCCTGTTTTACCCACTGTCACTTTTTTTTTCCTCTCTGAAAACCTTTAAGCATTGAGAAAGTAGCTGGATAAATATATATGTACTTCTAGGGGTACTGAGTTACAATAATGGTGGAAAAACATTGGCTGTCATTAGGGCTGTGTTTGATTAAGGCCTTTTGAATGTGTCTTGGGATGCTTACAGTAATGTTAACAAAAAAAAATGACTCAGAAGAATCTTTACAATAAACTCAGAAGAGATCTACAAGCTACCAGAGAGACTGAGAGGAGAGGATTAGGGATGGGGAGAAGCCATTAATTGTATTGGTACCAATGCTGGTACGTGATAAGTGTTTAACGGGCTTGGACAATGCGGTGCTCTGCAGGGCGAAATAGGACTGGACATCTGTGGCACTCTCAGACCTCCCACACCAGAGGTTGCTCCTTGAGGCCAGTTCAAGCTGGGCAGGGTTTATTTTTGCAATTGTGAAAATGTATGCTGTTCATGACCCTTATTTTTCACCTGCTTTTATTTGTGGTGTGTTTCTGTTAGTTTCTACACTGATCTTGTGAACAGAATACTTCCACTACTTAATGCTACATGCCAGGTTCATCATCTGTAAGACTACTTTTGTATATGCTTGGTACTTAATCTCTTCATTTTACTTTCATGAAATGACATATAGAAAAAGGCAAACTATGTAAATAACTAAACTTCATATGTGTTCAAAAACTTTATTAAGCTCCCGTCCTACTTAATGAGATTGGAAATTTTACGTCTATTTAGAATTTGCTTTCACCTGCTGGGCACACTCTGGACAGTTCAAAGCAACTATCCTCTTCCAGAGGCAAGGAGTAATGCAATGGAGTAATGGCTGTCGCTGAAGCATTTTCAGAACTGTTAAAATTCCCAGAAATTCTGAAAATGAAAATGCTATCCAAAGCTAAAGTATCATCCAAGATGTTGAAACTAATTGCAAAACATGATCTGACCAGACAGGAACCTGTCTTTAAGGGAATCTTGGACTTTCTCCAGTGTCTTTTTTTTCCATAATTGCTGTCAAGACGCAAAGTAGGGATGTCTTTATAACCTGTGCTGTATGTGGAAGCAGTGCCTACTGCGCTTTTTGGAAACTTGTAGTTGGAAGTAAGATAAAGGTGAACCCCTGGCTTACTAATTAGATAAGATGGATAAAAGTGGAAAGAAGAAATAGGGGCACAGGACTGATGCGGTTAGTAGCGAACGAATGAATCTCAGGATCTTCACAGATTTTGGAAATGTTCAGACCCATGTGACCTTTTTTTTTTCATGAGGTAACAGAAAATCACAAAGTATTTTTTAACATGCACATAAATAAAGTAGGCTGAGGTCCAACGGGGCCTGAAGTGTTAACATGCTTTTTTTTTACTTCTTTGGAAACAAACAAACAAAACCAAACAAAACTAAGTGTTATATTGAAATCGTAGCATTAAATAATGCTCATGACTGAACTTTATATTAACTTTAAATATTGTTTGTGATTACCCTGGAAGCTGAAGCCAGCAGACAACATGAAAACGAAATGGGTGACTGCTATTTGTTTCCTTCAGTGAGAATATGTTTGTGTAACTCCAGACAGTTTTTTCTGTTGCTTTTGTAGGTAACAGTAGTGGACCAGTTAGAACCAATTCTATACAAAACTTCGCAAGTGTTGCATCTAGTCCAAGCCTGACAAGCTAAAACATATCCAGTTTTATTGACATGTATGTTCTTAAATACAGATAGAATTTTGACTGCCGCCATCTGGGGCCAAAGCAATTTTATATTTCTGATGGTTTGTAAGGGTGTATATATAGTCGTGCGAGACGAACAGAAGAAATCTTGAGGCTTGCCTTGATCTGGCAAGTTGTATTATAGAAGCTTATTAGAGCTATTACACTTGCTGTTTTCTGATGAAATTTGCATATAATGATTGTTTCCCATTCAGCTTCTGCTGAGTGTGTCAAATATTAAAACAAAGTCTTTAGAATAGAACTTTCCATAAAATGACACAGTACAGTGAAATTTCAACAGAATCTAATTTAAGCAAGAGACAGATTTTCTTCTCATACTTATCCCAAGAAATGCGTTATCTCAGTCTACTGGAGTGAAGATGGAATGACCCTCTGCTTGCTTGAAGCGAGCATCCACTAATGTTATAAGTCAGAATTGTCTGAGTATAGCACTTTTAATTAACAGTAATTTTTTTTTTTACTTTTCCATGAAAGGTGCATATCAACAGGACAAGCCTTCTGTCTTTCTCATTCTACAGGATAAGGGTTTGTGGTCCTAACAGCACAAAGGAAAATGACAGGAACTGACTCAGAAGAAGTTGCAGCAGCAGAAAGGAATTGAAGTGAATGGCCAGCACTGCCTCTCCAGGTGAAACAGGCCACACACAGCAATTTTACTGAAAGTTCTTTAAACAGGTACAGGGTAAGTTCCATGGTAGCCTATGAGTTTGTTAAAAGGTAGAAGCTAGATGTCCTTGTGCTCAAGGCTGTGCTTTGAGAGGTCAGAAGTCAGTTTTTACTCTGCAGTTAATTTCCATTGGTTTCAACTCCAAAGTGGGATATTTATGCCAAATATTTCTGTGGAGGCTTTAGCTGCCAATATAAAATATTGCCAAAACCTTCCATATGGCTGATGCTTATAAAACACATTTTCAATTGCAGTGTCTCCCAGTGGATGTTTAAAGCTTCAGTTGCTGAGGATGCACCTGAAATATGAATAATTCGAGGCTTTGCAGGCCAGTTCAGAAGTGTTTCTCTTGGTGTGTTTCTGTAGGCAACATTATCTCCCTAATCCAGAACAGATTTATTTTCAGTGGAGGCCACATAGTTATCCTTATTAATTCTGAATTCATCAGATGACGTATGACTCATCTTCTGCTCTCAGTAGGATGTCAGATCATGTCTTCAAAAGTGGATCTCAGCTCAGCCAGCTCTTAACTCTCAGGTGCGCCCCCAATGCTGTGGGATTCACCACCTGAAGTTAACACACCAGCTTAACTGCAATACATAGGTACTTCTAAATATCATCTATAAAAGCCAACATGGTGCTTCATTAAAAATGTCAACGAGAAGGATCTAGGTACTGAAGGAAAATACTGAGCTGGAAAAGGAGTCCTCTCCAGGGGGCATTACTGCCTGGACCCTGGTACTGCCATGAAGTGTCTAAGTCAAGGAATTCCTCTGCTAAACAAAACAGGGCAAAGAAAAAGTGTTGCTGCGTTTCTGTCTATGAGCTGAAAGAGTAAAATGTTTTCACAGCTCATTGTGGTTCAACTTTTCTCAATTCTTCTTGGAGTAGCTGTTGAATGCCGTGATAATCTCCTAGTACACTTATTGGGGAGGGATCACTTCTTTTTATAGGCTCATTTAGACTGTGGGAGATAGCATGAAGTTATCATCAAAGCTGTTGATGCCAGAGTGTTGTTTTAGGACAGACTTTGATAGTAATGAGATATTTTGAAAAAAAGCTAGGAGTATTTCCAGCAAGTTAAAAGATTTCCTAACACTCTATTGACAACAACTTCAAACGTGCAGAGGTGGTTACAATTTTAAAGCAGGGTAGCCTTATTAACTTGTCTTTTATTTTAAGAAAAAGAGATGCTAGATTGTCATGGGAAGATATTTGTAACAAATTAGAAATGATTGTGCCTTCTTGTGACTGAAGTTTTGAGAAATGCCTGACAAAGACTACGCTTAAAAGAGTCTTTCAGTACCTACAAATCTCAGACAGAAATAAAAAAAAATAGTCCTTCAACTCAGCAGTAAGGAGGATGTCATCTAGTTAAAAATGAGTGGAGCTCAGTGTTAAAATGAAAGCATTTTTCAGAGAAAAGGAGTCCTTCCTGAAAGAGTTGAGCACACTGAAAGACGTGAGCGTCACTGCAGGAGTCGGTAGTCACCCAGTCTGCCACAATTCTGTGACAGCAAATGGTATTTACCCTGTTGTTCTTTACCCTACATTCACTGACCAAGTGTTGCAATCTGAGTAGTTCCATCTATTGAGCAGCATTGGAAACTTGTGCATAAATTTGCTGCTGCTGCTGGTTTGCTTTGAGTTGGCTTCGAAGTTAAGTCAGTGTTGCAATGGCACTTGAAAGTAGGTTGGGTACCTGGAGCACACATAAATGAGCTACATCTTACAGTTGCACTGTGAATTCTGTTCAAAACTGGATGTTCTAAGTGTTGTTCTTTTAATTTAACAAATTCATCAAGAACCTATGAAACAAATTGCATGACATTTCCAAGGCTGGTTGAAAAACATTGTTAAAATCGACCAGTCCAATCACTATGTGTTACCTACAGTCCTATGCAAAAACTTGAAGTGAGAATGAAATCAGTCTGGTATTAAAAATTAATAATGAACTGTAGTAAAAAGGTAGCATATACTGAAATTTTCCAAATCTCAGTTTTGAGAAGAATATTCACTGTTAGATATTTGCAGTTGCTCAAACTGTTTACTGAAATACACTACTTGTAAGTACAGATTGTGCACTGTAGGCAATTATGCAAGATCATAGTCATTATTTCTGGTATAACAAACAAAATGATGGAAATAACTTAGCTAATTTAGGAAAAGGCTGCTACCACAGCTACTTGAATCAAACTGTATTCTCCAAGCTGTGATTTATGGTATATAGAAATCAGCGAAAAGTCCCAGTTATATAATCTAGGTCGACCAAATAAAATCACAGTTTGGCACATAATTATGTGGATTTTCTAAAAACAATCTAGAGAATTATTTTTCCAAGGGCAGGCCTAGTGTATAAGGTTAACACAAGAAAAAAAAAAAAAAAAAGCTGGCTTGGTCCTTCTACCATTTATTTTCAAAGTTTTTTGAATGAGAGTCACAAGTAAATGTCATTTGAGTCAAAGGTACCAAGTATGCACCAGTATAATGCAAACTATATTGCTGCGAAACTCAGTTTTATCAGTAAATAATGGCATTCGTGTTTATCACATGGTTTTATAATAGACTTTGAAGTTTGAAGATATTAACTGTAGCTCGAATGTAAGCAGACAAACAAGGGTCAGCAGATGAATAGTAACAAGGAATTTCATTTAACACAGCTGCACAATGTGGATCTGTTTTCAAAGGTGAATTATTTTGTTGCACAACAGAGAGAAGAGCCTAGTGGCTCTTGTTGCCACTTGAAATTCAAGCTCAGCCAAAAGAAGGGTTCATTGAAAATGTTTTAAGCATAAAGCATTACAAATTTTTAAGCAACTAGTAAATTCAACACATGGAAATGTGGAATTCATCTTTCTAAGAAAAATATCTCAAGGGATTTGGCATAAACTATTTTCCATATGCCAGCTAACAAGAGCAGGTTTTTAATACTAGCATGATCACCCTGTGACAACATCAAGGATTCTAGTTTTTTTTCCAAGGTGTTTCCCTTGTCTGTCATTATGATATTACAGTTTTAATTACCTCAGAGTATTTATTAGGAGCTCATTCAAGTTTCAGATATCCTTTTCTCTGGTGGCACTGCCAGTCCTAACTGTCCATGTGTTACATCAACTGGATAGCACACATGACAAGGAAGGCTAAGCTTGCGTGCTGTGGACTGCCTATGAGAGATCTGGAAAAGGGCAATAGAAAACTAATCGCTTTTCAGCTACTTATGTATACCAGATTCCCACAGGGTCACAGTTCTTCCAGAAAATGTTTAGGGTTTTCTTGTTCCTGGAGGGTTAAAAGCTGCACTGTGGTGAGAACCAAGCAAAACGTTTGTGATTTAAGTGACAGGAAGAAAAGGACAAAAAGGGATACTCGGCCAGCATATGACTTGCTGTTTGACATGCTGTTTATTAATGTTTTATACCTCAGCTAAATGAGTCATGGCTTTAAGTAAGAGAAGAACAGCAGTGACAAATGGCAGATGTGAGGTTTTTCACAGAGCTATCATTCCTAAATTTAACCAGCAAAACAATGGCTGAGGGAGAAGCTGATAGCTCTTTTCAAACAGCTTTAGAACTCTTGACAAAGCGAGCAACTAGTTTAAGCTGGGAAACTAATGTGGACCAGGAGTAGGGCAAACGGGGACCGCTTTTTCCTGGAACATTTCTTAGGTATTTGGTTGCCCTGTGTGTCGCAGGCTCTCAGCTTGTGTCTATAACAATGTTTCCAGTGAACTATATTAAGAAGGAAAAGAGTTCCAGTTAAAGGCTTTGTGAGATCTTGAGAGAAGACAAGAAAAAAAATGTTAGTTAACATTTTTCTGCAGGTCTTTTCTGTAGCAGTATGTCTGATAAGGAAAGGTAATCTCTGGAGTTAGCAGAGTTTTTTAAAGCTAAGAAAAGATGGTTATGTCCTTCTCAAATGAAATCTCAAAATCTGACAGTTTTTCTCTTAAACTCTTTAGTGTTATCCAATGTTAAATGCTGAGTGTCTGGTTACCGTGGTGCATATTTTGCCTCTGAATTAAAACAAAAAAAATAATAAAGTCTTCTGGAAGATAATTCTTTTTTTCATGGAAATAAGGTCCTAACACAAAGAAGGTTTCCTTATTAAAACCAGTCTGAACATAGATAACTGCAGTCATCTTTGTTCACCCATGTTATATCTGGGACTGCAGCCAGTAGTTTGTTCTGAATGTGGGAGAAATGAGAAACCTCAAATCTTAGGAAAACTTTTGTAGAGCTTTACTGAGAAAAAGTTATATGCTTGTCTCACTTGTGACCCCAATGCTACCAGAACATGGGTGAAGATTTCAAGGGGACTCTACGAAACTCGTTTTCCAGCATCATCCTGAAGGATCCTATTAGGCAGCTTTGAACAAAATCAGGCTGGAAACCAGCTGTGCTTTGGAAGCAGCCAGAGGTCACATTAGCTTAGACTTGGTGCTACATTAGAATGACTGTGTGTCTTTTGAGTGGTAGCTGTGTTGCTTGGGACTGGCTCCCAGGATACATAGAACTTGCTTGTGTCTGCCCACAACGGGCAGATAGTTTGATCAAACTGTTCAAATTCAGTTTGAGAAGGATGATGATCTTCAGGCTTGATAACAAAATGTCAGGCTACCTCTGGGCTGGATGTGATTTGGAATCTGAATTTGCCATCTCTCGTCTTGGGATCCCTGTGAGTGGTACCCCTAAGCCCCTGGGCTGTTCTGCCGTGGCCTTGCCCGTGGTGCCTGCCTGCACCTCTGCTCAACAACATGCTTGGTTGCATTCTCGTGGCCATGGTTCCTGCAGTGCCTTGAGCTTGTGGCACCACTGTGCTCCTAGGGGCTTGCCAACCTCTAGCTGATGGCAATGGATGGGATTGCTACTGACACTGTGAAATACAGGGTTGTTGGGCTCTTGTTCCTCTATGGAGGTGGTGTGTCCAAGGTAAAAATGGTGTTGCCAGCCAGTGTCTGTCCTTTCCCCACCACCTCTGAAGTCGAAGAGAGTTTCTGAAGTCCTTCAAGTAGGACTAAGCTATGTGTTGGGGTAATTCAAGTCTCACTACTCCATGTGTCTTCTGCCCATGCTCCAAGCCATTGCTGGATAAATTAGTCTAATCTTAAAGTCATAAAGCTGTATTTGTGTACATGGACCTTAAGTAGCTCACAAAAGATAACTAGAATTTATTTCCAGCCACAAGAAAGGACGTGGTTCCCCACTTATGGTCTAGCTATTTATCTTTATTAAAATGGATTGATGAGTGGCCAAACAGGATCTCATTTTTGTTGTATGCTTGTAAGTACTGGTTAGAGATTTAATTTGTGTGAGTGTGTGTATGAAAATGCAGAAACATTTAGAGAAAAAAAATAACAAAGTGAGTTTTCCTGGGGTCCAGTGCATGTGCATGCAGAACTATCTTTCTGTTTATCTGCCTTCTCTCTGTCCTGAGGAATATACAGGATCAAATCCAAGCTTGTCCAAGGCTGTTAAACAAATGCAGCTTATCTAGAAAACTTTTTATACTACTTGGGATGAAGTGCTTAACACGCAGTTGTTTTAACTTTTTAGGATTTAGGAAAGAGAGCACTAACTTGTGTTCAGGCATGAGACATTCTGATTTACTGGAATTTTTGGAAAAATGTCTCTACCAATTTCAGCTAAATTCTTAATTTAACAAATAAAGGACTGGAGCTGTGCATAGTGTCATGGTCAAAACACTCTTTGAAAAAATGCAAATTCTCTGCCACTGTTTCTTTAATAGGATGAATATTTTCTGAACTTTTTTCTTTGTATAAAATATTCTAAATCATATAAAAAGATCATGGTGAGCAGTATACAACATAATGACAAGTGTGAAATATTGAACTGCAAAGCTTTGATTCATAGCTCTATTTTCTTGTCTCCATTACATTTAGAAAAAAACTACTTCGATTCATTTCACAGTGTTTACTTTGTAAACAACTCATACTTGCACAAAACAAAGACTACAGTGGTGCTGAGTACATTTTTCAATGTGAAAAATTTGTTGTGCCCCAAGTGATTATTGGTACTAACACCATTTAAAAACCAGGTTGTTCCATTGCACTTCAGTTATTTTAAGGTGCCCAGGATTTCTGACACAATTCAATCTTTAATGCCCAGATTTGTTCCAGAAAACTCCTGTTTTGTCGAGGGTTTTTTGTTTTGTTTTTTAAGGAATTTGCTTTTTCCCACTTTCTTGGCCTTTTGGATTACTGGATTACACTGAGAAAGGTGCTTTTGTGTCTCTAGGCTTTGAGGCTAGCTTTGTCAAGTGTTGTAGAAGTGCATGTTGTACCAGCATACAAAAATGTGAGTCTCTTCAGGCTCTCAAAAGACTTGAAAGCAATGGCAACTGAACACCTAGCTGTTTCTGCAGATCTCACTTCCCTTAGGGTAGTTTAGGTGCCTCTAAAAGCTTTCTGTAGCATTACAACACCTAAGTGCATAAAATTGTCCAAAAATCTTTTTGTTGTTTAAGCCTTAGGCTGAAATTCTATAACTGAGAATGAAAATGGTACCTATCCTTTTTCTAGTCAGTTATGGCATTTGGTTATTTAATAATATTTTTAATTCATTTGGAACTGGATCCTCTTTTAACCTATTTTCCAAAAGTAAGGTGTAACCTAGTGCTAAGGTGGTGCTAGAAGGGGGAAATAAACTCATTTTTTGCCCACCTGGGCTGTGAGACTGAGACTCTCCACTCCTGTCCTTTTCCCTCATTCTTGTTCTTGCCATTGTTTTTCTCAGCCCATTGACCACCTCGTTGGTCTGAGGTGACTCTGTAACAAATAATACCTATTCCTCTTCCATGCCTGATGCCTAAAGGAGGCAGTAGCTGGTAGCCCTCTCCTTTTCATGTCTGGACAGCCTTTCTTTTTCTACCCCCGTGATTCATAACCCTTAGGATGTCAACAAATTCTTGTTTGGAGATTAACGTGTATTCTAGAGATTAAGGTGTAGGCTTGCAGAACGTGTTCAGACAAATTTTGGCTCCTATTTCATTGCCTAGCAATGATTTGTATGTGCTGACATTATGTGCTGTGACATTGATTCATGGAGATAAATTAACTAAAACTAAATTAGCCAGCCTGTCACAGAAATGATAATCATCTTTAACCAGGTTCAAAACAACTCCAAAACCCTTAAAAGCACAAAATTAAATTGCTTCTGTATACTGTTGATCCTGCTGTTTTTAATATGTATTCAGTTAAATGCCCTAAACCTTTTTTTTTTTTTTTTCAGTTTTGCAATTGTATCTCCTTCTGTAAATCTATTTTTTGGGAACAGCAGGTGGTAACATGAATAGAAGCAGCAGAAGTGTGCTAGCATGAGCCTTTTACTGTGTAGCACATTTTGTTACGCTTTCTAGATGGAGTTATGCAAAACATTAAAAAATAATAATAATTTAGTGTTCTAATTGAAAGAAAGAAATTACTCATTCAGAGCAAGCTGTTCTAATTTAGAATAATGTGAAATTAATCACATCTAACTAAATCACGGTGCAATAACATCTTAGCAGGGTCACCAGTCACAAACAGTATTAAAGAATGTTTAAAAGATACACAGGTTATGGCTGAAGAGCCTATTCATCATTCACATGAGCCGCACATTGCCTGTGCCTGACCATATTAAGGGGCCTAGGATTTATCCCTACTTGAATACTGTGTGGATTGTTTAATGTAGAGTGGTGCACAGGGAATTTAATAAACTGATTTTTTATTATTTTCTGAAATATCGTAATTATCTTTAAATTAGAAAACTGCTGGCAATCAGACCAAATATCTAGGTGACAGAACATGTTTTGATGTAATAAAACCTTCTGGAGTTCAGAGGGACCAATCCAGCTGCTGTTGAAATGATGGTAAAGTAACAAACAGCCAGATAAAAAGGGGCAGGATTAGCCATTTCCTGAGATTTTTTTAAGTGATGGTGTACACTGTCATTCACTGAGACTAGTACTTGTTAGGTGATCAGATAGTTTTTGAAAATGTAGTCTATGGCTTTCATAGAAGTGTGATTGTTTTAATTACCTTCTCAGAGAAAGCGCAGATTAATCACAGTAGGGGGAGACTTTCATATGAAAAACAGCCTGAGAGTCCAATTCTAATTTCATCAAAAAGGATAAGAAATATTTTATCTGCAGATGAGCAGCCATTACCTCACTCTGTCTGTGGATTTGCTCTGAAAGCTCTTCTGTGGAAAGGAACGATGGGGCCAAGCAATACTATCAAATTTTGTTAAAACTTCTATGTCGATCTCACCTAGTTATTTCTGTTGCAGTCTATCTTTCCGAAGTTTCCTGTTCTATCCATCAGCGTTTTTCCCAAAGTAAGTTCTCAGCGATAGTCTTGCATTTGAGGTGGTTACTTCTTCCTTTGTAAAACATTTGTAACTTGTAAAACGATTTTTAAAGGATTGCAAATACTAATCTTATATAGAAAATGTCACCAAATAGAAGTGAATATGGCATCTTTTGTTTAATTGTAACTGCTGGCATTTTGTCCAACAGGAGTTAAAATTTTCAAGTGTTTTTGCAAAACAAGGGTGAAAAGGGAGTAATTCAGTTGCTTTGCTTCAGAGTATGTGATATCCAGCCTTTAGAGCTTGTAAAATGTCAAAAGACATATTAACTATTTTTTCCAGTATCTTTTCAGAAAGTGAAAGCCATTATGCAAGATGCAGCAGCTATAAACCATGAAATCACTGTCCTAAAGAATAATATAGATCATTGCAATGATCTATGACAAGTGAATTGTGCTGAACTCTTTCTAGGAGTAATAAAATTGTTGTCTACCCATGGACGGGCACGGGTGGCCTTTTTCCTGCTGTCTGCTGTCAGTGTGGCGCGTGGCATTTGGTAACAATTCCCAGTATCAGAGCACAAAAGGCAAGAATAATCTGCCAGTTATCGAACCTTGCTGCAAACCTCAAGCTCTTTTGGTGAGCTGGGTGTATGTACTGCAGTATGACCTCCTATAAGACAGAAGCTGTTGGCTTGAGCTTTTAAGTGAGAAGTAATGGAAATGCTATCTTGAATCTGAGGTGAATTATCATCCATTCAGTCCTCCTGTATCAAGAATGGGACAGACTGCCTTCCCTCTTCGGAAATTGTTGAATTATGGGGAGTAGAGTGTTGTTTCACTCTCTTCCAGGTGAAACAGTGGAAATATTTCTGTTTGCAGGTGGCTATCACCAAATGATTCACCCAGAGAGGGCAGATTCATTGGAAGGCCTACTTACAGACAGCGATTTCCAGTATTTATTTTCTAGTACCCAGTAGGAGTTGATTTCTGCAGGCTGAGTGCTACAAACTGTATTTAGCATTGCTGCCATCAGCTCTGCTGATATTTAACAGAAGCAAGGTGAAGCACTGAGAGAGAGAAAATATATGTGTTAATAGTTTTTGCTTGCCTATTGCTGGTGGTAGGGTTTGTGCTGCAAAGGAGGACTGATGTATTACGTGGAAGGGAAAGCAGATTTTGAGTTTTAAGTCAGCATTCTTGCTGGAGCTAACAGCAAACAGGTATTCCAGTTTTCACTCTGTGCATCTTCTGAAATGTCTGGAGTTCATGGTTGCTGCAGTAACAAGAAAAATAATCAAAGTGTGAAAGACAGGTTACAAGTTCACTTAGACCTCTGTTTGGCTTTTAAAAATTAATCCTCTTTGATAACCTGAGGTGACTCAACAAGAAAGACAATTGCTCTCTATTTTTCCAGTTTCAGATGCTAACACTTGGCCACATGTATCTGGAGCGACCCAAGTAAGATTTCTTCTCAAGCTGGTGCATGTGTATTTTTGAGGACTCAGATCTATGAAGAGTTTTGATGGACTTGACTTTCTTGCATAGCTCAAACAGCTGGAGGCAGGACTGGCATGAAAATCCAAGTATTTGAGCTTGAAATGACATGGCTGAAACATTTTTTCAGTGCAGTTGGAGTTAATTTGGGGTGGCCTGCAACTTCCACAGAGTATTCCTACGGGTTTAATAGATGTTCATTAGTGGTGGGCTAGATCACAAGCTGGCTTGTTTTCTACTGTGAAGTGACTGAAAGTTTTCACCCCCAAAACATCAGCATTTGAGACACAATTGCGCTTTTACAAGCTGCATGATGTTTGATGCCAGGGCTGGTACCAAGACCACAACTGTGTTTCATAATAATAAAGAAAACAAGCAAAGGTGATGATGAAATACCAGCCTCTTTGATGCTTCACTTAACTGAGTGTTAGCTGGTGTTAAGGCTGAGGTCAGTGCTGGTAAGTTTGCCATATGATGATTGATATCAATGCTTATGTTAGCACTGAATCTTCTCAGCATAGCAAATGCCTGTATGATCAATGGGTCATTAGCTCACACTAATTTGTCTATTAACAGGGTTTTAGAACTTATTATTTTGGGACTGAGTTTGTTTCTTAAGGAAGAGCCAGCCACTGGGTCATCAGCCACATATGTTACTTGTAATTCCTCAGAAAGAACTCAGGCAACTAGAACTCCTGTGCATCACATGGGCAGCTGTCTGTTAAGGAAGATTAGTGTATGTGCCTGACCAGCGATGCACCTTTGTGAAGCTGCAGAGCTTGTGTTTTGTACTCTGACTCCAGGCATGGTTTAGAGTTTCCGTGAACTCTTTCTCCTTCATGTCTATCATCAAACTGTGTTTATTAGAATTTGTTTTATGGCTTTTAGTAATTATCTAATGATGCCTCCTACAAATGCAAAGCACAAGAAAATGGACCTAGTTTCCGATAAGCTTTTCAAAAGATGATTGGTGAATCAGTAAGTTTTCACTTGGAAAAAAGGTAGGACCCTAGCGTCTTGATTATAATGAGATTGTTTCACTATTTAAAGTACATTTTCTAACATTAACTTCTCTTTCAGAAATAATTTAGGATCACTTATGTAACTGAATACTTGAGATATAGAATGGTAGCATTATATTCTTTAGGAAAAAACTTTCCCTGAGATGTATTTGATACTTCAAAATTAGTGACTGAAGTTTTGTCAGATAGTCATTATAGGTCACTTACTTGAAAATATCAAATTAATGATTATAAACAGAAACCTCCTCATATCAAAGTATTTTACTAATATTCAATGCACTAAATCATGACCGTAACACAAATTTCAAAAGTTAATGTCAGTTGTCATAAAAGCCTTCTTCCAAAACGGTGCGGCTTCCCTTGTCAATCCCTGTAACACCATCTTCTGCATTTCCCTGAAGAAGTTTAAATCCAAAGATTCCCTCAGTTTTTACTTAACATCTAGGACAGAATCTTTCATTTTGTGATAAATGGCTCTTTGTTTGAGAAGGAAAAGAGAGAAGATACTGTACTATAAATATTTAATACAATGTTTTGCAAATGACAGGGCTGAACACCAGTAAAAATAGAAAGAGAGAAAGAAAGAGAGAATGAAAAAGAAAGAAAAAGGAAAGGAAATAAATGAGAGTTGGACTATCAGGATATGAAATTACTTTTATAATTTATTTTTTAAATTAAAATGTGGAAATTGCTGTTAGATGGAGTATTCATTCTGGTGCAAGCTGAATAGAGGGCTAACAGCTAAAAACTGTGCAAGGTAATAGGTCTTTTACAATTAGACAAGGCTTTGTGTGATGGCCAACCAAAGTCTTAAAAAAGATACAAAAATGATGACTTAAAGTGAAAGAACTAGCAAGAGGTGTTCAGGATTTCTGATATATTTGAGGCTGACCAAAAGGGACATGAGGGCTATTAGGAGGGAGGATGTATGCATGATGATGCTGTCCCCATTGTTTCCCAATGTTCATTAGAATTGAACTAAGGACAGCAGAAGCAGATTTATGACTGGCCATAGTGAAAACTGTTTATTGAGGAATTTGTGACTATTTTCAATGAATGACACAGGGCAGTGTTTAAATTTGATACTGAATCAGAAGATAAGGAAATTTAATTTCACTTTGAGGGAAACTGTAGCAGTTTATAACTGGCAGAAAAAAGTAGGTGGTTTTCTGTGTATGTGAATAAAAAAAGAATACTGATCAAAGTTGTCACTGGAAAGAGAAAAGGTTTAGAGAAATAAGGATGGATGAATTGCTTCTCAGCACAAGCACATGAAAGCAAACTAAAAACATAATCAATATATGGCCTAGCATTTTGGCATGTATATGAATGATACTTACACTTATGTACATAATAGCTACTTTTTTTTTTTTTAGCTTAAAACCACTCTTCAAATAATAGTTTTAAAAAATCTTTTTTTTCTTTTTTTCTCCATTTGCATGACAAGAGAGAATAGGGGAGGAAAGGAAGGAGAGTAGAAGAAAACAAATCTATTTAAATAGTTTTCTTTGAGTGTTCTGCTTGCTGCAGCTTAGTTTCGATTCCACAAGTTCCTCACTAAACTTTTCTGGATGACAAAAGCCAGGAGAAGACAAAGTATCTAAAAGAATAAGTCCTAGCCCAGCACAGGCTTTATTGGAAAGGTCTTCATTTGCGGTAGGAAGAAAAGCCAGGAAGGAGCCCAAGAGAAGGTTGTCAGAAAGTGGGGTGAAGATCAAATGGAGATGTCACATGCACTGGTATTAGAAATGCATTCTTTTGAGGGAAGGGACCAATTTCTCAGGGTGATTTTAAAAGCTTCTTGCCCAATGAACCAATTTCCGTACCAGCTATACAATGTGAGCATCTGAGAGTGCAGAGGATAGAAACTGTAAAGCAAGTAATGTCAAAATAGCTTTAGCAACAAAGTCTTAGTTTGGGTCAATAAGAAACTGCACTGGGCTGGACTGCTACTGTTTCCATAATTTGTAAAGTTAGTCTTCAAGTTAATTCTTCACGGTGTTACAGTTGCATGGGGCCATAGTGAATTGTTGGTGTATCTGCAGTCCTTAGCAGAGTGTGCAGGGGAGTTGCGCTGGGCATGCAGCAGCTGCCTGACCAAGCACCCTGCATTGTGGAGACATGGGCTGTGCAGCGCGCCACAGCCACAGGCATGGGTGGATCTATGGTTCCTCCTCAGAGACAGTGAGGACAGATTTCCCCAACTTAAGCAAAGGGACTCTCTCCTGCATGTGTTAATTATCACTTAATTTCTGTATCGCATATAACTAGCAAGCTGTCTGGGGCTGTAAGGTTAGTCTCTCTCATCTATTCATGAACACAGCACGCATTGTTATCACTGACAGATGAGTCTGGGTTATAAAACTAAGTGGTGATTGCTAAATCTAGAGGTGTACACGAACCCATCTGTGGAGACATAAGGGTCCACAAGAATAAAGATTTCCAGCCAGCCTTGTTTATCAGCAGGGTCATACAGCATGAGACAAAACATTTTGGAGTTAACCCACACGTTAGGTTAATGTAATTTATTTTCTATTCAAGCACTCCAACATACTTTGCAACTTTGTGCAATGCTATTTTAGATATTGATGCTTTTCTTGGTAAATATTGTGGATTTCTTGATAGATTTTGTGGAAGCTGCCTGTCATCACCAGTGATGGAAAGTAAAGCATGCAGGAAGATGAGACAATAGCCAGAAATAGGTATACAATGATAAGACCAACCTTCAGCTGTATCTAAGATTCTAGTCCAATTAGCAGTGAGTTTTCCCTTATTTAAGAGAATTTATTATATGTTTGTCTAAATGTATAAAAGCATGTAAACCTAAAGATAAGGATTTATCCTCAGTGCTCTCCCCAACCATATGTTCACAGTAAACAACAAATGCTCTAACTAAATTTATGTTTCAGAGGCTGCATTGACAGTTTTAATAGCTACGTTATTTTTTATGTAACCTAAAATTACCTAATGATGATGGTAAGCTGCTCCATTCCTTTGAAGAAAGATCCTAAAAGCTGCGGTACTAATATGGATTAGAGGTGAGTGTATCTCAAACATATCTGTTAAAGGATCTAAGGCTAATAAGGTTTACTAGGCATTAATTGCAGTGGCTATTTAAAAGCTCGTAACATGGATCTGAAAGGAAGTATCTCTTCCAAAGTCTTTGGGAATCTCAAGGGAGTCAAAGAAAGGAGGAAAGGGATTCTTTCTGTTAGTAGCTTTGTAATCTATTTCTTTTGCCTGTACTAGGCAATATAAGTACAGATTTGGAAGGAATAAAGTTTGTTTTAAAATGTGTTTTAGGATTACACAGTGAGTATTTGCTTTCTCAATGCTCAAAGCGTGTGATGATCACAGCTTTTACAAACTTCAAGCCCAGTTTACAAAACTTATGCTAAACCATTTATGCAAATTCTTTGGTTTTGGATTTGTTTTGCAGCAGCCATCTTATTGCTTGCTATTAAAAGGGACAAAATAGCTTCTTTTATCTTTGTAAGAGAAAAGGTTACCACCTGTGCATAAACTGACTGGCAGGATTTTTCAGTATGCAGAAAATTCACTGTCCTTTTTGAATGAGAAGAAAGTGTCATACAAATGGATCATCTAGGCAAAAAAATAGCATACAGTAGCATGAATAAATTAGTGGTTTTGACAGGGTGCAATCTGGTACAACTCATATTTCACCACTGCTCATGCTTATCAGCCTGTAGGTTTGTGACAAAATAATATCTAATTTATTTGAAGGTGAAGTAAAATTTCTAGAAAACCCAAGACTTGATTTTTGTTAAAGTTGCAAGGTGGTTTCACTGGCATTCTCAATAAAGAGGTAAAATATTTCTAGCCATTTAATTAGCAGGAGGCTTAATTTTTTTTCAGTTAAGTATAACTAAAAATGCACTGTTTCTGCATAGTCAGGTATGTGTTGGAATATTTTTTTTCTAACGCTGCTTTATAGTTGTAAACACATCAGTTTCACAGATCATAATCGGAGGAACAGAAAGGTGCCTTCTAATTTATTAGTATCTGTAAAGGTGTGTACAGGCTAATAATGGTCCTTATTTTACAGCACACTACAGCTTCTCAAATTCAGAATAGAAATTAATTTGTTAAGTATCACAAAAATTACATGATGGCATGACCTTTGCCCATTGATGTAAATATCAAAACTGTACAGACTTCAGTGGAAACAGAAGTGGATTTGGAGGTAGATGATAAAAGGTACATGAAATCACAAGAACCAAAAAAAGTCAGGCAGGAGAATATGATATGTGTATATACATTGTAGTCAAGTGAGGTAGCACTGAAGTTGTTTGAATCTTTGAAGTATGAAAGGCAATTAAGGAAAAAAAAACCAAACACTGCTCATTTCAAAAGGCTGTGTAAAACAGCCTTCTGTTAAGAACCAAGACAGGACTGCCTTCTTAACCACGCACACCCTCTCTTTACAGTTCTTGAGAAAACACATTTACATGAGAGGTCATTTTTTACTGAAGAGCTAAATGACAGTGGGGAGAGACAGAACAGCCCCACATTGCTTTGCTTTGTCGACTTCAGGAAGCAGCAGGAGCCAGCAGCTGCCACCGGGTGCAGGGTAAGCCAGGACACTAGTTGCCTGCCATGAAAAGTGAGCAGTACTTTTCCCTACCTACCAGTCATTTGTAGCCCAGGGAAGCAGAGAAGTCATTTCAGTAATTTCAGCAGGCTTTACATGAAGTCACCTATTGTAACTCAGCCCTTTTTACTCCAAATATAATTTAATTCAGGTCAAGGAGCTGGGTAACACGATTAGTAGTGATTTGCCATATCACTAGTATGATGTCCATGCTCATATCGCTTCAGCCAAGAGGATCAATAATGCTCATACAGAATGGAAGTTTCTTTAAATCCTCCATTTATCTTCTCCATATTCAAGACAAATGTTATCTGCAAAAATACCTGCATCATGTCTTTCTTTGCACGCAAAAACCAGCTAAATCTGCAGCTGATGTCATGGCACACTTCCATAGCCTACAGCTTCAAGATTTGTTTATGTTATGTAGACTAACTGTTCGGATGTTTTTCATTTTTAGTGTTGTTTTGTTACTTGCAATGAAAAATTGTAACAATAAAATAAGGATCGATGCAAAACAATGTCCATGTTAACCATAAAAACCAATTATTTGCAGTATTTAGGTGAAAGATTATTCTTGTTTGTTTGTTAAGTTCTTGATACACTTGGATGGTTTTGCAACGAATAACACAACACTGCAGCCTGTGATGACAGACAGGCCTTCTCCACATTTGGTCTTTCATTATTTATAAAAGGAATGAAATCTGGTAAAATTAATCCAGTTTGTTTGTTAACAGAAGAGCTTCTAAATGAGGTTTCTGCTTTTACCCCAAGGGAGAGGAAGAAGAAGAGAGAGAGGTATAGGAAAGAGTGTATTAATAGCGTACATGAAGGTGTCTTTAGGCTACACCTGGTGTAATTAGTGTACAATCCAAGGGAAGATGCTGGGAAAATTGAATCCAGGAGTCTGAGTGCTCTATGGAGCATAAACTCAGCAGGATCATTACAGGACTAGAAGAGCAAGCTTTTCTGGCCAGGGCAGGCCTCAGAGAAGGTAAAAGGGCTGCCTGAATGTTGGGAACTAAGTGAGTCTAATGAGCACTTGTTTTCCAAAACAAGGCTTAGAAAGCCTGTCACAAAGGGAGCCTGATTACATTGGTCTCAAGATAGGGTAATAAAGAGAATGCTAATTCCTTGCCATTGAGCTATATTTTAAAAGAGGGTCGTCATAGCATTGCAAGTACTGACTTGTGCAGATTGGCGTGTATATAACAGCTCAGGCACCAGAACTGCTCTCTGTTGATTTCCACTTAACACAAATATTTTGTTTCAAACATGATACAAAGTATCTCCTGTTGAGAACATTAATTTTGCTGAGAAACACTTGCTGGTGAGCTCTTCCATATCGAATTTTCCTTGGCAAGCCTGCAAAATAATACCTAATAAATGGATGGCTTCTGCTAGACGTTTCTTCATTTTGTTTTATACTTCCCTGGTACAGGTAAGGACATGTACCCAGGGCAAGGAGCACTCTTTCTGTAGAAAAGATAATTTTGCAGCATTCTCCCAGATTATGTTATTTCCTTATGTCTGTGTCCACAGCTATCACTGTGGGGAGGGGGAATTCTTGCCAGAACAGTTTTCTGTATTGTTATTGCCTTCTCTGGATCCTTTTCAATCATTTATTATATGACTCATTTAAAAGAAGTTGTTGCTGTATTACCACGTAGTACAACGGGGTTATACCTGTGCTAGTGAGAAAGCTGTACTGGGCTATTTAAAATAGGTTGGAAGACAAATCAGTGCATATTTTCAATTTAATCTGTTAGACCTTAACTCTCATTATTATCCACATTTAAACTGCTATGGCATTTTCTCTACTCCTGTTGTGGCCAGCTAGCTAAGCACACCTTAGAAGCCTATGTAGCCGTACCTAAGTAGCCTAGCCTGGTAGGTTGAGTGCATTTTTGAGCAGAGAGATGGGATTCTGTTAAGCCTCCTCCAGCACATGTTGGTTATATTCCCTGGGAAGGGTGTCTTCAGGAGGCTCCTGTGATTTCGGTGAGCACAATGGCCAAAAATTTGGAAAAGTACTTCTCAGATTGAGCTTTGGCTCAGCATCATGTGAGGGCCTGCAGTGGCATTGGTGCAGAGGGGGCTGGAAGGGGA
The DNA here is from genome assembly GCA_013399365.1 of Pampusana beccarii. NCBI lineage: Eukaryota > Metazoa > Chordata > Aves > Columbiformes > Columbidae > Pampusana > Pampusana beccarii. Next base: position 3,601,325 of record VWYH01005061.1, read on the forward strand.
GATACCACCCCCTTTGCTGCCTTGTTCTGCTGGGCACGGACGCACCTGGTGCAGCAGGAGCCCACTCTCAGGTAGAACACTGTGCACCTACTGCACAAGCTCTTTTATTTCACAGAATCACAGAATGTCAGGGACTGGAAGGGACCTCGAAAGCTCATCCAGTCCAATCCCTGCCCGGAGCAGGAACACCCAGATGAGGTTACACAGGAAGGTGTCCAGGTGGGTTTTGAATGTCTCCAGAGAAGGAGACTCCACAACCTCCCTGGGCAGCCTATTCCAGTGCTCTGTCACCCTCCGGGTGACAGTCCCAAGCTGACACGAGGTTGGCTTGGCATTTTCAGCTCTCACCTTGTGCATTCCGAGACGCCGTGCACGACGCTCAGCGGCCGCGGGGTGTCGGAGGGGACGGTGTCGGAGGGGACGGCGCCGGGCGCGCCCTGAGGCGCGGAGCAGCACGCGCCGCGGGGAGCCCGCCCGCCCCGGGGCAGAAAACCGTTTAACGGTCGTCCCGCTCCGCAACGGCGGGCGCGTTAGCAGCGCGCGCGGGGTTGGGGGCGGGGGGGGCGAGGCGGCCTCGCGCTGCGCTCTGATTGGCTGCCGCCCCGCCCGGGGGCCAGCTGGCCGCGGCGCAGGCTGCGGCCGACGCCGTGAAGTTTGCGGGCAGGCGGGTGGAGGTGGTGACTCTGCCGCTTCCCCTGCCCCGTCCCCGGCGGGCTGCTCACGGCTCTGCGCGCCCCTGCTTCCACTTCTGCACGTTCTTCCCCGCGGTGGGCTTCGCCCCACGCCCGGGAGGAGCGCCGGAGGGCGGCGGTCCGGCGATGGCGGGGCGCGGGCGGCGGCGCTGAAGGGCGAGCGGGGCGGACGGCATCATGCCGTCTTTGAACATCACCCCGGAGCAGTTCGCGCAGCTCCTGCGGGACAACAACGTGACGCGGGAGCAGTTCATCGCCCTCTACGGGCTGCAGCCGCTGGTGTACATCCCGGAGCTGCCGGGGCGCACCAAGGTGGCCTTCGTCCTCATCTGCGTGCTCATCTTCGCCCTGGCGCTCTTCGGCAACTGCCTGGTGCTCTACGTGGTGACCCGCAGCAAAGCCATGAGGACCGTCACCAACATCTTCATCTGCTCCCTGGCTCTGAGCGACCTCCTCATCGCCTTCTTCTGCGTGCCCTTCACCATGCTGCAGAACATCTCCTCCAACTGGCTCGGCGGTGGGTGCCGGGGCCGGGGCGGGCGGTCCCGGGTCGTTACAGGCTCGGCGGCCGCCGGGGGAGGGTGGGAGAACGGGCGGTGCTGCGCGGCGGTGGAGCTGCGCTTGTGGCCATGGAGCCCCTGGCACCCTCCGCCCTCCTTCGTGAGGGAGCCCCGGGGTGTCGGGGGTCCCCGCCGTGAGCCCCGGGCAGCCTCGGGCCGTTGGGGCCGGTCCTGCGCTGGGCTGCGCGCTCGTACAGCGCTTAAACTCTTCGGTGGAAACTTGGAAAGCCCGCTCTCTCTAGAGCCGCTGGTCGCGTTCGGAGTATTCTTGTCTCAGGACTGAGGCGTTCTCTCCAGGTGTGTAGCTCAGTAACCTCAGCCTGCCGTCAGCTGCTTTCCCGCACCGTTAAATAACTCTATACCACTCTCTCGGGTCGTGTTCAACCCAGTGCACTTTCGTGCTTGTATTCGTTAGAAGTTGCAGGATGTGTGCAAGAGAAGCTGTATGTTGTGTGGTGCTGAAGAGATAGTATTGTAGTACTGCCTTTTTTTTTTTTTTCCCCCCTTTTTTTAAACCGAAGTAGTGAAATCTGTCTGGCAAGTGAAAGAGCACTCAATCTTTATTCAGTTTAAGTTCGTCTGACAGCAGTCTAGTCGGAGTCAGACCTCCTTAATCTTTCATTAGGGAAAAAAAAATGTGTCCCTGGAGAATTAGGGGAGTGAGAGAACATGCAGGGTTTATGTAGAAATGATGCACTATTTTTAAGATATGCTACGTCTTGGGAATTATGTTGTATTCCTGTTGAAGACCTTTGGGCAAGGCCTCCCTGATACCTAGAAAGAACCATTATTTCTTTATTTTTTTGTGCATCACAGTTCTGAAGTAGTAGCATAGCAAAAAGTCAAAGGTGAAGTAACACTATAAATTGTGTTTCTCTTCCTTTTCTTGGTCTTAAAACAATGTCTGACAGTCTTAAGTGGAAAAATGAAAGGGACGGTTTTGCAGCAAGTAGCAGACAACTTCTTATACTACCACAAATTGAAATATTTTTCAGAATATTTCAGTATGAACAGGAAGGGTGTTCATAAAGTGATACTGTCATGTTTCAATTTCCAAGGCTTCCTGTGCTTCCGTTGTTGGGAGACAGTGAAGGTTACCTTCAAACATGGAGATTTGACTCCAATGCATCTTGTGGATTAGAATGCAGGATGGAAATTGACAGGTCAGAAGAGACTTGAAAAGCACATAGAAAATTTGGTTTCATTTTTGTCTGAAAAACGGGAACTTCCTGGGAGAAGTGATGAATACAAAACTCTAGGAGCTACTGATAATAAGGACAACTGTTTCTTTTTCTTATGATCTTTTGGGGGAAGTAACCCCTGTTTTAAGACAGCACAGATGTCAAACCCCAGAACTGATAAGGATGTGTAAATAAAAATAATAGAATAAATTGATAGCTATACCGTTGTGCCTTCCTTTTGACTACAGTAGTTCCAGTTCTCCTTGCTCAAAGAATACAGCAGAAAGTTCCTGGTGGCATTAAGAGATCCCACATAAATGGAAGAGGACTGGATAACTTTCCCTAAAGATAAGAGGTGTGATTCTTCTTACTTGTAAGGGAGACCCTGGTCTGCCAGTTTGACCACACATCTGACCAGAATCAACTGGGATTGTGTGGGATGAAGGCTCCACCTGAGGTGAATTACAGGAGATAGAGCACAGGCATGTGGAACAGTATGGGGAAACTATCTGTGTTTTTGTTTACCTCCTATTGCTGAGGATGCTTGACAAAAATCTAGAGGTACTGAGTGTAAAAGGTCTAGCATAGTTGCAACAAATATCTTCACATATTCAGTAGTCGAATACTTTAAAGTATATTGTTTTGTGTGTTTTACTGTACTTTTTGTCTACCTGCATTGATGTGGCAGATTGTCTTCAGTACAAGTAGATCCATCGGTCCCATTGACTTTGATAGCAGTCTTTATGGTCCTGGTAAAATAATTAGCTTTAACTAATACAATATTGGGAGGATGTAATAAGTAACATAATTGAGGTATGTTACCCTTCACTGTTGGGGGTGCGTGTGTGTGCAGTAAAACATAGAAAAACAAATGAGAAGTAAATTGATGATATCCAAAGGTCATATGATTCCTGAGGCTTATACTGTGAAGCATTAATTGTGATTACAGTTATACTCAAAACAGAACCTGCTAGTCCAGGAGGAGTCTTTTCCTTACTAGCTCTGTTGATTTAATTTTCTGTTTGCCTTTGATTTTGTAGTTTGAAAAAGGTCATTCTTATCTACCCTAATGCAACATCCCTGAGCAGTGTAAGCTCCAAATCTGTTAAGAAAAGGGTGATTCGACTATGTAATACATCCTTATTGGAAAAACTGATGTACGCTGAGATGTTTGATGCCAGAAATATCTTTGGGTTTTGGAGTACTTAGTCACTTTGTCTTGATTTAGCTGCGTTTGCATCACTAAGCAAATATCTGTACTAGGAGGTGTGACCTGAGATGTATACGCTTTGAACTTGTCTTCGATTTGGAACAGCCACAGTTTCAGAGTAGCTGTTATCTCTTAGGATATTATGGGATGCTATCAGAAAGGATTAATTACCATTTTGGTCCCTCTAAAGTGAAGGATGAAACACTTTCACCCCAATGGGTTCCAAGCGTGTATAGTTCAGAATGAGATTCCAAGGAAAATGTTGATAGCTGGTGATGTAAAGTAACTTAAATTGTGGATGGTAAAGTGCCTCCTGTAATATATAGTATTTGTCAATATTCTTTAGAAACTGAAGATTTCTCACATTTGTAGCAGTACACTTATCAGAACTTAGTTCAATTCTGACAGAACTGGGAAAAACTAAAGCACTGGCATGACTTTTTCCACAGTATATTCATTAATATGTTTTAACTTCACCTGCAGTTTAGCAACTGAAGTTTCAAGAAAGTGGATTCCACCTTGCACTGTTAAAGTATAGGCTATTCGAGGTGCATGGTCTAATCGCATGTGCTCATGCCATATTACACCGTTTTACCTCAGCTGCTGGAGTTGGCCATAAATGGACTTAAACTACCACAGGTCTACTATCCAGTGCTACACTCATACCTTTTTCTGGGCAGATGTATATATAATATTCTTTATCCTCTGTAGGTAATACATGAGAGACTTGTGCATCATGGATGGCAAACTACTAAGAGTGCAAAATGCCTGTATTCCCAAGAATGGATATAAAAAAATGTGTTGCTGAAGTATAAAAGACCTTTAAGGATATCATCTGCATGATGATGACTGACTTGTTTTCTGCCTGAAGTTACTAAATATAAGAAAACTGACCTTGCTTGTATTAAGTAAACTGGAGAGCTCTAGTCTACAAGATGTGATGGAGACTGTAGTGCAAGGCCTTGGTCAACTTTTTAACAGGTGAAGGAGCAATTGAACTTACATCAGAGAATGGCTTTAGGATTTTACCTTTGTTATCTTGACGAAAGAGAATCTGATTTTTAAACGGGGAATGAAATGGCTAAATCATACTTACAGGCACAATATCTGACAACAGAGGCATGAAGAATTGTTTAAAGGAATACCATTTATATCTGCAGCCTTCTGAAAGTGTTATCATTGGGGAAAACTACTCATTGCTTGAATAAACTATGCAGTTTTCAGCAGCGCATAAGGAGTACTTTTGGGAACATCTTAGTGTCTTGAAAAAGAGAAGCAATTACTCATTTTCATTCCCAATAATCCTCTGCAAATTATTTTCTTTCCCCATTGGAAATCATCAGTATTAAATGCTACAGTGCTGTCTTCACTAGAAATTTATTGGAAGTGTTTGCTGAAAGACTTACCTTGTAGAAACATAAAGATTTTCATACATATTTAAGATATTAGGCAATGTATATTTTAAAATATGAAAAAAGGCACATGTTTCTCTACTGGGGGAATGTAAGTGGAAAATGAGCAGGCAAAAGAGGAGATACTTTTTCAGCAAATCTTTCCAATAAAAACCCCCTGGTTTTCAACAGCCTTTAGAAAGTATTTGAAAAATATTAATCAGTTTATTTCTGGTTTAGGCATATTAGATGCCTATAACTACTTCATAGATTGCAAAAAAACTGAAAAAAAACCCCAAACAACCCACCATTCTGAAACATTCAACATAGCCACAGGAAACTGAAAAGGTGAGTCAGAATCTGAGAAATAAAGTTTTCTCAATGCCTAGTTTTAGCACATGAAGGCTTCAGTGCTGGGATCCTATCAGAATGTTTAATGTATTGGAGCTGTGTTTGTCTCTGCATTTGGGTTTGTTACATAGTTGTTACATATTTTGTGCAGCGTAGTATAAAAATGCCCTGGGTGTTCTCAAAGACGTGGAATAAGTCTATCTAAGCGCTCTGCATTGGGAAGCAGAAAGTGGCACCCTTTCTCCCCAAACTCGATGTGTCTAGAACCTAAGTTTGCCTCTTTTAACATCCATTAACGACTTTAGGTAGTTGATTTTTCACACGAATTTTGGAGTCAGATTCGAGAATTTAAACTTCAATTTAAGTGAGTATCTAGTTAGACTTTTCATTTGAATCAAATTAGTAAACATTGTTTTCAAGAGTAAGTCAGTGATTACACTAATCCTGGATTTTGATCATTATGTTGTCATTCTGATTTAGGAGCAAGGAAAATGCCTTTTGTTTTGAAAGTGACTGGTTAACTCAAGGATGTGATGCATATAAGCAGGCAATAGAAGAACAGTTTCTGGTTTGAAGTCACTCACTTTTTAATCTTTTATATTGTGTTTACCAGGTGATCAATAATTTTGAAGCTGGAGAGAAGAAATCTAATTTGGGTCAATTAACAGCAATACATAGGAAAAAAGAGTAGTCCGTGTAGACTGACTTATCTTCCGAGAGTGAGTGACTACAAATGGGATGGCAGAGATATGAGGTTGTTGTGTCAGTGGGCTTTAGCTGCCAAATCCTGCTGGAACTGTATATTCTGCCTGATTTTTTGCCTGCTTTTATTGCACTTCTCTTCACTGAAAGTAGAGGAAAAGAATTATTTTGATTTGTTTACAATGATTTAAAGGCTGCAGGAGTTTAAGATAAGGAATTAGTAATGACAGAACAAGATGGTCAGCTTGGAAAAAGTGAATGATCGAGCTTCTCAAATTCTTTCTCTTGAAGGTAGCTTTAGTAATTAATGATTTAAATCAGCAGCCGAGAAGCATTGTCTTATATAAATCGTAATGTTGTTTGGAATCTGCACTTCATAGCTATTTTTCTACAAAGGAGTTGCATGTTGATGGTAATAAAAAAATATGAGGCACCTGTTTAATTAAATGTAGCTCTTTTACAAGGTAGGAGACTACTTTTGATAAGTAAGAGGATATTTAGAATGTATGCATGTTATAAGTCTTTTTCCTTAGGGAAATTTAATCACTATTTTCTTATGTACTTTATTACATGGTTGTCATTTGCTAACTATTGTGAAGTTGTTGGCTGGTAGTTGCAGTGTAACTGAAGTGCAGGAGGACAGCATTGTTTTCAGCAGTTTCCTGTAGGCAGTGAATATACTGTTCAAATTGATGTATCTCTCAGATTTATTTGAAGCAAGTAGATCTCATCCTTTCTTACCTCATTTTTTCTTCATAGGTTTGAAGAAGAGTGCATACTTCTCTGCTTCTTTATTGTTTTTCACCTTTGAAAGACAAATACCTTTAATTGCTTTTTTCCATCTCACAGTTGACTTACCTCTTCTGATTATTACAATTTAGAGTGTTGTTTTCTTGACAGCAGCTGTAGGTTTATGCTTATGATTGGTTTATCTCAATACAACTTTTAAACATTGTTCCTAAAGGTTTGTTTTAAACCATATTTGCTTTTTCAGCATTATTTCAGTGCTATTGAATCAGGAAACACTTCACATTCCCTTTCTTCCCGCACTAAAATGAAGTGACTTTCCTTGGCAAATGCTCCCTTTAACCAAATTCTGATTAGCTTAATAACTCAAAAAACACTGTAAGGAGTGAGATTTAAACAATCTTGATTGAAACTCATTTAAGTGGGCTTTTTGTTCCTTACTTTTGTGTGTTACTCTTTCACTAATTGTCCTCTTTAGTTAGGATGTAAAATTATGCTTTAAAGAGTTAATAAATTTCCTCAGTTTTTCCACCGTTCAAGTGCCTTTATCATGAAGATAAAAAGCAAATCCATTCTTATTTTCAGATTGGTTGACAGATATGGAACTTCATTGTATTCTTAATCCAATGTTGATTTATTATAGGTAAGTGTATCATGACAAGGACGTAGTACCTGATACAAGTAACTAAAGTAGGTAGCAGCCGTGTTAGTGAATGGAAAGAAAACTGGAATAATACTAGCTGTTAACCCATATTTTCTCTAAACCATGTTCTCAACAGTTACATTTTTATCAGCTTGGTTAGAAAAAAGGCATAAGCTAGTATATTCCTTTAAAATCTTCTGTTACTCAGTGATATGTCTGAAAACAAAAATGCAAACTAGCTTGACATGTTTTTAATGTATCAGTGTTTCACATAGCTGCTTTTCACCTGTCCCAGTGTTATTTTATTTTCAGTGTTTAAACTATATTGTAGTAGCATACTTCCCCCTCTACCCCCAGAACTTGTGTCTTCCTTATAGTAAAAATAGGCTTTTTTTCCTCAGTTTTTCCAGAACAAGCTTACAGCTAACAGGCACTTGAGAATGGGGTTGCATCCGTTTCTTCTTGCTGCAGGTGAAGCTTGTTTCACACAAGGGGGTTAAATATTAAATGAAATGTGCATGCCTTATTGGATCAGGGACTGGACTTCACTACCTGTTTCCCAAGAGTGTTCCCTAATAGTGAGTATGCAAGTTTGCAGGTATTGTGTTTTTTTTTTTTTTTCTGGCTATGAAAATCCATATGTATGCTTGTGAGATGGTCCATTTCAGAGTAAAGTCCTGAAGGTGAGGTCCTAATGGTAAGGCTTTCTCCTCCAGGTTGGAGCACCAGCATTCCAGACCCCCTTTTCTGTGCTTCCATTGTTCAGTGACTACAGCATTCACTCAATTTAAGGGATGATGACATGCTTCATCTGTGTTTTGGGAAGGCTTAGATCTACCTACCTCAGCTGTTAAATAGAGTTTCACAAGCAAGGTTGTGTTAAGTGTCTAGAATGCTGTGTACAGTGTTGGACCCACAGTACAAGAAAGATGTTGAGAAACTGTGTGAGTTCAGCGGAGTGCCACTCAGATGTCAGGGGGATGGGGTTGGGGGTAGCAGGTGCCCTCTATGGGTGGAAGAGCTGAGGTAATGGAGTTCATTCAGCCTGGAGAGGGACAGTTTTGGAACAACATAGCAGCAGTTTACAGTGCATACAAGTAGGTTATCAAGAAGAAAGACCCAGGCTCTTCACAGCACTGTGTGGCAGGAGGATAAGAGACAAAAAGCTTCAACTGAAATAAGAAGGTGAGGCAGGATACAAGGAAAATCTTTTTCCATGTGAGGACAGTCAAGCAGCAGCAGAAGATGACCCAGGGAAGGTTATGCTGTCTTCAGCCTTGAAGACTTTCAAAATCTGAATCCTTTGGGCTTCATCTGGCTTGATTGCTGATCCTGCTGTGAGCCACAAGGTCAGATTAGAGACTACTCGAGTATGTTTTCAACCAGCATTTTTTTGTGGTTTTCCGATTCTCTTCTGTGCTTGTCAAGATTCACTTGAGACAACTCTGCGAGGCCATGCTGAGAACTGCTGGCCCTGAAGTATCTCAAGGAACAGGATGATAGATACAACACTTCGGATGTTAGGCAGCTAAATTGCAAAGAATGAAATGATGCTTGGACTTTCATAAGGGACTTCTGAAGTCCTGTCAGTAATCTAGTTCCAACTCAACACCAACAAGATTTCTGCTAGGAAAGAATGTGACTTAGGGCTCATGGGCTTGGACACAGTGTGTTGAAAAGATCTACTGAAGAGTTAATCTCCATGTAGATGTTCTGTGTCAGAGAATCTCTGGAATAACCAGTGTGGTCACTCTGAACTATTTAGTATTCTGAAATAATAGTTTCATGTTGTCTTTTTTCCTTTCTCTCTACACCACCCCAACCAAACTGCCACAATTCTAAAATAGTTATTTAACAATAAATGATACTCATTTTCCATGTGTACAAAAGCTGATAGTGCAAGTAGTTTGAAAACATAAGCTATATAATTTATAGTATTAAAAGACTTGGAGAAAGTCTTTAGTAATTATCTAAGCAGTTTGGAATGGCTGGTATATATTTATAAATAAAATAATGAAAATTTTCAAAACTAAGAACAGTCTTTATGCGTAAAACATTCCCTATTCTGTCAAGCACAATGGCCCCTGGTATCTCAGGATTGAATCCTATTCAAACACATTAAGGATGGTGGGGCTGGATCTTAAGTCTATCGACATCAGATTTCTGTTGGCTTTTCATTTAGCCATGACATCCTAAACATTGCATTTCTTTCATTTTTCTCCCCAAACATCTCTCTTTAAAACACTCTTGCAAACTGGAGTTGATTTTCATGCTAAAGAGTCACTTAATCTTGGTGAAGTTTTGCATATGAAACACTAGAGTGTCTTGTGATTTCAGAAGATAGGAAGTATTTGTATGGTGAGTGACATTTCAAGGCAAACAAAGGGCCCTAAAGTGATATGGCAATGTTAATAAAAATTGATAGTCAGAGACCCTGAGCTTGGCAGCCTGGGAGGTTTCAGGGAGATTGAAATACTGTTCTATTTTCACTGTTGATCCGTAGAGGCTTTTTGAGTAGCTTTTCAGCTACCGCCCTTCTGAAAATTTCATGTTATTTCCTGGTGGTAAAAATGCATGTGGCTGTTTTGCTTTGGCCACAAAGGTTCAGTCCACAAAGGAAAACTCATGACACGTGACAGAGCAAGTGTTTCTATTTCAGCCAACAGTGTCTAATGAAAAGCATCCTTTTGTTTCACAATTATGAAAGTGCTAATGTCGCTCATCTTCTAAGCCAGATTTGTGTGCACATTCGCAGTGTTGCTGGTGTTGAATATGTACTTGAAAGGTACTTGAATTCTATCCTTTTCCCCCTTGCTCTGCCCTTACCTTTTTGGAGCCACAAAAAAAGTTATTTTTTTGGCAGCTAGAGTTGGTAACTCCAGTAGCAAACCAGTTCCTTGTAAGCTACAGTGGCTTTCAGCCTGGCCTAGTGGACAGAAGCTTCCCTGTTCCTTGTTCTCTTCATGGAGGGTAGGATTAATTTTTGATAGTTTCCTGTTGCTTTCTTTTGGTTTTCTATGTGTTTTTGTTTGTTTGGTTTTTTTGTTTGTTTGTTTTGTTTTGTTTTCCCACCCTCGCCATGTCTGTGGCATCTTAAAAGTTTACTTACAATTGGATCAGATATTCTTTTGACTACTTTGAGTCTATGGATTATACCTAGGTAAAGTATAATTAATGATAAGTAAGGGAAATAATCCCAGCCATTGCTGAAATGAATAGCAGATACTGAACTGTAAGAATGTGAGGAGACTGAGAATGCAGACATACAAAATTATCTTAGGGTCAGAAATAGGGTCAGAAAAAAAGTAAATGACAAGTAGGTTGGGAAAGGCATTAACATAAGATTTTTGAGGGAGAGTAATTCAAACTGCAGTTTCTGAGATGATTGGGACTTAAGGATGAGCAGTAGAGAACACATATTCTATTCTTAACGTATTAGTCACTTTTGCGAAGCTATAGCAACAACGAAATCTGCGGATCTGTGCTAGCTGTGCATAAATACTGTAGGAACCTATACATTTGTGGAAATGCAGGCAGGAAATTGTGTCTAATTTGCACACTGTATTTAACAGAATGTGTTAATCAGGAAAGAGGTAGATTTGGAGCATGGAAGGATGATGAAGTGATTGAATTTTGCCTCTTGGAGGACTCCTGTAGATGTCATTTGGCAGAATGATGCTTAAAGTGCCAAAGTGTACAAATAGAGTGGTATTTTAAATGAGCAAAGGAATGTATTTGCAACAGCAGAAGAGGTAAACTTTTAAACAGTTAACATGAAGACCATAAAACTGGAGAGTAACCTGCCAAGGTAAAAAGGGTAGTAAGTATCCCTGTAACTTGGCACTTCTGGAACTAGATAATGGAAGTCTTGGTGAAAAGTGAAATAGAAATAAGTCTTAGACTGATGCAAACCAAGAAGTATGTCCTTAGAAGTCTTGGTTTTGCAGATGTAGTGTGTATGACGGAAGAATGACTATCAAAAGCTGCATTTGACTAGCAGCTTAAATAGGTGACTTAGCAGTTTAGCTGTTAAAAGAAATTGAATAATACTAGTCTGTTCGTGCACAGTAGCACTTTAGTAATGAAATCTGTTTTTGTTTTTATGAACTGCAACAGTTGCATACCTTACTTTCTGACTATTGCAGGTGCCTTTGCTTGCAAGATGGTACCATTTGTTCAATCCACTGCTATTGTAACAGAGATTCTTACAATGACCTGCATTGCTGTGGAAAGACACCAGGGAATTGTGCATCCACTAAAAATGAAATGGCAGTACACCAATAAAAGAGCTTTCACGATGCTAGGTAAGATTTTAGGTATCTCTGGTAATTGTGTGTATAGAGAAATAATCATCAGTGTAGAGCTAACAGAAAAAAAGGCACTGATACGACCAGTGATTCAGAGGGAGAGTTAATAATAAGCCTAGTAATGTTAATAAAATAGTGCCTCTGTGTATACTAGTTACTAGTCCAAACCCTCATTTTCTCAAACAAGACTCTGATAAACCTTTGTCAGCTTTTTTTTTTTAAGAAAGTTTCAAAATGTCTAAGCACTGCTAAAGAAATGTCACAGCTGTAAATGGTCCTTCCATTGTGATATGAAGAGAATATATAATACATAGTGTTGCTCATGCAAATTAAGTTGCTTTTACATATGCATACCAATAAATGAAGGTAACTTGAAAGAAAAGAAACTGATAACAAAAGAGCACGCTGTTATTGATGTGAATGTGGACTGATGTCTGCCTCATATACAAAACTTTGTTCTTTATTAAAATTGTCTACTTTGCCTGACTTTTTAACGGTGAAGCTGTTAAACAGTTCATACCAGAACTTATGCTGCTTGTTGTACAGACTATTAAAAATGTGTTTGTTTACAGGTGTAGTCTGGTTGCTGGCAGTTATTGTTGGGTCACCTATGTGGCATGTGCAACGTCTTGAGGTATGTTAGGTGAAATGGAAATTCATGTTTTAAACTCAGTCCTTGCTGAACCTTTTTGTGTCTTTAGCAATGAGACTGAATAAACGCCAGAGAAATGGGAGTGGGATAAGAGAAGTGAAACTTCGGTTCTGTGTGCCAGCATGAGAAAGGCTAAGGATTAGGACTTGCATGCGTTGGAAGAAGGACTACCAGCAGCGACTAGTCATGTTTACCTCCCCAATTACGTCAAGGAGCACTCATCGCATCTCTAACTTCCACTGAGGCTTACATTTGGTTTATAGGTGCACTGACACGCAGTATTGTAGGGCTTAGATTAGTGTTTCAGGATAACATAGTATTTCCTGAGATTTTGAATGGTGTCTAGTTTAAAATTAGCTGCCCATTATAGTTTAAGCAGTTACTGTATGCTTTCAGAGAGGAAAAAAAAAAGGCTTGTCAGAATCTACTGCTTGTGAATTTTAATGTTAACAAATATTTTTTTAAAGTGAATAATATGTGAGGTTTCTGTATACCCATCTTTACTTGCAAAATACATAACCATTGTCTCCTTTGAAAATCTTGTTTAAAAAAACCAAGTTTTTGAGGAGGAATGCAAATCAGAGCCATTCTTGGCCTCTCTTTGTCAACTTGGATCACTCAATACTTGATGTGGAAAATGCCTGGAAGAATTTTGTCACTTGGATAAGTCACTCTGTTGAGTTTTGGTTATTGTATCAAGAGCAAGGAATATTTGACTGTGCTTGTTTTTTACACTTGGATTAAATACTGTATTGACTCATATCCTTTGTACTTGTTACAGGTTAAATATGACTTTCTGTATGCAAAAGTGTATGTTTGTTGCTTAGAAGAATGGACCAGTCCAATTTATCAGAAGATTTACACAACCTTTATTCTTGTTATACTCTTTCTTCTTCCATTGATGTTGATGCTTTTTTTGTACACTAAAATTGGTTATGAACTCTGGATTAAGAAACGAGTGGGAGATGCTTCAGTTCTTCAGACCATTCATGGGAATGAAATGTCTAAAATATCAAGGTGTGTAAAGTGAAATATAGTTGGAACTTTGACTTCTATAAAGCACTTTTTCCCTGGCAGTTCTTGAAAATCAGTGTAAAAGAAAAAAAAAATCTATCTTATTCATTGGGAAGTCTACAGACACACACCAGATTTTTAAAGCTAGCTAGTTATTTAACACTTAGATATCCAACTTAAGGCAACTGAAACAAATTGTTTTCTTCAAAGTATATTGTAGCCACACCTTTGAACTCAAGCCCTTTCCATAAAGCTCATATTATACATTGTGAAATGCTTGTTTTTAAAAAATGTAGACCATGATTTAGAAGATGACTTAGGCAAGATGCTGCTACATTATTTCTCTATGTTCTGTGGGAAGTTCCTCATATAATTCTGAGACTGTGCACACTGCTTTATGATGCTATGATAAGTTAAAAAAAATCAGAATTCATTTAAAAACTACTTCGGTATAGTTTAACTCTATATAGCTTCTGAAGAGTTTTGAATGTTCTCAGATATGTTTGTGTGAGACTATCCAGATGGTAGCTCTCTGAAAAGTTATAAAAATCAGCAATTATCAACTTGGCTATTTAGCACTAAATGTGGTCTACCCTTAACACTGCCTCAAGTTTTTTCCTTTCGTTTGGCAAACTGATCTGTTGGCTGATGTGCTAGAAACTTCTGCTCATTGAGGAGAGTATCACCTTAAACTTTGACTGTAAGGAAAAAACTGACAAGCAGCTTAAAATAATTCTTTAGATATTTGTCTAACAAAGTGCCTAAGGAAGCGGGCACTTGTAAGTCAAAACTGAAAGAGGGTGCAATTTCACAAGAGTTAAGGTGACATATAATCTTTGGGCTACTCCTCAGCTTATTTTCACACAGATCCGGTAATCGCTACCAGTGAGGTGTTGCTACTTTAGCTGAAGTGAGAGATCCATCTTGGGATCTGTAAATGCAGTTATGTGAATTATATATCCGATGATGCCAGTGAATTCATGTATATCTTGAATTTGTGAGATATGCTAGCAGAGGCAGGGAGTATATTTCTTGCTGTTACTCCAGCTTTTTACCCACCAGCAAAGGTTGAATGTTGCACATATAATTTCATTTGCTTGCTGTGAAATTCTTTGTCATCGGGTGCTGCATGTATGGTCAGTGCTTCCAATTCTAGGATAACACTCTTGTTTTTTTGGCTGTTAATGGAGTTTCTTGTGGTTTTGGTTTGTTTTCCCACCTCCTTCCCCTACCCACTTCTGTTGGAATTGCGTCTGCTTGAATGGAGTGAAAATGTCTTGCAAGATACGCTAGGTGTCATTGCTTGCTGCAGCTGCAAAGTGCATTGCTTTCTCAAAAGAGAGAAAAGAAAGGTGTTAATTTACCTACTAGATTTATACGATGCTGCATTTTTTTGTTTGTTTGTTTAAAATGGAATTATGTACTTCTGAGCATTCTTTCAGGGTTTTATTGCAACTATCAGAACACGTTTGCTGATCTAACTTAATGAGATGTATTTAATATCTATAACTACCAGTCATTTCTAGTGATTCAGTATGGAATGTCTTGATGCAACTTCAGGAAGAAGAAACGAGCGATCGTAATGATGGTGACAGTGGTATTTCTTTTTGCGGTCTGTTGGGCCCCTTTCCACGTGATTCACATGATGATAGAATACAGTGAGTATCTGCCATGTGTCATACAGTAAAGCCTTTCTTAGTTTTTTTGATAATGGAACTACAGGTTTTGAAAAGCTAAGGCTGCTGCAGCATTTAGCTATAGAACACCTTCTGCTAGCAAACGCAAATGTTTTGCTTATAAATTCTGCATCACTGTTTTGTAATAGAGATACATAACCAACAACAGATGAATTACGCTGAACTCTGCAATAGACAGATCTGTGTTTTCTGTAAGAAAATGACTGTTTCAAAAAACCTCTTGTTGGATATGTTGTTTGGGAGATACCATATAGCTGAGATACACTTGTATGTCAGCCACATCTCCCGCACTGTGAGTAAAAAAAAAAACCATAATTTTGTGTTTGGCTGTAAACTCTACTGGACTTCATTGCAGGGTGGGTGGGAGGACATCCGAACTTTATGAGCTCTTTTAGAATGTAAACCCTTCAGAAAGGAGATTGTCATTACTTCTGAATTTGTACAACACATAATCCAGTCCTGTAAAGGAGGTTTATTAGGCATTGCAAGACTCAGGAAAATGCAAGACCTGAATGCTAGGATGGTGAGCGTATATCTCTACAGTCTTTTTCTTTCTATGTCTGTCATGCTATCCTCATTTGCTGAAAAGTCAAAAGTACCTGACCAGAAGGTAAAAGTTATTTCCAAGTGTAAAGCCTCTTGAACAAGTAACTTTTAAATTAAAATTTAGATTTAACTTAATATGTGAACACTTCTATTTACATCTACCTAAGATGTCATACTGCTTTGAGTTAAACTGCTATGAAATATTCATCTTTTCACCTGCTTTGGTTTTAATGAGGTAGTCATATTGGAAATGTAAATACTGGACATCATAGTGATAACACACAACTAATCCAGTTGAACTACTTCTGTACTCTAGACTGCATAGTAGCTTGGAAGTGTCGTCTATGCTGGTTATCTTTCCTTTTTGCTATGTGCCCTATTCTCTGGGGTCCTGTACTGTCCATCTCCCATCTCCTGCCGGGGGACTGTTATAGTATGTGGGACTGTGCAGCTGGCGATGCGTAGAAAGTTCGAAGTAGCTGTTGTGCTTGCAAAAGGCAGCAGCTGCTTCTTTGCCTTCTATCAGAAGCAAGGTCATAGCAGACAAACTGGTAGTCCTGCAGCCAGTCAGCTGAACAAAATTGCATTGATGCCTGGGCAGAATCAGAAATGCAGAAGCTGTAACTATTAAAGTTGTCTGGATTGTACCATGTTGAGATTGCCCATAACACTCCACAAACTTTGTTTATACAACATTTTGTTCTCTTTTCATTGCTAATTTCAGGGACCATTTCAGGTGCTGCAAGGGCTTTATTTTATGTGCCATGTAAACTTTTGTATTTATTTTTTGTATTTATTATATATTAAAAGTTTGGTAGCTAAGTGTTTGAATTAAAGGAATTAATAGTCTTCTGTGATAAGAATGATTAAAAAGTGGGAGATGGGACCAAGCAGATGCATTTTTACTCTAAGCCAATCTGTGCTAATACAGAAAGAAACAGTGTGTGACAAGATAGGGATTGGTGTTATGGGAAGGTTTTTGGCTCATAAATTGTCTCTTTTGCACTTCTTTGTTCTTCTTTATATATATATACAAAGCAGGACTGTGTGGTAGATCTTGATCTTGTCTTGCTGATAAAATCCTATTGTTAAGAACCTCCAGTAAGGCCTTCTGTGATGTTAAACAAAAGCTTCTAATGCTGGACTGGATATAAATTGGCTAAGCAGTGGGTACTTATGCCATTACACTTACAGCATGTTTCCTTTTTCCTTTCCAGGTAACTTTGAAAAGGAATATGATGATGTGACAGTGAAAATGATCTTTGCAATTGTCCAAATCATAGGATTCTTCAATTCTATTTGCAACCCTATTGTGTATGCTTTCATGAACGAAAACTTTAAGAAAAATTTTCTGTCTGCCATTTGCTTCTGCGTTGTCAAAGAAAATGCATCACCAACCAGGCAATTTGGGAACTCGGGGATTACTATGAGACAGCAAAAGGCAAGTGTTTCTCAAAGAGGTCCCATTGACTCAGATGAAGCCAGGAGGGAGGTGTTCAGCGATGGCAACATTGAAGTCAAGTTCTGTGATCAGCCAGCTTCAAAAAGGAATTTGAAAAGGCACCTTGCCTTATTCAGCCCTGAGCTTACTGTGCATTCTGCATTAGGAAACGGACAGTAACATCATGAAGATTTTGAGAACGGAAAAAACATTCTCTTTATTCCATAATTTTGAATAAGCCATTTTAAATAAATTTCTACTTTGCATGCTGAAATGAGGGGAAAAATATTTTGTGGATTATGATAATGTTTGGGTAATGGTTGAGAAAATGTAATCTATTTTATAAGGATGAGGATTAAGACTCTGGAAAACAATATTACTGTGTGATTTCCAGGAGAGAAAAGAAATACCAAAGACAAACAAAAAGTCCCACAAACATTTTTCTTCTTAAGTTTGCCCTCTCCTTTAGGTAAACCAAATAGCTGTTGCTTCCTCTGTTTACTTTGTGTCTGGACGTTGGCACACTGCTGTACCACATGCAGCTGAAGACAGGAACTACAGAAAAAAATGCACACTTTCTTTGGGCAACTTGGGAATCTAACGTGAGTCTGACGTCTGTAAGATCTGCTTTCTGTAGCTCTGAGGGCAGAGAAACTTCAGATCCAAGTTCAGGGAAAATGCAGACTGAGATGCAATTCAAATTGGCAAAGTGTATGAACAAGCTAGCCAGAATTTGGTTCTAAAGAGATTAAGATTTAAACATTGCATGTATGTTCAGGTTTTGTTAACAGGAAGCATATAAAAAATTAACAATGCATGCGTAATTAATGACTGTTTATACAGGTTAATTCTTGGGTAAAAATTCAAATGTTAGTGTATTTCCCTGTTAACTGCATTGTTCCTGCTGAAAAATGTTGAAATTGAAGAAGTGCTGTACAAATCAAGGGTCTGCAGATGCTGGAGATGTCATCTATTATATATAATAAGCATGGAGTTTAACTTAGTCGTTTTTGGATACATGACTTATGGATTGAAAGTGTGGTGTTGCAATTTTCTGAAGGCATACAAGGGCCAGATCCAGAGCCTGGTGGGACTCTACGGAAGACTTAAGAGTTAAATATCATGGCTTTTGACTAGACACTTCTCTGTAGACATGCACAAACTTTTCTGTCTCTCTGTCATCTTCAAAGTGGACTAACTACTGTGTAAGAACAGAGCCAGTGTGCTGTTATTTTTAGGCTTCCTGGAGTTGAAGTCCATACAAATTCTAAAAATTTTTTATCTCAGTGGGTCAAACTGAAGAATTTTAAAATCAAAGGATTCTTGCAAGTGTGGGACTGGGGAAGAAGTGTGATTCAGAGTGATATACTGTGATCAGGTCCCACAAAAGAGGCTTTGAAATACGTAACTTGCAACTCCAGCTGAGGTTAGGTTGGACCTTTAATAGCCTGTGAGATGTTGATGCTCTTTCTGTCATCCTTTGCCTCATCTAAAGGACCTTGGTGCTTCCTTGGCAGTAATTTTTAAGGTTCTTTTACATTGCCACTTACATGTCTTTGTAAATGAAAATTTAGTCTAAATTATCCTTGTATAAATTGGAAGTAATCTGATCCTTCTGTAATGTTTGCAAATTTCAGTTGAATAAGGCATTCTGATGATGGTTGGTGACTTCCTCTTTATTTACATATATATATTATTTAGACTGCATATGATATATTCACATGCAATGACAGGTGAATATTCCTGACTTGTTCTGATAACCAGGAATTAAGACCACTCTTATTTAAATAAACATGTATTAGATAAAAGAGCAGTTTTGGAGAGCTATGGCTGGGCAAAACATGACTGAACTCAGTTTCTGTTTTAGACACTCATGGAGGCATGGCCCTGTCCATTACCTTTGAATAATGCTGTAAGAGACAGCCACAGTGTTTTGCCTGCAATTAGAACAGTGGCTTCCTTTGAAGATCATTTCTCTTGTAGTTTGTATTTCATCTTTCTAGACAGTGGTCTTTTACTGGAAGTTTTCTGCCTTAGAGAATAGGTGCTCATGGAGGTTTGTTATCATGGTTTTCCTCATTGGTGTAAAGTTTATCAAGCTGACGATGAGAACTACGGGTTTTGACAGATTCTGTAATTGAAAAACACTTGAAGTTTTTTATTTATTTGCACTGTTATTTTTGATGATGGATTTTAACAAGTATTTAACAAAAACTTCTAAGTATTTTATGTTTTTGTCTTATCTGTTTCTTCTATTGTCTTATACAATGTTCTGTCAATGAGTAACTGTTGTAGTATTGTATTAATTTTTTTAATTAAAATTCCCTTTTTTGTCATTGCTGGTACTGTGATGCACTGGGCGCATCTGCTATAAACTTTATTCTTTGAGTCTCTTTTTGTTTAAACATCCATATCAGTTTATATGTGCTTTTCTTCATGGTTATTTTCCAGACCTGTTACAGGTACCATCTGTTACTGTCATCCTGAAAGATGCAATTTAAAGGACTTTACAGAATTAAGGTGAGAGAGAGGGGAAAAAAAATTGCAGTCTTTTGGTAGAAGTGGTAAATGTTTCAGCACAGATATATGGTTAGATTAAATGTAAACTGAGCTACCCAAGACAGTTCTTGCACTGTCCTTAATACTAACTATATTATTCATGCATTTTAGCACAATAGTTTTCTCAGAGCTGGATAATCTTGTGAAGAAGTCCTAGCTGCAGGGAATAGAAACCCCTTTATTGGCTTAAGCAGAACCAAGATTTTGCCCATGTTTGTTTTTGAATCTGTCAGAGCTTCAGCTTTGATTTAACTAACAAAACAAATTGTTCTATCGGCTGGTAGCCTGTCTCTTGCAATGACACGTATCCTGTGTTTCCGAGCGTGTGGCTGTAGCTGAGGACTTCAAAACAGTGACAGGTAGCACTGCTGTGGAAACAACAGCCTTGCTCTCCTCCCAACTTGCTTGCTTATTCCCATCTTAGATTAACAGAATTGCATGGTGAATCTGATCAGAAAAATTTCTGGCTAATGGTTTTACCAGTGAACAGAAAAGACAACCATGTTCATTTCTCTAAACTGAGAGCATTTATCAAAAGTGTTGTGTTATTTGAGGAAAAGCGCTTCCTCAAGAAGTGTACTTTATAATATCTTAGTAACAAATCACTTAAAGGGTT
Source organism: Pampusana beccarii (assembly GCA_013399365.1). NCBI lineage: Eukaryota > Metazoa > Chordata > Aves > Columbiformes > Columbidae > Pampusana > Pampusana beccarii. The sequence continues at coordinate 3,621,634 of VWYH01005061.1, forward strand.
CTAATTTCTTAGACTTTGCTCAAAATGTAGAGAATTTTTCCCCCCTCCTCAGCTATTGGGAACGAACCCTTAAAGTTACAATGAGATGATGCCATGAACTGGCATGTGGACGAAGAAAGGAATCTGAAAGGAGACATTCAACTGAAAAGAGAACTGGAAACTTAATGGACCAGGAAAAACCGTCAGGTGCGTGGTCTTGCTTTTATCAATCAGCTGAAACTGGAGAACATAAGGAAAACAGTGAGTGGAAGGGAGTGAACCCTTCTAGTGATTAACAGTGCAACTGCTACAGATTTCCCCTTTTTTGGGAGAAAAAAAAAGGAGGATAAATATTATGTGAAATTTCTTCCTGACAGAATTATTTTTTCTGTTTTGAGGGGGATTAGTTTCAGAGGACATCAGACAGATTGATTTGTGGTTTGGTTTTAAACTAGAAATAGGTACTGGGCTGTAATACTTTGTGGTGAATAGACAGGGAATTATGCTTTTATTGAGGACCCTTGATGCTGTTGTGGGCTAACAGGGTGCTACGTAGGCACTAAATAATCTGAAGATGATGAACAACTGAACAGAGAGCTTGCAGTTCACTGTAGCACTGACAAGCTTTTTGTAAGAGTTTTGTGATACTGAGTGAGGGGGACATCTAGGTGCAGACCAAGAGATGTCCATTTGAAGTTTTTCAGTCCTCATGTACTCATTCCTCTACCATTGCTGACCATTTTCAGGCCTAAACTCCATCAGCACAGTGTCAGTCCATCAATTTCCTCTGTTGTTAACAGAAGATACCTTGTTTTGTGGAGCATAGCCAGATTTTTAAACAAATGTCCTTTTATTCAGCACCTGGATAGAAGCATGTAATTAAGATCAGCTGCTGAAGACTAAGTTTTTCTTGATTTCAAACATCTTGTTCACATTCAGAAAGCCTTAAGCTGTTTCTTACACACGCTGACCACAACTCTTCCCTTCTCATCCAAGATAAATGCCTGCAGCTACATATTACGCTGGCCTATAACCTTTCTGTTTCCATTGCACAAGCAATTCTTGTGGGTGTGGTGGCTTTTTTTTCCCCAGTTGTTACTAGAAAATTACTATGTCACTTAGAAAATGGCATCTCTCGGAATTTTTTACTGTTATAAATTTCTGTAAATTTCTCTTCGTATGATGGTAACAGCAAAAGTTAAATACAAAGTTAGAATGAAGGAAAGGAGGAGAGCAATCATACTAAAAATAATATATCACCATTCTCTGATGCAATCTCATATGGTGCCTCTAAGAGGTTTGCTTGGGAATATATGCAAGCAGTGTAGCTCAATGGGTTCAGTTGATTTTTATGGAATATGGTCAGCTTCTGAAAAAGACTCTATCCCAAAATGACATAGTATTTTCCTTGCATTGAAGGACTTTTTTCAGCACTCCTTTCTTATAATTTTTTTTTTTTAAAGTTTCTGGTTGAAATCTCTTTATGGTTTTATAGTCTTTGTTTGCTCTTTCTGATGGCATGACTCACTTTTTCTAAATTATTCACACCAAGGTTTGAAATTGTATGCAACATTTCAGCTGAGGCTTTAACAGTGCCTCATGGAATAAATATTAGTATTTTCTGACAGCTATATCATTGCTGGCTCTGTTTGCCAGAATATAAGTGCTTTTGGATGCTTAACTGTCTCATTGTACAGCATTCACAATGTTTGACTGTGTGTACTTTCATGTGTCTTTACAAACTGGAAATTCTAGTTTTCAGACTTTAGGTGGTTTTTCCCACATCTTAAACTTCTATCTTTAATCACATTCAAATTTTTGTTTAGACTCTCTTTCCCCCGGCTTTGGAGCAAAGCCTTAATTAAATCATTTAAAGTTTAAGACAAGGTGTCCACATTTCTCTTGTTATGTCTTTGAAATACGTGAGAAGGATTTCAGATATTTTCAGTGCACTTATAATGAATTTGTAAATCCATTTTATTCTCTCATCTGAAATAGGTGTTCTTGCTACTTGTATTTATGCCACCTTCATATATATTCTAATGTACGTACAAGGAACTGTTATGTGATCAGACAATATTCCAGTAGTATGACAGGTACACTCTTTTTTTTCTTCAACGCTTTGTTCGAGCAAAAGTTCTACAAGATTGAACTGTATCTTCCAGCATTGAAGAATGAATTCTTGATTGAATAAATAAAGCAGAAATGCATTGACTTACACATCTGTCTCCCTGGAGAGGGAAAAGAGTTTGGATGGCTTTAATTTTGTGCAAGCCAGTCATTTTGCAGGCAGATATTTGCTGATGAAGTTACGATAGTAATAATTGTATTGTAACTATAGTGTAACTATAGTGAATACTATTATAAATCTATTTGTAAAAAAAAAAAGTCAAAGGATTTCTAAAAAAATTATATAATTTTGGGTTTTAAATACCTTTTTAGGCTATATTCATTCAGGACTTTTTTTTTTTTTTTNCCACTTAGTCTCCATCCTTTTTTCACTAGCCCTGTTGCTTTCCCTGAAGCAATTCATTGAGTTCCCTGTGACCTTTTTCTCTCTTTTCTACAGGTTAGGGTAACCAGGCAATGGATTTTGACGATGAAGTGAAACAGTCTTGTGTTTTAGAATTTATATTCCACCGAAGCTGACTATCAGATGCATGAACGGCATTTTCAGTCCTTATTTCAGGCTGTCTGCACCCTTGGGAAGACCTCGTCCACTGTACTGGTTACATTTGGCTTGCATATGGTAGGAAATCTCGAAATTATTGAGACACCTGCACTTATCTAACGGAAGGTTTGCATGTATTAAGGGAGCTGCAGATCCACTAAGAGGAGTGTATGCTGCTGTCAAACAGACAGTTGGCGTCAGGCCTGGCTGCAGCTGTAATGACAGTGAAGGTGGCGAGATGAGCAGCAACACATGATGTGGGCTGAGCCAGGCAGCACTGGTAGAGTTATTCAGGCCCCTATAATAAAATATATCAGCTCCACTTGACATCGTTGGCGTAAACAAGAGCTGTTTTTTGCCTTTCCATCTGGCCCGCTTAGTACATGAAGAAAATGCAGCTTCCATCAGCTCAAGCTTCCGGTTGCTTATTAATACGCTCTTCCTGGGGTAGCTTACATGTACTATGTATTGTTACTTCTAAATTTGACTTTACATATTTCTATTGACACTCTATTTCTAATTCTACTTAATGACATATTTCTATTTACATGTTCTATTTTATTTGACTACGTATTCCTAATTCCTAGGAAGTAAGGCTTCTCAATGGTCTGCCAGTGGCACTCAGAAAGTTGAGTTTTCTTGCCTCAAATAACAAATATGGATGTCTGTCTTGATTGTACAGATGACAGCTGAACCATGGCTTATAAAAAGATTCACTAACTTTCTTCTTGGAGTCTATAAAATATGTTCTATGGAGCCTCTTGTGTGTGTGACAACAGAAATGTAATGTTCTTCTGCTTCTCAGTTCTTGCCTCTAACATATAGTTTCCGTAGGCACGTCTGTTAAGTGCCCAACTTACCTATTATTAGGTTTGGTCCACAGCTGAAGAGACTTAAAGGCATTGCAATCTGAGAACAAATAGCTAGAAAACACGTAACATCTCCACGGGTAAAGTATAAAAATATATGCTACTAAATATCACATTAAACCTGTTTCCTCGTTCAGACTTGAATATCGAAGAGCATATTTTTGGCAAAAACATCTGAAAAATCTCTCGCCTACAGCAGCTCCATATGGATGTGCTGCGCCCCGTCTCAGGCTGTAGATGGCACCATCGCCGAACACAAAAAGCCATCATGGGCTTGTCTGCTGGCATCACGCGAGGCATTCTTTGGAATGTGAAATGTAGAACAGGGATGGGGTGAGGTGACTAATTTCTGCAGCAATTAACTGCCGTGCACTGGTTGGTAGGCAATAAGCAATGTAAGTCATTACACTTGGTGTACTTGAGTCTTTTCGGAGCAGGTGAGTGCTAGGTCAGTGCTGTTCATCTATGAGTAAACATGTTGTCTATTAAGGCTGTAAACCATATTGATCTTTCAGAGAACTTTCAGGACTTTCAGGAAAAATTAGGCACTGAAAGTAACTTCTACTTGAGAGCTCTGTGTCAAAGATATTTTTCAAATGTTAGTTAACCTATAACTCAAGTGAGGTGTGTTTTTCTGGATAGGGAAATCTTGGGGGAGAAGGAAGGAGGAATATATTTTTTTTCCTGCACACTAGATTTGAGTTAATAATTTGTTTATGCAGTGTTCAATAAAAAGGGCCTTAAGTGATCACTGAAAATGAAAGTAGTACTGTACCGTCATGTCTGATGACAACAGGTATTTGCAAAACATCTCTGTAGCCCTCAGGGATAGGTGCGATTGTTAAAAGATGGGTATAAAACTGTGAATTATGAAAATAACATGAGATAAGACAAAACATATTTCCTAGGGTTAATGTAGAATTGAGGAAGAGCTGATGGTTGATTTTTCTCCTCTTTCCATATTAGGAATCTTAATAGGGGAGCAGTACATCTGCTGACTCCCACTGTGTAAAATGTTAAACCTGCTGCAAATTTTTGGAGCCAGTTGGCTAAACATTGATGCCTAGAGTTGATTTACATTTCCCATTAACGTGAAAGTATGTGGTTCATCCACTGTTCAAATTATTGAATTATTGCCTAGCTGCTTAATAGGCCCCAACTTAGAGGATAGTGCTGCACAAACATACTTAGGCCCAGACATTAACTCCTTTTTTTTTTTTTCTTCCATATTTTCAAAGCTGTCTGTAACATACTTCACAGGAAGGGGAAGCAAAGACAAGAGAGAGTGTTTGAGGATTGTTAGCTGATGCAACTTTAGTGACACCTTGTGGGATGTTTTGCAGAATCTCCTACAGCTCATTTTTGAGGAACAGATAAACTGAAAGGCTTATTTGACAAAAAGTTGCCCCAAATACTCCACATGGGATATGATTAAAATTCCGCACCGGTCTATAGCTTTTCAGGATTATCTTTCTAACATGTAGTTAGTAGGCAGAATGAAATATGCAACATCAAAGATGCTACTTGGCAACTAAGGGCAGCAGAGAACTGAAAGATGACACTTCAATTGTCAGATTTTATGGTGACTGTTGGATTTTCCTTCCATGCAGTTTCTGGAATTACTTCTTTGTCAGCCAAAACTTCAGGTTTAAAACTTAGATTTCGGAACTGATACAGCAAATTATTTGAATAAGTAATTAATCAAATTGGCTGAGCAGAAAACTAGCAACTTGCAGGATTTTCAGTGCTATAGAAACTCCATTTCCTTATACGTTACAAGCAAAAAAATATCAGACTGTTTGTCCTAATCTTAACTGATTTAATTGTTGTTAATATTATCTACTATTGCCTCTTGGAACAATTTATGCTCTGACTCCAGCATAAATTCTCATTTTATAGCTTTTTAATTAGAATGCTGGAAGTAGACAGCCAGACAAACTTGCCTGCGGAAGAAAACAAAGCTGAAATATTTGCATGTTGCTTTTTAATTTTTTTTTTAACCGGTTCATTTTAAAGTCTGATGCTACCTCCTCAAGACATCCTTAAATATCACCAAAGTGACTTCTCCATTTTCCTCAACAAATGATATTATTTAGAACAAAAAGTTAATGTTCACTCCTACAGTCTGGAAACAGATTTGAATTTCCTCAGGTACAAGGCATGACTGCACTTTTAATTTTGCACTTACAAAGTCTGTTCAGGCATCTAGTGTCTTGCTCCTCTCTTAAATTGTCTGATCTTGTAGCTGGGCCTTCCAACAGACTTAGCAGGCTGGCATGTGTTCCACGAATGTGCTGAGTACGTTGCCTTGTGAGAAACATTTTGCTGTTGCTACAGAGGCGGTTTGGATGGAGACTGTAGCCTGGTAAACAGGACTTTTGCACTTAGTAGTAAAAGGCTACAGATGTTGTATTGGCTGGACAATGGATTGTCTCAGGGCTTGTTTGGCCTTGAGCTTGCTTTTGCTGTGGATGTTGCTTAATAGCTAGGCAATTATTTATTCCTAAGTTATCTGAGCTTTGTTCTGTAAAAACTACTTATGTAAATATCTGAGAACTTGGATGTAGTAATTTAGCAAACGGTAATCCTTTATGTTAGTTGGGGCTGGGGTGGACTGTGGTGTAATTTTCAAATTTAAACTGGCAGCTGAATAAAAGAGAGCTGACTGTGTTAAGAAAATATAAATATGACCAAGAGAGACCACCAACACCTGTGATGAACTCCCAGTGAAGAATTTGCGATGTTGCTGATAAGCTACAATACCCACCTTATGTTTCAGCATCATGAAGATTGATGCTGTTGCCTTCAAAAGCCAGGGAGACACTGAAAGAATGAATATAACTCCAGAGAAAGAAAGAGTAGATACTGGAAAGTTTGTATATGTAAATCTTAACTGTTGTGGTGGGTGGAGGAGAGTAGTTGTTTTTATCTGGATTGCATGATTTAATAAAATTTAATAAAATAGTTGGGACCTTTTAAAGGGAATATTTTTGCAGAAAAATGCTGATTTGGTATAATAGAAACTAGTTCCACTGTCCGTTGCCATGAACAAAGTCCTTTTCTCAGGTCTAATGAGGAATGAGGGAGGACTGGGCTGCTGCTGTAAGAGGGATGGAGGTGAGGAAGATGCTGTCCCCAGGTGCTGCTCTGTAGGAGTTGATTGAGACGATTGTCTCAATCAAGCAGCTGATTGAGACACAAATGCAGCAAGAGCAGCAACAAATTCAGAGTGAGGCTGTTGTACCTCAACACTTGCTTTTTCTCATGCCTGGGATAGGGAGGTCAGGGCACCTGGCTGTGTAGGGACTGGAAGTGGGGGGCAAATGGGTGGACAGCAGGTTCCATTGTTTTCCTGTGCCTTACCTCATGTGAAAGCAGGAGCACTGGTCATGGTGTACTTCTCTGCAAGGGGAAAGCTGAAGTATTTGACCAGTGAGTACGAAGAAAGGCAAAAGGAAAGGCTACTGTCATCTGAGCTAGAGTGCCTGAAGCATCTGCACATTTGATTGATCTGAGGCCACTGGTTATTTGTCCTACTCCTTCCTTTTGGCCAAGTATTTGTCCTCTTTTCATTTTCACCAGAAAACTAATTCCACATTCGATAAAGCTTTGATTGTACTTATTATGTTTCTGCAGAAGAGCTGTGCTTTTAATGAATTATCATTTTCAAACAGACCAGTTTTTAGAAAATTTTCAATCGGCTTTGTTGCTGGGCCTACAGGTGAGGAGATTATAGTGGGAGGAGATGTAGCAAGATAAACTGTTTGAAGAAGAGAGATTGACAAAGCAGACTGAAAAGAGGTTTGAAAAAGATTTACTGTTTCTTTATTGCCCAGCAGAATATTTTATCTGCATGTGTATAAATATAATGACTGTAAATTTAGCTTGGTCCTTTCCTGACTGAAAAAGGAGAATTGGAGACTTCAAGAGAATGCTGTGAATTCTCTTCCGGCATAGCAGAGCTATGCTGATTTTTTTTTTTTTTTTTTTTTTTTCTCTTGTGCCTTTGTCATCCCTCCCTCCCTTCTTTAGCCACCCCAGTCCTTTAATTGATGCCCGTGATTCTATTGCTAGTTTTCTGTGTTTCCACCTCTTTTCTCTAGATGCAAACGTTGAACCATCTGAGCCTGAGAAAAGTAAAAAGGGATCTCTAATACCCGGGCCTAGAAGTCAATGCAGAGGACTCACTCTAATAAAAAGCAATCCAAAAAGCTCTGCTATGAAAGAAGAACAGTTTTACAAAAGGGTGAGTGACCTTTTCTAATTCATATAGGTATTAAGTTTTCACAAACAAGTTGGTGAAAGTGTCGGCCTAGTTCTTCACGACAACTGCTGTGGAGAAGTGAAGCTGTTTGATACCTCTTATATTAGTTTCCTTTTAGTTAGTATATATGCACACAGCCTGGTCACCTCTTGCTTTCTATACCTGCTATTTGAAACTGATAATTTTTTTTTAAGTTGTTGCTTAATTTCATGGGGTTTTTATGCTGTTAGCACAGGTAGACAGTGGAGGCAGAGGATTCATTTGATTTCCTAGTGTTGTCTGCTGTTCCCACATCTCTGTAGTGAAGAAGTAGATTTTATGTAGCTAAACTCAGTACAAAGATGATACTTAAATACAACTATAGTCAGTCAGCAGTAATGTCTTTTGTTGGAGAACTGAGTGCAGCATGAACATTAAGCTGTGCAATTTGCTTATGCCTTCTGGACAGAAGTAGACAGATGGTACGACTTGTGGAGGTAACACTGATTCAGTGGCAGAACAACCCCGGGTTTTATCTTTTGCCTGCTGGTGATCTGCTCCCCCAATAACACGATGTCTCTGCAGATATACTGGTGTGCCAGTGCTCTGTGAGAACCTCACACACTGGCAGTCATCGGGTTACTAAAAATCCTAATTCCTTGTGTTCGTATTCAAGGCAGAAGGCGTCCCCTGTTCATACAACCTACGTACAAAACATCCCCCGTAGTTTGTAACCATCCTCCTGCTTTCACTGTATGTGGGAGTTTATCTTTACTAGAAACAGTAATTGCAAAAATGACCTTCATACTTACTGAAAGTGGTAGACTGCTCCACTCTGACTCACGGAGTGAGCCCAGGTATTGGGTAATGGCTTGCTGCTTGATAATCCGTTTCTCTGTTGTCTTGTGAAATAGCTAAACCAAAGCCTAGTTTTGTGTCAGATACAACATAATAGGCGATGTAAATGGTGGTTCTGTCTCTCCCAGAGTCTAGGATGAAGTGAAAACTACAAAACTGCTGCAGACTGATGAAAGCAGCCTTGCATTGGCTCAGCTGGGTTTCAGAGCGAGGGCTCACATTTCGGCATGTCTTCTGGTTTCAGTTTTAGAATAACAAATCCAGTTTGGGTCATGTACCTCTACCTGAGATAAAAGCTATTACTTTTATTCTGTAATGGTTTTGGCTCCCTAGTGGACCCTTGGGCTCCCTCTTTGGTGTTGTCTTAGCTGATTTTTGTTTTCTGTAACGTTCATTGGCGCTTTACTTCAGTAGGAAATCCCCTTTTTAAAATACCTTGTAATGAGTCACTGCTGCTGTTTGCTTCAAACTGGAGGGGATTCCAACTATAAAATTGTATTATTGCTAAAATATAATCCCGTTCCATTGCGTAGGTTGTAGTTTAAAATAGAGAAAGCCTCGGGGGAGTTGTAAGGTAAGCAAGCAATGTTGTTGCTACTTTTGTTTATTAATTTGGGGATTAATGGCGATTCCGGTAAGAAGCAAGCAGCTTAGAAGTTTAATAGATCAAAACCAATCTTAAACTGAAAATATTATTCAGCAGTTATGTATCTCTGAAGTTCTGTGCAAAATAAAAAAAAACACACACAAAAAAAAAAAGAAAGAAAAAAGAAAAAACAACCAAAGAAAAACAAAATCAGATCCACAACAAACCTAAATGTAATCATTCATGTCTTCCTAGTAATGAATATTACAATTTCTTCAGTATGAAGCACAGTCTGGTTTAGCTTCTTTTTGTGTGTTTGTGTGTTGGTTATGGATTAAAAATTGAATTGCTTTAAAAATGTTTCTTTCTGGCATGGAAAGATTGCTTTGAATTTCCTTCTTTCATTATAAATCTGACTATCCCTGTATCTACATTACTGTTGGTTTAGCCCCTGTTACTTTAAGATGCTGTCATCTGAGACTATGGTCTGTTGCTTTCTTTTATCTGGAGTGACTGCTGCAACTGTCTGTCGTGATGGAGTTTTCATCACATCTCAAATCTCTGTGTGCACACAGGAGATGGAAATTTCAGTTTTAGTAGCCTTTGGTTCTGCCTTCTCATGTCTGCAGAGACACACAGACAATCCAGGTGTATTCTCCAAGTACTTACTTTGTTTCCCTTTTCAGCTTTGAATTTCCTTCCTTGTTTTCAGAATTTACTTGAGAGCTTCTACAGGCTGTAACCCAGACTCCCCCGTTCTGCTGGTGACAACTACCTCTGCACTCAGCACTAGGTGAGACAACTTGTTCTCTGCTGCTTTTGGACCCTGAAAGACGTCCTGGCATTTTTTTTCCATGTTCTTTTCTGCTTTTATCTGTCACTTAAACAGAACTCAATAGACCCAGCTTTAGTCTAGGCCGTCTAGGAATGCAGAAAAAACCACCCCAAAAACCAACCAAACAAAAACCACCACCACCACCAAAAAAAGCAACAACAAAAAACCCAATGAAAATCAAACCCAAAAGACATAATTTGAAAGCAAGTTGTATCAGCATCTTCAGTACTAAGATTTGGAAGACAGTGGTTATATATTGAAAAGTGGTGGTTGTTGAGCGTTGAAAAGGACCGCAGGGTGCCTGAAGGCCTACAATAGCGCTCAAGTTTGAAAGGAGTCTCACTACTGGTTTTACAGCATATTGCTGTAAAGGAAATAAGTTAATAAAAGCCACGAAGATGTACTATTTCCCATAGCCTTTGACTAATCCTGTAAGAGAAAGAACATTTAAAATATACTCTTAACTGAAGGTGAGGGGATTTCCTTAGGAAGACTACTTTCAAGGGGCCTTGCTCTGACCTCAGGAAACAGTCATTTCCTAACAGCATGAGGGGTATGTGTGCTGATGAATGGGAGGACACAGACAGCTTTATCCTTCAACCCCCCAAACGCTTTTGGGTTTACTTTTCTTCAAAGGTATTTGAGTGCTTAAGACTCAGAATCACATAACAATGCCCTAAACCGCCAAACTTGCCTAGCTGCCATCCCCTTAGGATAGCAGGACCAAAGGAGCTGGGCTGCCCCCCAGAATAGCATATACTGCAAACGGGGACGGTGTGGTGCAGAGGTGCTCAAGTGGGTCCCTGTCCAGACACTCTGGATCTGGAAGCTGACTGGCTTGGCCAGTACAGGCCAGCCTTCTCCAGTGAAGATCACCAGTGCCTGATGCTGGGCTTCCCCACATTCCTCCCATGAGGGTGTCTCAGGGTCCAGCAGTGCAGGCTTGTCTCATGTTATGCTGAGCAGAAACTGTTAAGCCCCATCACAGTGCAAAACCCGCATGGGTCAAAGCCAAGTCTGAGTGGAGTGGTTTGTCTGCGTCTCCAAGGTCCAGAGGCCTGGCTGCAGAACTGAGATGTTTGTGTTAGGGGGTGGCCTAAGCTAGCTGTTCATGGGAGTCGCGTCAGGAGTCTGTGTCTGTGGTCTTGCTTGGACTCAGATGGATAAAACATGGCTATTGGGAGCTGAGTGGGCTCTTGGCAATCCCATATGGCATCTAGGTGCATAGCATGGAGCCTGGCTGGCTTAGAAACTTGCTTCTGTCACTTCTGAAAACGGAAAAGTTTCCATGCATCCTATACAAATTTTGAAAATAACACATCATTTATGCAGTGAGATCTCTACATAGACAATTAAGATTGCCTTGGCACTTTAGTTAGACTATGAACTACTAATAGTAAAATATTTTGTCTTAATTTCTATGACCATTATTATTTTTCTCTTAGGGTAGAATGTCTTGTCTAAATAATCCTTCCATACATATTCAGTCACTTTTCAAGAATCATCTTAAGTTTACAAATATTAATATGCTTTTTTAGGAAATTTGGGTGAACTAAACTCGGATGCTTGCTAACATGTAAAAGACTTACAGGTAGTAGTGGGATATTTATTGGGCTAACTGGCTCTCTGGGGTGGTTTAAGGCTTCTACTGCAAAGATTTAGAGTAAAATTAATGGGTGGATATGTAGCCCTACTTGGTAAAATAATCTTCAGTACTTAATTTTTTCAAGGTTTTAATTACCAGGAAAGTACATAGAGGAAGTAAAACTCTACATTTTCTATAACATCCCAGTGCTTCAAGCACTTGTCTCTTATTTTCTTTCTTTTCTCTTTTTCAAGGAAAAAGAAAAGAAAAAAGAGGCACCTTATCTCCACTATAGCAATTAATTTTTCCTTACATAATTTATAAAAAAATTAATCATTTTAACAACCTTTTTCTTTACTGTTCAAAGTATTTTTACAGTTTTCTTGATTGTTCCCCAATGCTTACATACGGCCTCTGTCCATGTTTTATGAGCAAAGTCTGAATAACACAAGGGTACAGTTTCCATAAAATTCAAGTCATAAGAGGTGGAAACAGCAGCCTAAGATCAGGAGTTCCTTCATTTTTATAGTCCTTTCTTTTGGTAACAGGAAACAGTGCAAAGGCGGTTTGCTTGTAGGATGATATATAGGAATGTTTGTCCTTATACTTTTTGTATGTGTGTGTGTGTTTGTGTCTGCGTGCTTATGTGACAGAGAGCTGCATTAGAAATGTTTAGATCTGGCTTCTAACAATGAGAGAACTCTCTCTAATGTGGTTATTAGCTTCACCACACACTTGCATGTCTTGCACAACCATATAGCAAAGTTGTAATCAGATATTTTTCTTGATTTTACAAAAAGGGAAAATTAGATTCATATGCTTTATAAAGGGGGAAGAAACTTCTGCTGTCTGTTGAGTATTAGTGGTTGTGAAAAGGAGGTCATCAGATCCTCCAGAGCAGCCAAGAAAGAGTACAATTTTCATCTGAAATGTAGCAGATGTGTCATCCCTCACCACCCTCTTCTCCTGTAAAGTGCCTTTCTTGCTGTTCACCAACAACCAGAATGCCTCCTAGGAGATGCCTTTGCTTCCCCTGTTTGCCTTTGGTCAGCTGCAAACCCAGGAAGAGGTATCTCCTGCTATACTGCCACCTGTGCTGATAGCAAACACTGGCTCTTACTGGGTACACTGGGCCTTATTTCCTTTGTCCTTTGATTTTTAAGCCAGGCTCTCATGTATCTTGTGTGTGACAATTAACAACCTATAATACTGGTGATAGCTGACAAAGGCAAGCTAAGGTAACTGTTCAAGGGAGCGGCTTTTCTGTACAATGCTGTTTGCTATTATTGTGTATTACCCTATTCAGTATCATTCTAGTGTTTTTTACCATGATCATTAGCTTCTAATAGTGCCTTAGTTAATGTGACCAAAACCTCTGCTATGCTTGAATTCTACAGTGCTGTATACAGAGGGACAAACAAATGTAACAGCTAGTTTTTGTAAGGTTTTTTTACATTTTAAAATACACATTTTTGCATGATCTATTTTAGAAAGACTGGATAGTGTCAACAGTGTGTGCCTTATGCTTAGAGTGTGCGGTGACGTGGTTTGTGATATTCGTTTGTTCTTTTCATCACCTTGAACTCAGCTTTGATCATCTCGCAATCTGTTCTTGGCATTTTCTGTCGAGGTGTCCACTGTTCCAGGTAAACATAGTAACTCCACTCTGCTGCTGAAAGGAAAATGAAAGACGAGGAATTTGATTTTGTGGTAGATCACCTCGCCGAGCAAATTCTTTGTACTGTTTTGTAGTAGTATGAGATGTTCTAGGCTCTGTGCCTCGTCTTATCGTTGTATCTCAGCCATGTAATAGCAAAGGCAAGAAAGTATCTGCAGCTTGCAGTTTTCAACAGTCCCTGAATCTGGGTGGATGTGCCTCACCTCATCTAAAAAAACCCTGTCTCCATGAGGTAAAGACTGTGTTTCTGTCAAACCACTAGATGTTGCTTTCAAATTTCACTGGCATATAAAGTAGGAAACTTAGTATGGCTTTTCTCTCTTGTTAATTGTCAAGCAGATTAGCCCATGTACAGATAGGAATGAAATCCTTCTGAAGCTTATGAGAAACCCCTTTCATGCAGGACTCAGACCCTGCCTAAAACTATATTTACCTCCTGTTTAGAACAGAATTTAAACACTGCAATATTTCAGTAAAAAAAAAAAAAAAGGAGTGGTAGAAACCAATGGGTGGGCAACCAACTAGAGAATGAGGTGGCCCTATTGGCCAGGGTTTGTAGTCAAACTTGGTTGACATTGAGATGTATGCTTAAAGTTTGTGGAACTGAAAAATGTGATGGTAGTGGTGCTCTAGTGGAACCCATTGCTGGCCTGCTCTATAGCCTGTGTTCGGACTTGCTATTGTATTAACTTCATGAACATCTTCCTGAAAATCCAGGGAAATAGGATAAGAATGTATTTGAGTAGTAATAAAGAATTGGTTGAATCACCATCCAAGACCTCAAAAAGGAGCTGTGGCATTTCCAGTGTTTCTGCAAGGAAGGGAGAAACTGTTTTGGGTGGTCTTTCATTCATGGCTAAGCAGTAAACCACAGAGGGAGCAAGAACAAAATGGGTGGGAAGTGCCTTGACATTTAGTACATCTCAGGCAAAAACTAAACTAAACTAAAATCAAAGTGGTTCACTAAAATTTAGGGTAGAACTGCGTAGCAGCATCTTCTTCCCTGGGAAAGTCACTTGTGAGCACAAAAATGTATTTCAGTTCCATCTCAAGTGTGGATAAGAGGTACCCATACTATTAACTGTTTAGTTGACCTCAAAAACATGACAGCTGGAAATGGGGATGGCAGCCGACGTATTTATGTCAGTGAAACAGAAGGGAGTTTTTTAGCTCGACTAAAATGCAAGTGCATGGGAGCAGTTCTCATTCATGCACCAAAAGCAGAGGAGGACAGCTGTAGATAGTCAGCGAGTGACACTCGTGTTGAGAACAGCAGGCTGCCTTGTTTCAGCAGAATGAATTCTTAACACCCTAAGTGTGGTATCAAAGTATAACTTAAACCTAAATCTCAGAAACTTCCTGGGCAGCAAATATGCCTTCAGCTTCCTCTCCAGAATACTGGAGTTCCAAAATGTTTCTGAGCACTTCTAAAATTGCCTTTTTTCCAGTCTCTTTTTCCTTCTAGTGATCTTTTCTCTCCTGAATAATACTTACATGGCAATTAAGCCCTTTACAAGTCACCTAGGATCCGGTACTTTAAGCTGCTGTCTTTGCATTATATTAAATTTTCTCTAACTCATTTCCTTATTTTCCCCCTATGGAAAGCCCCTAAACAAACAGTCCTTCAGTGGACAATAAAATAATTTGAATGGCAGCCATCCAATCTGGACTTTCTAGAGAAAGTGGCTTGGGTATGCATAAGAAGCAATGAAACTTTTATTATTCAGTTGAGTATGATGTAGCCAAAGGGGTTTTCCTTTTATGAATGGGGGGAGTGGGGAGGTCAGGTAAAAAGATGCACATGTGATTTCTGCTGTACCCCCACAATTTTCCACTGTTAAGAGAAAGGGTTCCCCGTTCAGTTTTTCCATTGACTACTTTTCTCTGCCTTCACAAAACATTTTGTTGTACCTGCTTTGCTGTGATCAAAATGTCATTACTTTCATATCACTAACATTTACAGGAGTTAAAACTGAAACGATATATTTGTTTGACTCAAGGCGGCTGTTAAGGTGGTGTTAACAGGAAAGGAAGAGCCCGTGTTTTCATCTCCCCTTCTCTGGGGAACAGCTGCAAGGATGCTGTTCCTTATCAGTCTCTGCACAAGGCAGCTGTTGCTGCAGTGGACAGAACAGCACATCCCTCCCTACACGTGCTCCATGCATGGCTCTTGAGAGGTGCTAGAAGTAGCCCAACACAACAGTAAACATGTGCGGCTCAGAATGACTCCAGTTAAAATGTTTGCAATAATTTCCCGTTTTATTCAGTGAATGCTTCCCAGAATTAATTGGCATCTTGGATCATGTCTCTTAACTCGTGGGTTGGCATGCTGCCCTTCAGATAAGAAGGCACCTGATCTTAAAGGCTTAACTCTCTTGGCTTTGCCTGGTCCAGGATGAGGAGAAATCTGATTATTCCTGGCCTCCCTGGCTGGAACTACAGTGATGCAGTTGAACAGGTGATGGATATTAAACCCCGGAACAGCACACATGGAAAGTTTTAATTTAGTCCCATCATTGTTGCTGAGCTGACAGATGATGACAAAATGACAGCACCCCCCCTGAACTATTTCCACTCCCATAGAAATTAAATGTGTTGGTCAGTCCAAAGCTGAAAGCTGTGTTGACATGCAGTGAATGCCAAAAACATAGAAAGCTAGATTCGCTGTACTCTGTGTGAATGCATTACTGAAGAAGTAATGCTATTCCCTTATTACTCAGTCATCCAGTGGGAAAAGCATTTCCCCTTCTCAGAGGTGTATGTCTTGCCTTCACTTTCTTTTGCTGCTTGGAAGGATTTGAGTACATGCCACTCACCTCCCAAGACAGTACTCTAGCAGTGTGCTACTGCACGTTTGCTGATGGGTTTCTTTCAACCTCCCCCGTGGAGGCTGTACTGCTTTTTATAAATGCTTATATAAAACCAAACTAGAGATCAGGGTAAGACAAAGTGACTGATGTGGAGCTGAGTGAATAGGATGCTGTTCTGAGAAAAGGAAGATGTAGGTGCTGTGTCTTTTTTTTTTTTTAATTTAATTTTATTTTTAGTTTTTTATTTATTTTAACCAGGCAGACAGTAAATCTGAACTCTGGCTGTAAGTGTCTGAACCATCAAACTGAAGTCACTAAAATTTTCTCCAACAAAATAACAGTAAATACTTAATATGTAGTGGAGGACAATTATTGCAAAAACTGTAGAAATCACCCTGTAACTCCAGCAGTTAAAGTGTTTATCCAGGAGGTATGAACACGGTTAAACTCCCTTCAGGGAAAGCTGGGGAAAGAGTTGAACCTTGGACTCCCACATCCTGAACCTGGCCTGTTGTTTCCTCCACTATAATTGCAAATGCCTCCAGAACAGTTTTGTTTCAACAAAACAGCGGTGAATTGAACATGAATTTGCAACTGATTACTCTCTATGTGCGTGTGACAGTGGGTAAATGGTTTGACAGAAAAAGATCCGCTGTGTGCTACTGAGGAGCTGTGATATTTCTGCTAGGAGGATGAAAATGCTCTCAGAGTAGTTCAATCACTAGTATTTACAACCCTGAATTCACAGGAATCTCCTAAAAATGTCAGAATGTTTCCTGCTCCTTGGTGTAAAACTGCACAGATTTGGTTGTCATCAAAACTGAAACCAATACAAAAATCAACCTTAAATATGAATATTTTTCTGAATATACCTGCATTTCACTTCTAGGCATGACGTTACTTTTTATCATCTGTGAAACTTGATTAATCAACTCCTATATGCAGTGGACTATAGCCTGAAATGAGTAGTATGCTCTTGAAAACGCTGCATCACTTCTTGTCCGGGTGAAGGGAAGACATTTCTGCAAGGCTCCACCTCTATACGCCCTCTTACTCAGAGAAAATCAGATACGATAACATAGTGTTTCTCGTTGGGGGAAGAGCTGAATGTCTCTTCTGATGAGGAGACTATAGCTGGCTGAACTGAGCGCTGATTCTGTAGGAAAACCTTTAGAATATATTCTAATTAAAATGCATTCCTAGAAATGAGTCCCTGACCTATCTACTCCTTACAGTAAATTATTCTGCTTCTAGCTTAATACTTGTGTTCTATACCTTTTGTGCTGAGGCAACTTTTCCACCGTGCCAGACCGCTGCTTTTCCCACAGAGTGGCTCTTGCTGGTGCGTGGGTGTGCCATTGTGTCACTGTTCCATGGTAATCTGAAGAACGAGAGGGAATCCTCTGTGGTCTCTTACAAGCGGTGCTTTCAAGTAGATCTGTGTGGGCTGTGTTTGAGAGATATGAATATGCTCTCAATGTCAGAATGACTTTAAGAAAGGGGTTTCCCTAAGCCTGGGGTGTAGGTTAAACCTTGAGGTAGATAGGGATATATATATTTGCCTCCAAACCACTTAGTTCTCATTTGATTCAGAGGCCTTTATCGAGACTAGTGTGTCCTAATCTAGCAGCACAGAGACGATCACCTTCCCTAAATATGGTGAGTAACTTCTGCATTAATTTGAAGTTCATATCAGTGGGTCTCTGCCTAGCCTCAGAATGAAGTCATGTGCCTATTTTCTCTCGTCCTCTACCAAAGAGACCTCAAATTCAAAACTTGATGTTTTAAAAGTTTATTTTTCTAAATTGCTTTTTAATTTCTTCGTGGTTTTTGTATAGAATAACTGTAGCAGAGTTCTTTTACTTTCTTTTCTTGCATGAAGCTGGACAATAAAAGATACAGGAATAGTGAAGGATTATTGCCATATAGAGCATTAAGACTAAATAGTTATTTTAGGGTACATCTAGCGATACAAATATTCAGTGCACCTGTGCTGGGCTTGACCCTCATCTCTTCCTTCGGTAATGCTTCTGTCGAGACCTTTGGAAATTTAACCTGTTCTGTAGAGTCTGGGGTATTCCCTGTGCTGCTGATTGACTGGAGCAGGCACAGGATTCCCTTAGCTGGATATGTCATTAGGGAAGAGGAGGGCTTTTTAGCCGCATTTGATACAACTTGTTTTCTATAATCCATGTAGCATTTGAGGTTGGGCTAGGGCTCTGGGCTGGTTGATGTTTTTGCTTGCATTGTTTCTGTAAATTGGTGTTAGTGCTGTGTCTCAGAAAAAGTTTTGATGCATTGCAATCTTGAGTAAGGAATACTTGTCATCACAGTATTAAAAATTTCAAGTGGTATATTTTGGATTAGTAAGTATAAATGAGGTGAGCTATGAGTACTATTGAGAAGAGGTTTGTGTGGAGGGAGAAGAAAACAAACGTGTTTTAATTCTTTGACAAAAATATAAAGCTGCGGTACTTCTATCCATCGTGGTGAGAAGTAACCCTTCTGTTTTCAGAGCCAGTGTTAGCTGCCAGAAGGCATGTGTACCCGTTGTGCTAGGGCAGCCATAGGAACTCCAGGCTGCTCCACCTCCCACCTCTCAAATTGAAGCAAGCCTTGTCAGTATTTCTGTGAGGATTACAAAATGCTCACAGCAAACCATTTAGAGGTCTGGGGAAAGATTTCTTCTTAAAGGATCATCTTCCCCTGACTTGCTTCTGGATCCTTAGTGCACCATGGTATGCTGCTGGCAGAGTCCCAGTTTTGAGCAGCAGCAGTATCGTGCTTCTAGAAGTGTGGGCATGGGCACTCTAGAATGTACAGAAAGCAACATGAGTTTCACAGGTCTCTGAGTTGCTTAGGACTGGTGTTCCTGCCAGCCAAGCAATACCAAAGTTTTTTGCAGCTAGCTTGTTAGATTGTTCCTACGTTTCTATGGGCTCTTCTTTCTGATTTTTGTCCTGGGATTTTGAAGCTTGGCTGGAGAGCATGAAATTGAAATAAAACGGAGCTGCACTCCTCATCTAAGTCAGATGCTTCTTCCCTTCTCACTGTCGAAATTCTGTTCTTGTAGTTGCATAGGTTTTTTGTAGGTAGGTCTACCTAGATCCTGAATTCTTTTCTCACAGACTCCCCTCCTTCCCAGCCACTTGGCCCCATCCTTGGAGTGATTTCCTTTCTGTTACTGTGCTAACTCTTTATACTCCAGAGATTCAATTCCAAAGTCATTTGAGTTGATAGATCCTAAATTTTTCTCTCTTGACTTGAATTGGACAAGAAAGTTCCATCATTTCTCTTTCCTATCACAGCATCACAGTTTCACTGTAGTGAGATCTTAGTAAAAAAATGCTCAGAAAAATCGTCTTGGGCACTATCAACGAATATCATAGTTATTAATCCTGCTGTTGTCCTGAGGCATTTTTCCTTTTCACTTCTGTATTTTATCTCGAGTGTTTCCTGTCCATACTTTGGTAGTGAATAATAACAAAGAATAGTTGCTTTTTTTTTTTTTACTGCGCAATTTAAAGCTGATATTTAGCTAATACCTAAGTTCTTCCCATCTTGCCCACCTCCAAATAATTTGTCATGCTAATTAAAGTTGGATACAGAACAAGAGAAAATACTATTGGAAAGACTTACAGAGTGCTATTCCATGAAATATACCCAGTTTGCAAGTGTTTCTCTGAAGATCTGTGTACTTGACAGATTTCTCTGTATTTGACAGGTCTATGATTGCTTGATAAATGAATTTTAAACACATCAAAGATATTTATTGTTGGAGGGTTTATTTTATCATTATGTTTTATGCTTTTCCGGAACTAATTTGTATTCTCTTAGCAACAATTTGCTTTCACAGAAATTGTGTACAATAGGTGTTGTTCAAAGTATCATTGCTTTTGCCCCCAGTTCTGTGTACAATAGTTGGATTTAGTTGAACCTGACATCTTCCAGGGAAGAAACAATCTCTTCTAAACATATCAAAAATCAGGAATCCATGTGCAGTATCTAGAAAATTAGTGACAGGCTGCATTTAAATATTGAAGGGGCTCAAATAACTTCAAGGTTAAAATTTGTTTCAAAACACAGAAAAATTTTCTATAGGGTTTTCTATAGGCAACATCTTTAGTTGTCATCATACATTTTGTAGCAACTTCTTAACATGTTGTAAAGCTCGCCAAAACAGAAAAGCTTAAACCCCCTGAATTCATAACCTTATAATAATTAGAGGCTAGTATTTTCACCTTTTTTTTTTAAATAGTCTCAGATGATGGGAGAGAGAAGGTGACTAAAGAAACCCAGAGAAGTACTGAGCATGTTTTGAGGTATGCTGTGTGTGGCTTCCATGGCTTGATATTTACAACTTCCTCTAGTTACTTCTTATGTGACTGTTTTGCATGTTAGAAGTGTAGTCAAGATATTTTTGGCACTGAACTTATGATTCGTAGCCTTTTAAATTAGCCTGTATGCTTTAAACTCATCTGTGCAGATGCCCAGGTGGAGTGACTTACATGGTAAGCTCAAATGCAAAAGTTTGTATCACCTGAGCGCTGGGCATGACTGTGGTTACTTTTTGGTTTTGTGCCACTGATTTCTACTTGAAGAAGGGATTTATACTCTTTGGGGAATATTTTTCTCACTTCTAGATGTAGTTCTCGTGGTCTTCAATCCAAAGATGTTTACAGATTGTTAAATGGACCAATTTCCATCCAGTATGAGAAAGCAAATTAAGAGATCACACTGCACGTTTTCCTTTCCTGGAGTGGAACCAGAGGACTCACAGTGCAGAGACTCCCTGGAGTCCCATCTGCTCTCTGCTGAAAGCCAGGCATTCAGCTCTAGGTAGAAATAGTGTGTTCAGCCTTTAATTGGCTCGTTCCTTGGTTTGATCCCCTTCAAGGGGTTTCTTCTAGTTTGGGTTTTGAGTTACTTCAGTTGCTGCATAGTTTGAGATTATCTCAAGAAATGTAAATAGACTGCTTATCGAGTTGTGGATATAACAGCTTTGTGGGAGGACACCTGTGAATTAATTTTTTTGGGGGTGTTCACTGTTCTGAACCCACTGTTACCCTAACCAAGGAGAATTGTACTTAATGGTGAGATCAGTTTTAAGTATTTGACATTAAATCTTCCTCCATCACACAGGGCCGGTACCACTTTCATTTTATCTGAGACAAATAGGGCAAGACAGAACTAAGGAACATAATTACTCTATTTTGTCAAAAATCAAGCCTCAGATTTAAAATTTTGATTGGAAACTGTGTACTACTGAAGTTTCAGCACTTTATCAGGAAATAACTGGGAGGATGAGTGAACTGGCAGATGTTGCTGTGTTTGTCAGTGGCTTTTTCTGGTGCTGCATTTCCATGACTGAAGCTGCATTTTTAGCAGAGAGTGTTGGAAGCAAAAGCAGAAGCACATGTAATGCAATGGCTGGTTCAAGGCTGACTGTACCGAACACTACTCCTATTATGAATACCAAACCTGGGAAAATCTAGGTAGGAGGAGATCACAGAAATGTTATGTGTTTGACTTCTTCGGAGCAAAAAGTCTTGAAGACTTTATTGCTGTTTCAGACGAGTTTCAGTGAGTGTTGCTTAAGATCTGTTTCATCAACTGCTTTCTAAAATTTCTTTGGTTGTTCTTCCATTTTGATCACATTTACAGTAATAATCCACTTCTCCCTCCCACTCCTCCTACATAACAGCCACACACAGAGATGATGTAAAACCTGATGGTTGTTTATCAACAGCATTTATGATTATATATGTTCCACATTGTTTCGGTGCTATTTTGCAATATGGGTAATACTTACATGAGGTAAGTTTACTTGGTGGGGCTGTGACAGGCCCTGGATCTTTTGCACTACAGAAACGAGTATCACAGAAAGGGTAACTTATTAGTGGATTTATTCCTTACGTACCATTTGCTAGTATATACTTCTATTTATTTAGCATGCTACTGTTTTCTGCTCCTTCCATTGCGACAATATGTCCATTTATGTGGTGGTAGCCTGTAAAATTGAATCGTTGAGCTGATCCAGGCAGGAAAAAGCAAAATAAAAATGTCCTTTCCCTTCTCTGCCTCTTTTAGGCTGACTCATTTCTGACATCCATATTACATTGCATCCTTACGAAATATTGCTTTGTTACAGTCGAAGAACAAGTGAATTACAGAGTGGGTTTGGGGAAAATGGGCATTTGTTTGGAAAAATAGGATGCCTTCAAGCTAGAACAAGACTTAGAGTAAGAAAAGAGAACGGTGCAAGAGCCATGCAGGATTTAACACTTACAATACAGATGTTTGTGAAGTTCATTTTGGATAACATTTTTAAACTCCAGCATGATGAGTGCCTTTCTGTCTGTGGTCATTTTAATAATTAAGATTTTATTAGAATTAGTAAGTCGTCTTGTAATTCTTGAGTGATTTTTTTTTTTTCTCTTTCTCCTCTCTAAATGTGATTTTTGTATCTGTAAAACTTACTTGTTTTTAATACAAATTAATAATTCAAACAAAAAGTGCTGTTTTCAGCCTATTTTAATGTATCTAGGAAGTACTTAGGGCTTAGATTATTACTGGAACATTTATAAATTTGGTGGGTGAGCGCCAAGGGAGTTTTGCATGCTTTTTACCAACTATTTTCAAGAAAACCCATAAATCTATGAGCAAAACTGATCCTGTTTTGCTTCAGGGTATTCAGGTTCTTAAAAGCCTTGACAGAAAACAGAAAATTTATGTAATTCTGAGCAATTTTTTACATGACTATTATAGTCCCCTATTTTCTACAGAGCCTTAATTCTTTGAAGTAGCTGAATTTTATCCATCTTGGCTTCAATTTGTCTGATGTAATAAAAACCTACAGCATTAAATTGCATATTATAGTTGTAAAACCTTATAGCTGTTTTAAAACCAAACACTTGCACATGGTACGATAACCTAGTTGCATCTCTTCTGTTCAGATTCATAGCTGTAGCTTTAGCACAACTCATGCTGACAACACAAGTCAGATTCATCGCGGTAAATTTTTTGTTGTAGAGAATAATTTAAATTATTTTTTAATAACAATAAAAAAGAGACTTTCAGAACTAACATGCTCTACCAAAAAAACCCCCATAAGAAATGAAAGGCAAAGCCATTACTCCGTATCAACATAGTCCCTTGTGCATCAATAGTTTGGGAAATGATGAAAACAAATCCAAGTGGGTGGTCATGCTGCAATGCTGCTAAGCTTGAACTAGCCTGACCATGCTCAGCTGGGTGGATTATGCCAGCTTTTATCGCAGATAATTTTTTGCTGCTTTTCCCCATATCTTGGCCTGAATAGAAGAGGGAGGATGCACTCCCATGCTACGAGAATGAAATGGCTTCTGGTAGCTGGGCCGGCTTGTATAGACATGTATTAAATCAAGGTGCCCAGCACTGAAGGACACATTGCAAGATCTGCATATGACTAAGAGTCAGCAGATACGTACAACAGCCCGTGTTGAGCCACAGGGGAGGGGACCCCCCCACCCCAGCAGATGTTAGCAGTAGGACTTCTGGAGAACTGCTTAGTTATGCTGGCTGGGTGTGCAGCTGGGCCACACAGTGGTTTGGGAATCGTCAGCTTTAGCAGCTTCTTTCCACGCGTTTCCCTGGCTTGGCAGAGCAGGGCCAGGGAGAATGCAGAGCACCCACTCTGTGATCCCAGAGCATTCCCCAGCAAGAGAGGGTGCGCAGCGCCTCTTCCCCGCCTGCCCCTGCGCCTGGCTCGCTCTTCTGTCGCTGCAGAACCGCGAGCTGACAATGCCTGATAAACACTTTTTCTATGTTCTTCAAGTCTTTTTTTCTTTTCGGTTTTTCAGAGCTTGCTTTGCTTCTTGCTCTATCAATTTAACCAACATAGCTATTTTCTTTTCAGTAACATCTAACCTATATCCATTTAATGTGGCCTATTTTTCAGCACATGGACTGTAATACTTAATACATAACTTAACAAACGCATCTGAGGCTGCTGAAATGTCTAAGCCCAGTGGGGTGAATTAGAGATGGACTAGCAGTTTGAATTCTCTGATTTGTTTTTGTTTGGTTGTTTTTTTCTTCAGATAAGTATGGACAAAGTTCATCTAGGCATTTAATTTTATTTCTTGTTGTTTCAGTGGGGGCTGGGAGCGTTAATTCTCAGCCAACATTTTTCAAATTTTATATTTTTAAGTTAGGC
This sequence comes from Pampusana beccarii, assembly GCA_013399365.1. Lineage (NCBI taxonomy): Eukaryota > Metazoa > Chordata > Aves > Columbiformes > Columbidae > Pampusana > Pampusana beccarii. The sequence goes on from VWYH01005061.1 coordinate 3,645,945, forward strand.
ACCTACAAGCCAAGTTTAGACACTCCAAAATAAGGCTTAATTCTCGGTGGTACCCAGTGCCTGCAGATTCCACTGAAATCAAACAAATACAGCTTTCCATACTTCAACATGTTTTTGTTATGATTAAATATGCACTCATAAAACTCAGACAAGCTGGAATCAAGTTTCTTGTTAAACTGAATTGATATTTTTTCTTAATAGGATCCTTGTAATTAGTGATTACCAGATGCATTTAAAATGTGTGAAATGCCTGCAGAAATGAGAATTAAGATGGGGGAGGGATGCCAAACACCTCAGACCTTCTCCTGGCAACCTTTCATTTTAAATTTCTGCTCTGCACATAGATGAAGCAGCATGGTTTCTATAAAATGTTCAGCTGTGGTTTCACATAAAGCTGATGGTACCAATAAAGAGAGTGACTTGTAATTTAAAACTTATTTGGTTATAAATAGCACGTTTTGCTCTTGATGGCTTCACACTTTTTTTTTTAGTGGTCACCTTGCTATCCTTATGATAGATGTTATGAAATTGCTTAGATCAAGATTAGCTGTAACCTACCAGTTTGCTAATTCCAGCAGCTATCATAATGCTATTGTTTGTCATTTTGATCTGCAGAGAAGAATAAGGCTTTTAGTCTCCCCTTGTGATGAACTAAAGATGTCTCATATAGCCTGAAGAAATGTACCCAGGGCTCTAACCAGCTGACAGCACAGGAACAGAATGACTCCTTTGGATGAGGGGATGAGGAAGCATTGGCTCACTTTGTACCATCTGTTCTCCTCCTTGTGATGGGGAGGTGATGGTACCTCATAAAATTTTAAAAGCTTGCTTTTTTTTCCCTGTTTGGAGTTTGAAAGGAAATATCTAAGCGAGGACTGCTAACTGTTATCCTGATATGTGTCCTTTTCTCTGGGAAAGGTGTGTTTTTTCTTCTCTCCTTTCTCTTTGGAAATGCAATGCTGAGACAGTAGCTGTCCCTGACCAGAGGGAAGCTTGTTTGGAGCCTGTATACATTTGGGAAGTTTCTTTTCCCTAGGTTTCCTGAAGCAAAGACTCAGGCATGGCTTCCAGAAAGTCTTCTTAAGTAAATAACTTATTTGCAAGGCATGCCGTAGAGAGCAGCTCGAGCTGGGTGCCTCCAGAAGAGGGACCCCTAGTAAAGAAAACCCTGGGCAATGGTACCCTTACAATCTAAGCTCCCACTCCTTAAGCATCATTTTGTGCCAATCGTAAAATTAGATTCTGGGGTCTCCCCATTGTTTATTAGATCCCTTAATTTTCATCAGGCGGGCTGTTTCTTATCTCTGTGGGTACTTATTTGTCCATTACCAGTCAGACTAGATGTCAGCCTAAGTCCCGTCCTTCAGTTGTTGTTTTGGACCTGCAGGTAGGGAGAAAAGTAAGTCCTTGGCAATAACCAAAACATTCTTCTGTTTCTCATCTTCTTTTAGATGTGCCGTTCTCTTCCTTTACTTATCTCTAGGGATGTAGCTCATGCTGGTGATCAAAAGCTCCTTTATCTTCTTGCTTGGACAAATTATGGGGTCCTATTTTGCTTAACAAGGCAGAAAGTTCAGAAGTTCATAGCTTGTGGCCTAAGTTACTTATGCTAAATGAGTTCTATATAAGCTATATCTAACTAAGTTCTATAAGAAGCAGTATACCAAATAATTCAATGAGCCAAAGCAGTCTATTCCCTAACATATAGTTCTTGGACAATGCAATAGTGCACAATAACTCACATATGGTTCTTTTTCTCTCCAAGTGATCTAGATCAGACTCATTCCTCAAATTCACTTAAATTTGGAGCAGTAGCTTTACTGAATGCTTCCATGAAGCATATGAATTTTCTGATCAACATGAGAACATGCTTGATCTCTAGAGTATTTAAGATAGTTGATTATTTTAGGATGAATAATATGAGCCCTTTTTGCAACACTTCCAATGTTCCTCCTACTGCTGACAGCTTTCTTGCCACTGCAGCCAGAGACTAGTATGGCTCCTACCCTTGCAAAACTGCACCTGACAGAGTGGTGGAACTAAGAGAGGATGGTGATGGGAGGGAAAAAGTAGATTCCTGGCTTACCTGTCAGCCCTTTATGGTACCTGAAAAGGAAAACAGAAATGCATGCAAGACGTGGTTATCTCTTCTCATTGTAATTGTGCACTTAAATTTTTCTTCCTATATAGTTAATCTATTTATTTCCCCTTTAAGTGTTGTGTTTTTTTTTTTTTTTACCTCCCTATTTCTAATAGCTTCACTGTGAGCACCTCAGAGGGAAGAATAAAGATGCAGAGGATGATCTAGAATTGTCGCCCCATCAGAATGTTGAGATGGAAAGGTATTTACTATCTTAATTTTACACATAGAAACTTCTTTTGTTTTTGTTTTTTAAAAAGCAATTTACGTTACATTATCGGAAATATATAGTTGAGTGTTTCCTGCATTTGATAATCCATTTATCTTCCAGAGACCCGGGTTACTACTTTTTCTTCTGCTCTAATCTGTGCTGTGGAGGTCTGTATCAGTTCTGTTCGAGTGAAACAGAAATTTTCTGTGCTCAGAATAGCAAAATCATGGAGAACAGCGTGGGTGAAAGGGACCTCAAGGTCATCTGGACCAACCCCTTGCTCAAAGCAGGGCTAGTTAGCTCAGGTTACTCGGAGCCTGTCTTGGTGAGTTTCAAATATCTCCAAGTATGGAGATTTCATGACCTCTTTGGGCACCTGCTTCTTCATGAACTAATGTTAGTTCTGTTGATAATGTCAGTAAAAGAGGTTGTACTGTATACTATAGAGATAAAGAGCTCATCTTATGGCTACAGCCTCTAATGAGGCTGTGGTAATGGTAACCCCTTTCTAAGACTGTCAGTGAGTAATAAGGAGCTTTAAGAAAATCAATAGTGCTGAGTATTTCAGTGAATACCGCTGCAGGCAGCAAGAGAAACTCTGGCTTCGAAAAAAAACCAACCCAAAACCCTCCAGGCAGCTGAGAATGATTCAAAGGTAGCTTTAAAAACTAGTGAGCATAGGGTGTGGATTTTAGAGAGAGATAAAAAAAAAATGTTTTAAGGTAACTGCAGATTGTTTGAGGAAGCTTAAGAAATAATACCCTACCCTTCTTCCTGTCGGAAGCATTTTTTTTCAAGGTTAGTTTATTGTGAAATAACCGGATTTGAAGTCCCTTGTGGGCTGGGATTTCCCACTTATTCAAGACATTGTGAGCTGCTGCCGGCGTAGTTTGACTCTAACCTGTCTTTGTGGAGGGCAGGAGGCACCAGGTTCCTGTCTGGCGATGGGATGGCAGCTCCGGTGAAACCGATACCAGTCGCTGGCAGTTCAAGCCCTGGATCTGTGACGCAGGCAGCCATGCAATGAGCTTCCTCTGCCTTTCGGCTTGGCTGCCTAACAGCTACCGCAAGCAAGAAGCTGGCCTGACTTAACAGAGCTGGTTGTCCTCTGTCAGCTACTGTATGTTAAATTTCCTGGCCGAATTTCCAAATGGTGTTCATCTGTTTATTCTGGTTGCACTGCTAGTAAGTCACTAAAAATGTTAGGTCCCTGTGAGAGACACTAAGCCAAATGAATCATGGATATGTTTTCCTCCAAGTATGCAGCCCAGCTGTGAGCCCAGGTCAGTAAGGTGTTGGTGATGCATCCACATTCTGGCCAAGGCTGAACTAGGAGTCAAAACAGCCAGTGCATAGATCTCATTCGGTTTGTGGTGATGCCTGATTCGGGACAAGAAAGAATAGTGGTGTAAAGTACCGGTTAAAAATGTCAACTGTGTAATTGCATCAGAATCACAGCTTTCCATAGAAATGAGTGTGTGTAAGAGATGAATAGACTCGTGGTGTTCAAGCTATAGCTGTGGAGCAAGCAGCCAGTCCGGAAAGGGCTGTTGGAGGGAGATCATTTCAAAAAGGTGCCTACTGAGGCTAGGACAGTGTCCTAAAAGTTGTGCAAGTGTTCTAGCTACTGGTCTTAATAGAAAAATAGCAGGCACCTGAAAACATCTAGACCCTTCTTGTTTTGTAGCTCCTAGTTTTCAGTTCTTTCAACACTTTTCTGCCATCTCCCTCTTTCTGCACGAATGTGTTCTGGTGGGGGAATTCATCTGCTCAGAAAGCATGTGTTACTCGGTGGCTCCTCTTGACCAGCTTTCCATTTGATTGATTTTCATGGCAATACTTCAATTCCCTTTCCACCACTGATCCTCACGCAGCTACATGAGTCCTGGGTGACAACTTTTTTGTTTTCTTTTTTTTTTCTTTTTTTTTTTTTTACTGCTCCTGCAGGGACATAGTAATCTGTAACTCACTCATGGCTCATTTAAAGCCCAAGAAAGAGAGTGAAAATAATTTAATTTGCTTTCTTGAGGTTTGAAGTCGGCCCAAATGCTGTCCATCAGGAAGAAATTCAATTACTGTCTCAGTAGTATAATTAAGCAGAAGATCCAAGGGAAAGGGATGTGTTGTTGTTGTCCTGGTGTACAGGCTGTATGCCTGGGGTACAGAAGTGAGGCAGCCGCATTGGAACACAGTCCCGAAGGACAGGAACCTCCAGGCATGGAGGGGTGCAGCACTTTGTGATAAGTAATGTGTTATTTAAAACGAACCAGCTAGTTGTCATCTTCTTGCATGTTACATGTTTGTGGGGATTAGTCAAAGACTGGGAGATGCTAAGTGTCTATACATCAGTAGCTTTACTTCTTTTTCCACTGAGATGTGAGAGATTATAGGTGCAGCTTCAGTTAATCACTGGGTCTTTTTTTGTTTTCTTTTGGCTTATTTTCAGAGAAACCAGATGTGTTTCCATTAAGAACATTCACCTCTTTTGTTGTTGTGATTTGTGTAATTCTTAAAATTAAGTAAAACTATTAAAGAATAATTGTTTCTGTTCACATTAACAGCACACAGCTTCTCCAGATGTGGCATTTAACAGCCAAACAGCTGCTGGCTATTAAATGTGCCTTAAAAGCTCCATTCCTTTGTCGTAAAGGGAGCAGAAGTGTAGGGACGTTTATGGGGTGACAGGCAGATGTTTTGGCTAAATCAGATTTGAGCGAAAGTTTAAGTGGTTTCTCTGCTATAGTCGCAGTACGTACATGTTTTAACCCCTATCATACACCTTGCTTTATGGAGCTCTCTTCTTGGGACTGCAGTGAGATTATTTCTTATCTCACATATCCCAAGCCAGTAGTGCCAGGACTTTCTTTTTAACATCTGGGACATGTCCAAAAACAGTGCAGTTCTTCTGCTAGGTGGATCTCAGCTGCTGCTGGCAGCTGTTTTTCCAGCTATGCTATTGAAATAGAGAGTGAATTATTTTTTATGAAACTTGAGTTAAAAAATTAAGTTGGAAATAATTTGAAATAACGTGTTGCTTTTGGTTTGGTGGTTACTGTTCTTTTTTGTTGTTGTTGTGTTCCCTCTCCATTTCTTTTTAAGTATATCCTCATGATCATGAAAGGGAGATGTTCTTTTTGTGTTTTCATCAGTGTAGTACACTTTGTACCCAATAAACTTTTGGGTTTTTTTTTTGTTTTGTTTGTTTTTTTTTAATATATATATAGTGGTAATTGTAGAGGGGGAACATAGAACTAGTGGAGCTCAATTTCAAGAGATCTGGCTCAAATTCCTAACCCTGAACTCTGAGTAGAGATCTGCTCACTGGGTGTTGAGTACCGGAATAGCACCACTGATTCTTAGGGAGCTGCATCACGTTGCATCTATTGTCCGTCAGCTCAGGATCTACTAATCTTGTAAGAGTTCATGAGGCTGCAGATTTTTTTGTTCTGTAACAAAAGTATTTTTGTTTTCTTGGCAAAATTTCTTCTCATTTCTTGTTGGAACGGAAATTCTTTGTCATTCTGTCTTAACTGGAAAAGATTTTAATATAAAAATCCCAATGTATTTACATGAAAAAAATGTAATTCTACAAAACTAAATTAAAAGAGAACAAGAATCCTGTAAAATCAGATGGAACATAGAGGAATAGGCTAGTTCTACAGTTAAGTTGTTGTTTTAAAGAATTATATGTTTAATTTTATTCCTATTTTAAGTCTATTTTCAGCACAAATTAGATTAAAAATTCTGTAATATAGGTCTCATTCTCTCCCATATTCTAAAGGCCTTTTTCTGAAGCGAAATGTGCCATCATAAATAAGGGAAATATTAGCTGAAATTGTTTGCTTTGAAATTTGCCATGTTTTTTACTTTATCCAAACCAGTTCATCTACCATAATTCAAATGCAGAAATTTATTTATGTGGATCTGCATTTCAGACTTAGCCGAGTAAGAATCCTACATGTCCCAAATGCCCACCCAAGGGGATGAAGCATGTGTCTAACCCCTACACTCTGGAATTCATTTCCCGTCAAAATATGACTCTGTGGTGTTGGGTGTTGGGTTCTGGCTGTAAATCCTGGCTTAAAACCTCTTTTTTTTTTTTTTCCCCACAATTGTTTGCATGTGTATTTGCCCTTTCACCAATCACAGGAGAATGACCCCAGCACAACAGCCTTGAAATTTTTATTTCAAATAGGTATGTCTTTCGTGTTGTTTTCATTTTGCAATAATTGCCTAAAGATGCATTGTAGGTATGTCCATCGTTGCCACATAACTACTATTTTTAAGCAATAATGCTGGTTCCCAGTGAAAACCAGGGAGAGCTAAGAGCTCACAAATGGTACCAGCTGCAGAACTGGGACTCTGCATGGGGCTTGTGCCTGGCTATTTGGTAAACATATATTTCTTGACTATCAAACTATGCTACTACAAGCCCGAAGCATGTGGCTCATCAAAAGAGCATGGAGCCAGGCCAGTGGGAGCTGGAACCGGTTGCTGCTCCATTATTGAAAGCATGGATTGGTGGCAGTTTTGTCTTCTGCTGCTCCTCCTAACCAGGAAAAGACTGACTGCAGGGAGAGCCCTTGATGCTATTAGAAGCCATCGGTGTCCACAGCTCACGCTTCCTTTCTGGTGCCATCATATTCTGCATTTAGTGATAGTTTTGGGCCAAATATAGGGTTTACTCTGACTCAGTTACACGCATAATTTGATGTAATTCCCTGTGTGTGTTCAACCAGCGCTTCATTGCCTAACTTGTGAGGACAGACAGATCAGCATAGTTTATTTTGCTGTGGGGCTTTGATCTGTGTAGGAATTTCAGTCTCATTAATGTACAAAGCATGTGTTGGGCACAATTATGTCATGACTCTCAGCTGAAAAACTGAATTGCTATTAAAATTACGCAACCATTTATAAATAATTACAAAAAGCTGATAAAGCCTAGAAATTCAAATGACGCAAAGACATACCATAGAGCAAAAAGTCAAAACCATTTTAAAGGCAGCTAGGTGAATACATGGGAAAAATGAAAATGTCTGTAACTGGTGCACAGTTAATCTCTAGCAGTGAAACTCTGCATGTATGTGGCCTCTTGCAAACAGAAGCAAACAGACCTATGGAATTACTTATTCTTGGAGAACATGGCTAGAATGATATTGGCTACTACTTTTCAGATATGACATGGAAATTAGGAGTAAGGTTGGGCTTCCTCTTTTTCCTGCAAGCTGCTAAAACTTAGGCAGGGAGACCAGCTTCCTCTGTTAACATCTGTAGGTTCTGCTTCCATGTGAAAGGTCTTAATTTTCCCAAAAACAGGAAGTTCAGCAAATAACTCAAAGTTTACAAAGAGGAGTTAATCTAATCTTTTATTGGCTTCTGCATTAATCATAACATACTGCGTAAGTAGGATGGGTTCTGTATTTCTATATCTTCCTGTTTCACTTTAGGAAGCTTTTACGCATAGAAGAGGGATAACTTTGCTTCATATGGCCACGTGAAAGTGCTTTTAATATTCTCCGATGATTGATTTTACAAAACACGAAAAACTACCTCCAAATTTGAATGGATTTCATTTTTCTGATTTTTTTTTAAATTCTAGCAGATTGCCTATTTGCTTTCCTTGCAAAACCATAATTTAATTAGTAAAAATTGAGATATCTCATCTTAGAAAATGTTACCAATGATGTAGTACAGTGAGGATATTAATGGTGCAGAAACATGACTGTGAACTTCACAAAACAAAAGTAGTTTTGAAAAAACTGCTTTAGGTGGAAGCTAATGCTGTGTGCTCTCTAGAGCTCACCAGGGGAAGCTCAGGTAATCATCCAGAACCGTCTGGTTCTGGGGTAGCTCTTAATCACCAGTACTCAGATCACCTGTGTGCTTTGAAAGCGTGGACTGTACCGTTTTATATCACAATAAGTATATCATTCCAATTATGCAAGTGGCTAACATAAAATACAGCTAAACGGAGTGATAATTTCTGGTCAGAAGACCTTAGTCTGAAAACTGAGGGAAAACCAAATGCACTGAGAATTCCAGCCAATGAAATAATTCTCTGATTTTCATGACAATGTCGAAACACCAGTGTATTACAGAGCAGCAACCAATTTGTAGGGATTTGAGTCTTTCACGGCTCCCTTTGTTTCACCCAGGCATAGCTGGTTCCTGCTCTTGCCCAGGTGCCTTTAAGCCCAGAAAGGAGAATGCAGAGACAGGATGGGAGCAGCTGGGAGTCACATCACATACAGCCAGAGCCTCGGACTGCAGGGAGCAGAGGAATGAACACTTCCTGTCTGAAAAGAAATATTTAAAGCCAACCCACCACCTTCGTGGGGTATTTCCCAGCTTGATTCATGCTCTGATCTCAGGAGGCTGTGGTCACGCATCTCCTCTCTCTGTGGTTGAACCTGCAGCAGAGATGAGTGCAGCTTGCCTAAATACTTGCTGCTGCTCTCCTGCCAGCGGTTGTTGCTCGTCTTTTACTGTGCTCTAGACTGCACCTAAACATTACTCCTTTATATTGAAGAGTTATTTTAGTCTAAGCTGCTTTATTTTACTTTAAAGGGTTTAAGGAAACTGCTTTGACCAAGCCAGGTGAGTGGGCTGTGCTGGCAGCTGGGGATGGTAATTTGCCACAGAGAAGCAGCAAAGGTGGAAAGTGGCTGGGGCTGGAGAGGAGTTAAACTCTTTGGCTGGCTTTGCTGTAGTTAGAGCAGGATGTGTGACCGCAACCCCAGGCAATGAGCAAATAGTCTTTACCAGAATCCACTTGTAGGGCAGAGTTGTTTCTCTCAGCTAAGGGTAAGCTGGTTACTCTACTGATCTCACACAGGAGGTGTGTGGAGCAAGAAAAGAGGAGAGAAACTAGCCTACATTTGGCTGGTTGCTTAAACACGTTTAAAAAAACTGAAGTTTTGAAAGCTCAGTCTGAAAATGTTAGCTTGTGGTTTTAGCAGTTCTATCCTAAGTGCCTCAGTACTGCTCAGTAATGTTTTACCTTGCTTTACTTAACCTGTCCATTCGTTTTGCCACCTTTCTTGGGGCCCTAAGGAGGCTGCAGCAATAATTTCTCTCTTATTATGTATACATAGCATCATACGCTCTTCCTAAAACTGCACCATGAGTGACTGGTTCCATGGTGTAGCTTTTAAGTTTTTTTCCAAGCATCTGCAGAAGCCCAGAGTGCTCTGCACAGCGTATATCCAATTTTTTAATGCAAAGCAATCTCAGGTGAGGTCAGACATGGAGTTGAAAGGAGCCGAAGATGCTCTATTGCATGGGAGTGCGCTTGAGAGTGAAGGGGTGTTGCTACACAGGTTGCAAAGTTCACATTACATAGCTGATTAAAAACGAAGGCTGTAAGCAGAGTGCTTGGTCATGCTGCTGCCTGAGAATTTATTGCTGGAGAACCTTAGCACAGAATAGCTTAAAAAGGAAAAAGTGCCACTTGCACTAGTTTATCCAGTATTTTGCAATATTTACCAGGAGAGAAAAGGGCTGGATTTCTTTCTCAAGTTTCCTTGTTTTCCTTCTGTAGTTCTCTTCTTGCTGTACATGTGTTTGTGCTGACAAGGCTTGTGGCTCTGTGCATGGCCAGAGTCCTGCTCATGTCCTCCAACTAGAAGCCAAACGGAAGTTGAGAAGCATGGAGGTCGCGTGCTGGCCCTGTGGTGAGCGACCTTGCTTGCAAGCCCAGCCCCACGAGCCGCCGCGTGGTCCCGTGCTGCTGGGGCTCACCTGCCACCCACGCACAGCTGGGGCCGTGGAAACTGCCGCAGGCGTTCAGAGCAGCTGCAGCCTGCTGCGCCACCGAGACATCCATAAAAACCCGCATCGAGTCTTCCTCTTGCTCGTCATGGCTTTGGAAGGGAATTATGGCCGGTTAAAATGGTCTAACAAAAGAAAATAGTCTCTTCAGCTGGGTACTCTGTTTCTTTGAACTTGTTCTGGTTGCTATACTAGTTTAAAAAACAAAACAAAAAAAAAGCAAAAGATTAGTACAAAGAAATATCTTTCTGCAGAGAAGAAAAAAATCACATGGTGTCTTCTAGTGCTTCAGAACCTTCCAGACCTAAAGAAACCTGGTCTTGGTTCCTTCTGTAAAATTGCTATTGCCCGTGTCGGAGGTCTAGCTTTCAAAACATACCTGAATATCTTGTTTCTGCCATTAAACTTCTTTTTTTTTTTTTTTTTTTTTTTTTTTGGTGCAGTCAGGGTTCATGGCAGCTCCAAAACTACCATGAAATTCCCGCTTGCTTGATTACTAGGAGGCAAGTAAGAAAAAAACCCACTTGAGTTTTACTTGTCCTTATTTGCTGCTGTTGGTATTTTATTGTAGTACCTCTGCAAATGACTTTGTATTCATGCTTAATGAAAATACATTTTTGTTACAGTCTGTGAATACAAAGAATAAAATGAACCACTTCATGCTGTCAGCATGAAATTTACCACACTTATTTACTTTTATATTAGGATAGATGCATTTATTTATTGCATAATTTTATAAGTTGCCCTTCCAGAGTTTCCTCAGAACCTGCAGTGTGACCCCTGTGGATTGCCTGTCTAAACTGAAATAAGTATAACTGTTAAATTCTTACTGCTTTTGTTTTTTTTCTGGAAGTTCCAATGGAGAATTTATTATTTTCTACTTAAGTGTTCTTGCTATAACAGATTGGTAATAATTTTGAGCCTTGCAGTTTGCTTTCTGGTCATGCATTACTTATATTTTAGAGTTGCTTTAAGCTGATTAGGAAATGGAAGTCTGAGCTTGTAAGAGATGAGTAGTTCTTGAAAACTTGGCTTGGGTCTAGAGTTTTTTGGAGTTTGTTGCAACAGTGGCCTGGTCCATTCTCTGAAATTCACATTCCACCATTACAGTGTATCAAGTGAATCTGCCCTAACTGCTAATTAGTTCTATACATTTGAAGCAAGCCCTTAAGTGCACTTAAGTCCTGAGTGTGCGCAGCAGAGATACTGAAAGAAAATAATTTTCCCACCAAACAGAAAAAAAAAAAAAGAAAATGCATGTCAGGTGTCTATTATGAAGTGTTACAGAAAACAAAGTGTACCACCAAAAGACTTTGTGAACTGAGCACCTAGTTTGGAGTTCAAAATGAATTTAACCATTTTGATAGCTTTTCTGTTAAAGTTGAACTTAAAATGCTTGAAATTGGAGGTGGGTGGGGGTCAGGGCACAGGGCAGTTTTCATACATTCCCCAAAAGTGTTGACTTGGATTTTCTAGATGCAAGGTGGTAAAATTCATTAACACTGCTTGCTTGAATATTTTAAATGGATTTCTGTCACAAAGCACTTAGAGACTGCCCGTGTGACACTGCTCTAGTGCCCTCTTATTGTGCACCAGGAAGGAAGGCAGCAGGAGCTTGGTGCTGGACCAGTTCTCTGTGTTGTCACATTAAGAAGACAGCTGACAAATTTACCCTCTCTGTGCTTCAGGTTTTTGTGCAAAGTATAACATCGCTGTTTCTTTTTAAGCAGGTGTGAAAGTAAAGAGCTTGACGTTGAAATAAGGAACCTGATAGAGAAGAATAACACTTCCCAGCCCTGTGGGGACCCTGAACCTGCTGCTCAAGAGAGTACGAATTCTCAGAGAATTTTGTGTTCCCTTAAGGTAAATGCAGTCTGCTTTTGAATGTCTGTCTGTCAGGGAATAGCATTCAGGGGATGTTCCCTGTGTGGCTTGATTATGCATGAATCTTATTGGTTTCTGAGATGATGCAATCAACTTGCTACATGCTCTTTTCCCGATACAGCTACTCTCTGTTACAAGGAAGTCTGAGTGAGAAGAAACTTTTAATAGTGCTTTAAAAGGTCAAGTAAACATGCTGGTTAGCTTAAGTGTCACCCTCTGTAATCAGCCGTGCCTTTTGGATGATGCAGATCCACAAACCTGCATTCCCAAAGAACACTGACATTTCTTTAGGTTATTGCATTTGGTAGTTCTGATTTAACTGAGGATGAACAGAGATGTGGGGGACAAAGATCTTTGGCAGTGTCAGAAAGGCATTTAGATGTATAGGAAAAAGAAGAAAAATGATGATTCAAAGCCACACTTCTGTGGTATTACAAACTGAAAGTTGTAAGCCACCTGCTAAGATGGTTGTCTTTGCTTGCAGTGAAGCAGTGGTTAACAAGCATGACAGAAACGTGTTCTAGTTTTCCTTCTTGGTTTCCCTCCTTGGTTTCCCGCCTCTCTCCTGAAACAGCAAACTACTTTTTTTTTCCCCGCAGGAGGACAAAAGGAAATTCCAGTTTTCTGCAAACTGGCAAAGGGAGGAGTGAGAGATGTGGAGGAGAGGAGTGATTAAGCCACAAATGCCATCCATCTGCAAGGGGTGGCACAGTTACCTGCTTGTGTGATTCTGCTGGGGAAAAGGAAACCTCTGGGGCGTGGTGCAGGAAACTAGTGAGGAGGTTAAGGAGAGATGACTCCCTTCTATGAAATTACACATAGCTCCTTTCACATGTAAACCGCCATCTCCAAAATGACTCATGTCGTTGAGGCATGAAGCAGAGCTGAGCCTAAGGCGATGCCCCAGGATTAGACTAGTGGGATTAGAAACAGTGAGGGAGAAGCCAGAGGGAAGAACAGGGATTCCCAGCCCCAGGGAAGGAATAAGCGTGGTGAAATAGAAGTCAGTGCAGAATTGAGTAGCATTGAAGTATGAAATTACAGGGCAGAACAGCAAGCTACAGATGGTCTCTGGAAACATGTGGTTCTGCATATTAGCCTCCCTCCAACAGAAGGAGACATTGGAAAGGATTTGGAGGGTGTGGGGAGGAAAAAGAAAGGATATACTCACCCTAACCTTTTCTGTGGGGTTCTTCAGTGCTTCACACAGAACACTGTGGTGCTGTTTCCTCTCTAGTGCTTTTATGTTTTTTGCATTTATAGCACTTGTTTGCCCATGTAAGGTGTGTGTGGTTTTCATAGCTTAGGGGAGGAAGGCTCATGATATTTTCACACTAGAACTATACTAGCTACTTTTTATTTATACTTCTAAGTCAAATAGCTTATCACTTGGTTGGTTTTTGACTTGGACTTCAAGTGGGTGACAGATTGACAGTTGTGATAAGATCCAACAACCTCAGTATAAGATTCTAGGGGTACACGTATCAGATTGTGTGTTTTGGAAAAGGAGGTAATGTTTTTAACAAACCTAGTATGCTTTAAATTAAGAAGCTTTTAAAATAATCTTAAAAGAAAAAAACCCCTACAACAACTAAACAAAAAAATGCCAGTTTATTAAATGAAATGCTGATTTAGACTTAAAATGAGGGGGAAATTCTATATTTAGGAATTAGGAAGAGGTTAATGACGAAACAAAAGTGTACCCTTCCCTATAGCGTTGTTTATTCTATCAGGAAGGAATTTGGCAGAGCCAGCAAGTCACTTTTATTCTGTAGCACTTTTTTCTGCAGTGAAGATAATAAATTGCACACTGCAAAATAGCATTTCCTTCTGAGCTTAAATCACTTTTGGGACTGTTATCTGGAAATGTCTGTAAACAAATTCTTTTTTTCACCAGTTGTTGCTGTTGTGGGGTCGTTTTTTTTTTTTTCCCCCACAAAACCATGTAATACTGTTTTTAAAGGCAAATATCTGAGAGAGAGAACATGTGGGTTTGCAGAATGGACTAATTCTCAGCACATCCTTCAGCCTATGACTCCTATATCTGTAGTACTTTAAGTGCAGCTTGCCGTGATGCTACATTCCCCGCTCCTGGAGAGGGAAAAGAGGGAGGAGATTACAGAGGAACATCCTTACTGGCAGGTCACAGCGATTAGAGCCTGTTGGTGTACTTGGGTCCCTGACACCCAAATGTGGTCCATTGGTCTAATATGAGGGACTGAGTGCCTGTGCAATCTATGTAGTTTGTCTAAGTGAGTAAACTGCTTTTTTAAGTGTTAAGCTGAAATGAGAGGTGAGATCTGAGTGTGGCAACACTATTTTGCGCTGATTTAGGCTCTTCTTAGTTTAATAAGACGTGTTTGCTTTTGCTAGAGCCATTGACCAAAGAAAGGAAACATATGATAAAATATTTACTGATTAGAGCAATTGATAATTTCTAATTCACATGTACTTATCTATTCCCCCTGCCTTCTGTAACATCACTTATTGCTGTGATGTGCAGCAGGAGTGTATAGGAACAAGAAGGACTGTGAGCTCCAGCCCTTAGAGGCAGCAGTCTGTGAAACTGCATGTCCTCAAAATGTGTCTCGGGAAGCAAAGGGCTCCTTGTTCTGCCTTTTATAGAGGAGGAAACTGAAGGCCAAAGGGATCAAATAATTTGCTATTTTAATATAAAAAAAACAAAGAAATGCATCTCTTACCAGAAAGACAGCTTCCTTTATTCAAGTTTAAAGTCGATTACATTTCAGCTGGAATAAGCTAGACTAAATACTATGGACCAAAATACAAATATTACTAAAAAGTACTCTTGCAGAGTTTTTTCAGTATGTTTAGGCCTTCATCAAGACTTTACACACATGAAGGGTGTTTTCTGGCAAAGGTGAGGGCGGATAAGAGTATCAAATAGGAAGGAAAGCGTAGCAGCTAAAATAAGTAGTGGTGTGTCAATGTAAATTTGACAGAGACAATATATTTTATGGGATCAATTGGTAAAACAAACAAACAAACCCCACAAAAAAATCAAAAGCCAAACAAAAGCCCAACAATAAACTTTCAAGCACCTAAACTGTTTTGGGTATGAAGTGAGGAAGAAATATTTTTCATTTAAGGTCTGTCCGTACTTGCAACAACTGAGTTGTGAAACTCAAAATAGCCTGTTTGCTACAGTTAGAAATTGTCATCCCATTATTGTACCATGAAACTGGGATTTTAATCATGAAGCCTGAGTATGCAAATGCTTAGGTAATTGAGTAGCTGTGCCCTTATGGTTAGTCTCATTGGTGATGATGGAAAGCAGCGGATAAAGGAAATATTCAAACAGAACCCTGTGCTATGTTTTACTTAGTCTGAAACCACATCTTGCTCTAATTTTATCTGGTTCTCACATATGAAGAGGCACGCTTTGCATCTGCGCATATTTTTCTGTCAGAGTACCTAACTGAACAGCACAAGAGATAGAGGCTGACATACTTAAGAGAAAATCCCTTTCTAGCACACTTTGCTGGGTGAAGTACATGGACCAGGTTTAGATAGGAAGAGGTAGATTCTTCTTCTGGTTTAAGAGCTGATTTCATTCTTCAAGTAAAATTCCTTAGATTTTACCATTTTACCCTGTGCACCACAATGGGAAAAAGGGTTGCAAAGAATATTGCAGCGAGAACTACTGGCATAACAACAGCTACAGGAAAAAAGCCAAAAGAGAAGCTCAACCGGAATGTAACCAAACAGAGGGCTTCCCAGAGGCCACCAAATTTTAACCCAAGTAATCTCAGAGTAAATCTAGCTTCTAAAATTCTGCAACTGAACAGTGCAATAACTAGATTAAAAAAAAATCCAGAACAAACCTTGCAACAGACACCTGATCAGCTAGAAAGAAAAAAAAATAATTAGATGATTTTGCCATTTCGTCATAATCAAGGAAAGATTTCCTTTTACTCGAATCAAACATTCTAATAGTTTTTGGTTTCACTGCAGTTACTGAACAGATGTAATTTTCAGAAGTGATAAGTAGCTTTCGTTATCTTAATTTGTGAGTGCCTATTTTGTAATACTGTAACAGAAGCCTTTCCCAGAATAACGATCCAGCACCCTCAAAATGAGAACTTCTCTCTTCTCGTGGTGCTGTTGCTTGTGAGAAGGTTCGTATTGGCTACGGCTCCAATGCTTTGATTTTTCTCCCATTGAAAGCTTTCCAAAGATGACTAAAAGCCTTTTACACTCAGGAAGGTCAGGTGTTCCTAGAGTACAAATGAAAAGAATTCTCATTTTTAAACAAGGGGAAAAAACCCAACCTCAAAGCTGCTACTAATAGAAATTACAGAATACCATAGAAATAGAAGCCTTTTATTCATTTCTAGTCTAAGCAGTTCAGCCCACTTTGCTGACAGGGTTGTGTGCTGCCACTTGTGAGTGAACTTGGTGAGTTTCTGAGGGGCAGAAAATCCTCCCTGGTCCCATTTGCTTCCTGGGAAGTGTTTTCTGTACCTGGCAGCTGGCCGGCTTATTCCTGCTCCTCACAGCAGCCTCTCTACAGGAGGTTTGGACTCCCAGCTCCCTGCCAGGCATTCCCTGGTAGCATGTTCCAAAGCGTCTGAAATGTTCTTCTCTGGGTGTGCTCAAACTGACTGCAATACAAGAGGGTGTTTCCCCCTTCACCCAGTCTTTAAAGTAATACAAGACCACTGTGAACAACAGTGAAAGATGAAACAGGTACCATCTGTTTTAATGACCAGAGCTGCCTGATGATTTTTGAAAAACACATGACCAGTTCTGTCACTATTGCCTGTGGTGTGGACAAAAATAATAAATTCCAAGCATAACGCTTCATAGGCTAGGTATGTGAACACGGATGGGGAGAGCAGAAGGAGTGTGAAGAGTGGCAGAAAGTTGTGTAAAGGTCTGACTAAGGATTCAAGCTGATTAAGAGAATTTAGATGTTTTAAATTATGATTTACAGACCTTACAGAAGGTTTCAGACTTACTCAAACTTACAAGTGCAGGTTTGCTCTGTATAATACTTTCTCAATGTTTTCATGTTTTGATCAGTCACATTAATAGCGATACAGTAGTGGAAGCAAAGGAACAGAAGAGCTTATACAGACATTAACGAAAGATTTTTATAATATACATAGATAGAAATTATCAACCACTGTTCTAGGAGGAGCAAGATCTGACCAGCTTTCCAAAGACAGAAAGTGTGATCATTCTTTTTGTATTATCTTCATTTTCTACAGCTAGAGAACTCCACTTGCTCCTCTGTCTGTTTCTCTCCTTTGTTTTCCATGTTTACGTAAACTGTGCTCAAATGTAAGGAAAAGTTGCTTTATATTCAGTGGTGGCTAATGCTACAATTGCACCTCATAGCCCAGCAGCAGGAGTAATGATGTTTTGTTTGCTTGTTTCAGATGGATAGAAGGACTGTGCAAAGGAAGTGACTTTCTGGAGAGAGAGTGGAAGTAGAAGTAAGGGATGAGAAACAAATGAAAAGAGAATGCACATTACTTACACTTTTCCTATAAAATGTGTGGTGGTCTCCAGCTAGATAAGGGCCTGTATGTCTGTATATTTTAGGGAGGCTATAAAAACTAACACCATTCTGTCCACTGCAGGCTGTGACGTGGTTTTACACGTGTTTATGGAGAAATCAGAGGCAGTTATACTGCAAGAGGTTGCCAAGTTTGTATTTCTCCACTCAGAGACTATTCCCTGCAGTCTGTTTTCTCGTGTTTTTTTTTTTCCTCAGGGTAACCAGTAAATGCTGTGACATGGAGTGATTTGTTCATTTAAAGAGGAAGAGATTGAACAATCAGGGAAATCAAGGTTCATGCAAGCATTATGTTGAGATTCATAAAACTTGCTGACCAGTTTGTCACTGCTGTTACATCACATTTAGCAAGTCTTGATTTTGCATATTAGTGCCTAAAGCAGGTGTGATTTTGTCACAGTAAAATCTGATGTTCATTTGTCTGTGACAAGAGAATGAGGTTTAGATTGGATATTAGGAAAAAATTATTCACGGAAAGGGTTGTCAGGCATTGGAACAGGCTGCCCAGGGAAGTGGTGGAGTCACCATCCCTCGAGATGTTTAAAAGGCATTTAGATGAGGTTCTTAGGGACATAGTTTAGTGCTAGAGTTAGGTTATGGTTGGACTTGATGATCCGGAGGGTCTCTTCCAACCAAAATGATTCTATGATTCTATGACTAGGTTTTCCCCACAAGCCCTTTACCGCAGTGTTAGAGGTGGTGTTAATGTGCATGGCAGTGTCCAGCATATATATGGTCAGGAGTCAGTCCATGGCTGCTGGAGCTGCTCAGGCAGCTCCTGGGGGGCAGTCACCTTCATCAGCATCAGTGCACATCCTTCCCACTGTGCACAACAGGCACACTTGTTTTCTTCTCTGATATCTTCTTTAGTTTTCTGTAAAAATTTACCAAACAGTGCAACACCTAGCAAACATACCCCACTTTGCCTTTGGACAACGCTGCTAAGTCTGTGTTTTTCCTCCAACATTTACTTTCACGGCGTTTTGTGCAGACCTGTTCACAATTTGCAGACACCTTCTTCAGCTGTTGCTTTTGCTTCCTGCGAAGTTTCCTGTGGCTGTGTAACACTAAGACAAATTTTCCTCTTTAACTGCTCTGGTTCTGTTTTGCAGACTGAAAAATTTAACATTTTTTTGAAAGTTTGCTTGTATCTGAAAACAGTCTTTTGTGACTACCAAGTCTGGTCTTCAACTAGAATTGTCCAAGCAATTTAAAACTGTGTATTTGTTTTGGTAGCTTCAAACTCCATGTATGAATACATTTGTTTATCTATCTATGTCTTTATTTTACTTCTGAAGTCTGATACTTGTTGAAAAGAGTTTTTCTTTCAAGGATTTTTATATATGCCAGATTTCTGAAGTGCTGTTGTACCACTAAGTTGTTCCTCTTTGTGTAGCAGTAGATCGATAAACAAATGTAGAGTCTTTATCTCTGCAATGCTGAAGAAAATGAATGTTGTCATCTGCTGGTCCTTCTTTTCAGTGCCATGAGCTGTTTTCACAGAGAAAGACAATTTTGCTTCAACCTCTCCCAGTTATCACTAGGAAGAGACCACCACCTCTAGAAGGGCTTGAGCTTTTGTTGCCTACTTATTGGCATTTCTGATATCCCTATAGATTTTAGACGTACTCTTCTCTTTCCAATACCTAGTACTGTTCTTGGCAATCAGTACAGAAAAACTTGTGAGGTAGGGAACAAGATACCCATCTCCCACCGAGCTGCTCACCCAACTGAGCAGCACCATTGTTCTTAAGCAGCACATTCTCTCCCTTGATTCGTATTTCCTGTCAAGTCTCTTAAAAGGCAGTTGACTTTAAGCAGTGTGGGAAGGAGCATCACTGTTATCTGTGTGCATGCTATGCTTGCCTAGCTAGGCACTGAAGAGTACCTAATGTCATTTCTATTCTGCCATATTTCATATAAAATACCTGTGGTGAAAAGCAATAGCTAAGGTGGTGCAAGAAAGCTTGGCACTGTTTTTTAATGTGTATATGTGTCGTGGTTGAGATGGACAAAAGACGTAGACAAAGTTCTTAGGTACAAACAGCAGTCTCCATTTATTGCCACAAACAATTTTATATATAGTCTTTACCAGCTCATGTGTCTTTTTGCTGTCGGTTACAGGCTGGAATAGTAACATATCATTGGCTAATTTTGCTATCATCAGTGTTACTCTTCTACTCCCTCGTTTCTCACGGGTACACCTTAATATTTTCAAGGTCAATCCCTTTTCCCATACCCTCTGTCAGGGAATCCATGGACCCACTGTAGTCCCCCACATATATGTAGGGTGGAAGGCCAGTAGCCAAGCTGAGAGCTTCTACACAGGCACGTCTTGTTCAGAGATTGATGATTAGTAGCAGGGAGCAATGCATCTTTCAAAAAAGGCAGTAATATTTGGTGAAAGATTTGGTCAGTAAATGAGGCCAGTATACATTGCATTCACAGACAATGCCAAATTGCATGCACACAGCAGATATTTCAGAGTTTTGACTCAAGTTTTGCTGTTTGCTATGCGTAGCCCTAGTGTGGGAAAGGGTGATGGTTGTGGCTGCTCAGTCGTTACGGTGGGCTCACAGAGAGTGAAAATGGATGAATGTACAGGTCCGTTTGGCATGGAAAAGTGGAGACATGGAGACACTGTTGCTGTTCCAGCCTCTATTCATCCTGAAGCTTCACTTTTTCACCAGGTCTCCCCAAATCTCTTACAGCATCACAAGGGGTGGGGTAGATGAGGGTAGAAAGGAACAATAGCGTAACTAGCTAAAATCCCCATAAACGGCACCTTTCATAAAGATATATCTTATTCAGCTAAAAATCCATATTTTCACAAAATATCATCGTTAAAACACTGACATTTGACAGAATTTCATTAGTTGTGGCAGAAGAGGAATCAGAAGGAATGGGAATTAGTTGAGGTTTATTCTAGCCTAAATAAAGTCACAGGCCTGTGCTATCATGTAACATAGCATTTCCAAATACCTTCAAATCCTACAGTCCAAGAGAGAATAATTCACTCTTACTAGTCATTAATACGGTCATTAAGGTATTAACGACAAAGGACTTGGTGTCCTTTGGTCCACTCAGCTTTCCAGGAAGCTGTTTTGAACTAAATAATGGTAAGAACCACGTGTACTCCAGGGTTTTAGCCTCATCCTCTCTTCAAAGTAATTTGAGTACTGACATATTTCAGGTGGGAGCTGTGTAGTGCTGTGCCTTCAGTTTGTTCTTTTGTCCCCACTGCAGGGACCACTCAGCACCTTCTGTAGCACATTAGGGTGCTGTAGTGAGAAAATCAGAAACTGGGGCAGTTTTACCTTAGCAGGCCAGACCGCAAAATGCAGCCGTTTGATCTAAGCTTTCTCCCAAAAGCTAACTTGCTGCTGGAGTAGGTATGGGCCTACCCAACGTGAGAGCTGAGGTGAGGGAAGGTGTTCATGCTTGAGATTCACTGCTCTTGAAGCAGACATGCTACGTGGAAGTTTTCTGATTGCATTTTTATAGAACAGAGGCTCTGTGTTGGTACTTCATAGACAGAGACAGACTCTGTTTCCATGAGTTTATAATATACTGGGCTGTAGCAGGACAGCACAAGGTAGTGGGGCATTATCAGAAGATATTAATTGCTGTTCATGTCATTTGTGTCTGGTGACGTTACCCTCTCTTTCAGCAGCTGACTCTTGACTCTTCATGGGCCCTAACTTCAGTATAGTCAGAACACAAAATTATGTGTTGATACCCTGCTGATAGATGCCACAGACACGGCAGTAACAGACAGATGGACAAACTGTGGGTAAAAGGAGACATCATCATTCTCTCTGATCTGATGCTAATGTCTGGATGACCTTTGGCATTCAATTGGTGTGTTTCCTTCCGGATATAATAGGGTTATTGCCTACTTTTGCAAAGGGCTTTGAAGTCATCAAATGAACCTTTGATTTGACATAAACTTTTAACAATAATATAATACTTGGTCTCATTTTAAAAATGCATGGTGCTTCCTCTTCCTTCTCCACTAGGGAGATTTTACAGTTTAACTGTTATTATTACATTCTCTCAGGTAGCATGGTGTGTTTATTCATTTTGGAAGCTGGCCTTCTCGCATGTCTGTTTCCCAAAGGATGACCTTCCCCTTTCACTTAACCTTGCTCAGGTGCTACAGAGCTTTACCTTGTTTCATTGCCTGACAGTTACTGGCTTGTATTTCTTGCAATGTATTAATCACTACAGAAATGTCAAGAAATGCAATTGTGGAAACCACTGTTGTGTTATCAGCCAGTAGTTCTTCCTTCTTTAAACCAACACTGTACCTGAAAGGGATATTTGTTCAAAGGCTAGTTTTGACATAGGTGCAATTGAAATTCTTTTAATTTTTGATGGGTAGTTTAACTCCTATGCAGAATCAAAAATGTCTTTATTAAAATAACATTTTTCAAAAATTGTGTCTTTATACCCCACAACTTTTCCATCTGCTCCATAAGCCAGACAAAAACAAAAAGAACATCAGGGTAGGGAGGATATGTTCCCTATGTAAATATCATAAAACAGTAGCTTTCTAGCCATCTTTTTTTTTTTTTTTTTATTTAATCTTGCAAAACAGGAATTGCTTAGTCACACATTATGAACCAGAGATCTGGAATGTGGCTGTTAAATTCCAGCATTTCATGGGATTACTTTGTTTAAATCCTTTTTTGGAATTTGAAAGATCTCTCACAGATTTATATTATTTTGTGTTAATTTTTCATGCACTAGCTTTAATTTCATTCCTTGAAAAATCAAATAAGCATCCTCTACCGAAAAAAGCCTTAGACTCAGGGGTCTTTCCACAATAAGGAAAAATGTACTTTTCTTTCATGTTTCCTTTTCAAATTCCTCATTGTTCAGAATTCTAAGACTGAAGATGACAACACTGTGTGATTTTCTATTTTGTCCTGACTTTGCGTGTGAAGTCTGTGGAAGCTTTTTCTTTGATAATCTTTCCGTGAGTTTCACTTGGTAATGTTAACCTCTTTTTCCAAATGGGAAACTAAGACAACTTTGAAGTGTTTGGTACCTTGACTATTCAAGTGAAGAAGTAGCTTGAGTAGCTTTAATCCAAATCTATGCTTAGAAAAGGTGAGTAACTGCAAATACCAGGTCCTTAGGAGAATAATAAAACCACCTGTCATTCTTCATTTTTGTGCAGCTTTTATTCAGGGAAAGTGAATCAATTTTCCAATTATGGTTTTCCCCTAAACATCTTGGGGTTTGTATGGGTGTGCTCTTTCCCATAGCTGTTAACAGACTTCACTGTTACTCCTTCCTAAGCATGACTCACTAATACTTCAGTCATGATAGTTCCGATTGTCTTACAGTCACTTAATACTTGTCATACTTACGTAAGTCCGCTTTTACAGCTGGAAGCAAGGATAAAAAACCCTGTCCACTTATTTACTGAAAGAGTGTACACTTCCTTCTCTTGTACATGCAACTTCCTCTCTCGGGGTGACCAGGCTGGTTGATTGTGATTTACACGCACATCAGGCAGAGTACTGCTTTGCCCGGCATATTAGTCACAGGCGATTTGCTTCAACCCTGCTGGGAAGCCCCCGCCAGGAAGGAGGAAAAGGTTAAAATCAGAATTCCACCACCTATTCTGAGCCTTGGCTGCTTCCACAGGCAGTGCTCACAGATCTTCTGGGTCTGAATGTGATTCTCCCACTCCTTTAGTCTACGTAAAATATCTGTTTCATTGCTATTTTTCTTCCAAAGACCTGTGGAGAAACAAATGTTCAAGGCCATTTTGGATGTGCGTTGGCAGATGTAAGTGACATGGAAGCCCCAGCAGACCTGCTAGAAGTAAGTGACTGTTTCAGCTGTCCTCTGAAGCGTTGTCTGATTAACAGGAATGGCATGAGCTGGTGCCAATATCGCGCAAGTCACTTTGTAGACTGACAATTAATGGGAAAGTGTGTCTGTTCCAGTAGGTTGGCCTGAATGATTTACACTGTTTACAAGTAGAAGGAAATGTTAGAAATATTTTTGGATATGGCATTCTTAGAAAGAAAACCTTCCTTAGTGGTTTTTTTTTTTCCTCCTAATAGTATTATTTTTCATAACACTTTTTTTTTTTTTTTTTTTTTAATAAGGACCTTTTAAAAAAGTCATTTTAATTTGTTATTATACAAAAGGTAGAAACTTGTTAATTTGGGTGACCCAACAACTTGCATGAGCAGGATTTGGGCTAGCTGGTGCCGAGCGTATATGTAGCTGTTCAGTTTTTGAGTTGTCGTATTGACTTTATCATGACTCTTCATGCACTTGAATACATGCCCCAGGCCCGTATCCTGAAGACAGTTCAACACGTTATTAGCTCCATTGACTGTCAGTAAATTGCTTCAGATACTTGAGGTTAAATGTGTTCATGAACTTCTACAGGGAGAGGGATTAAGTGTTTTCTGGCATAGAAGTCAAGTGCTCCACATTAGAGCCTGGCAGGACTGGCCGAGGGGCAAATAAGTGATCAGGAGTTTTGCATGTGAAAAGACACAACAAAACTATTATTTGATCTTCTTCACTAGTGTTTGGCGCTAAATTCTCTAGCTGAAGAAAATAAATTTATTTCAGGAGATTTAAGACCCCAGAAGTGCTCAAAATTTTATTCTATGGTTTCTCATATACTGTTTCAAAATTCAGAATGGGGAACAGAAAAAGTCTCTGGCCACACATCTGAACAGAGAATTGTTTTATTTTTCTGAATACATATTTTTTTTTTTTTTGCAGTACAGTTCTCTTGATATATATATAAAAATTAAAAAAATAGAGCACATATTTGTTCTCATGAGAATCCATAGAAACTTGCTGGAAATTATGATATATGAGACTGCCATTATAAAGATGAGGGTTTAGCTGCTGTCGTCCTGCATGGACAAAACACCATACTTTAAAAAATTGAACAATTGCAGAATGATTTCCTAATTTCTCTAAATGACCTACTTGTTTACTGTATTGCTTGTTTTGAACACATTGTGTTAGAGTTTATTGCCTTGGGCTTGCAAACACTTACCAGAGGCAATACTACTAATTATTCTAGTTCTTGTAAATGAAGGGAACTACTTATGCCCGCTTCTGCTTATGCTTAACTTTTGTGGCTTGTACAGCTTGTTTGTATTACCATCTGTAAGATAATTAAAATCCTATTTTGTCTTTTATGTCTCAGATGGTACAAACGGACATAATTTTGTTCATTTTAGTGTCTGTTTGCATAATGCTTCAATTAAAATACATATTAAACTGGGTTAAAGCGGATGTATGATTCAGAATCTGCTATCAGCAGGTGTAAAGGTACTGAAATGCAAGTGCAATGTTGCTGTTTCAGTTTCTTTACTTGCACATGGCAGGGTGGATGGGAGTTTTATATGGTAATCTTGATTTGAAGAGAGGATGCTTAAAGCATTTATTTTTGAAGATTTCTTTTCTCCAGTCAAGGCACATACTGGTGACCAAAAAGAAGACTATATCAGCCAGTTCACTGGAACAGCAGATCCTCTCACTGGAAAGACAGAGACGAGAGGTAATCTTAAACTTACCCTTATCCTATGTAGTTATAACCTCTAAGGCAGACATTACAATATCAGTAACATGTCCAGGACAAGAAATCATTGAATATGTTATCACAGTTACACTGTGACTGGTTTCACCCGCTGGTCCAGCAAGACCTTGTCCTGTGCTTTTGTGAGAAAATTTCTATGTGGAGACTTTCTGCTTTATATATCTTCACAGTGTGATGTGTGCAAGCACTTAATGGTTAATCTAATTCCTATAGCCTTATTTCTCTCTACCAAGCTAGGCAGAGTTGTATTTGGAGAACTGTTCCTGAGAACAGATGATGACTTTTTGTAAGATGGCTAAGAATCTAGAAGAGCAGAGATTTATACAGTACAAAGGGTAAACTTTCTTAGTGACTGCTACTGTAAAGGCCAAGCCACCACCGGGACTGGTAGCCAGTGGTGTCTGGGACCCAGGAAGTACCAAACTGGAAGCTGTTCTTTGGCTGAGCAGCCTAAAGAGTTACCCTATATCATACAAAGCAAAATGCTTCAGAGGGACGTATTCGGCTTTCTCCAATAAAAGTGCATGCACCTTGACTTCACTGCTGCCACTTGCATGTGCAGTGTTAGCCAGTATTCCTGGTCCTGCATGCATACACTTGCTTGGTCTAGTGGTACTGAGAAAGGTAAGTGGGGCTTCCACCTGGTAGTAATTGCAGTTAATAGGAGTCTTCAATTCACTTGTTTGAAGTCAGAGAGCTTCTAATTGGAAATACGTTTATGTAACTTGAAGCAAGCTATCCAGGAAGTCCTTGGCCACTCAGGAGTTGCAGCTTGGGATTTGTATAGTGTTGCAAATGATTCACCTGTAGCTTATTGTGTATTTGTTTGTTTCCTGAACGTGAGTTCCTGAACGTTCATGCACTTTAACTGAAATACCAAAGCAGTGGCAGATGGGCTGTAAAGCTTGCCAAACCTTAAACTTGCTTTTTGTGATATGAACTGGACAAGTAATCAAAAGGTTGTGAACACTCATAGCTAGATGATTAGAATGTCAGTCTATTTTTTTACTTGTTGTCAATGTTGAAGTGAGAGTTATTTACTGTGGCTTCCTGATAATTACAGCTTCTGGAGGTGAACAAGCAATGGGATCGTCAATTTAGAAATATGAAACAGCTTTATGAAAAACAGGTAACAATGCTGACTACCTCTATTGGAATATGAATGCCACCTGGTGATAGTTAAGCCTATGCTTGAAGTCCAACCAGATGTAGCTACAGCAAATATCTTGAGTGGAAAAAGAAAAAGATATCATCACACTTCCTTTGGCCATGGCTCACAATAAAAAAAAGCTTTATCACATGAAAGTGAAGCTGATGTGGGTAGTACAAAAATAGTAGTACAAAATAACCAGAGAAGCCCAGCATCTCTAAAATAGTAGGGGCCAGGGTGGACATGACAGCAAAGATTTTTGTGCCCTCCATACTTCAGAGCACAATTAACTGAAAATTAGCCTGCAGTTTCTGGTGTGCCCAGCCGCTGATCTGTATTGTCACGTCTGTTGGCTCTTGTCCCATCTCTTGTGCCTGGCTTGTGAAACCTGGAAGCCCAACGGGGCTCCCTGTAATGGGGGCGCCCTCCAATAAATCCTTCATGAACGCTGCCTTCTATAAGCAGAGAGCCTTTTTTGCTTTTGAGAAACTTCTCTGTACAAAAGCTCTTCATTTAAATAAATTATAAATAAATACTTTTTTTTTTTCTTTTTTTTTTCCTTTTTTTTTTTTTTTTTGTCAAGATTCCATTTGCATAGCTTTCATTCCTTGCTTGTGGCTGTGTGGCATCTTTGCTCCAGGCATTATAATCAGCTGCCTAGTGAAGCTGGCTGCTTACAATTTTGCCTGGTGTTCCAAAACCCAAGTTGGTTCATTGACTGACACTTCTCATCTCCCGTTTCCTATGAGAAGGATATTTGTAGAGTCACTCTCATCAAGAAAATTTCCTCTCTACTATTTTCCAGTAAACTCTACTGAGAGACGGATCATTTATTTGATTTTTTCCTTTCTTTTTTTTTTTTTTCCCTTGCCCCAAATTGAAGAGTAATTCAAATGGCTTTTTCTCAGTTAATGTGAGACTGTCTTATGCTCCTGGCTAGATTGTTTGGATGTGCAGCATTGCAGAAGGAGTCCACACTGCAGAACGAAACAGAAAGAACATTAAAATGGAGGCACAGACCCATGGTAGCTGCCCTTTGGCAGCAAATCAGTGCTAGAGCCAGCTGGGTTAACACCAACAGAGAACTTGCCCAGGATCATTAAAAGTCTCCACTGCAGACACATCAGTAGAACTTGGAGGGGAGAAGCGGGAAGTCAGTGGCTGGGAACCTCACACCTGACCAGATTCACTCCTTTATGCGAATCTGCTGAGACCCAAAAGGATTTGAAGGCACCTTTGAGTGCTGTGCCTTTCAGGATCCCCAGTCAGCTCACCACAGTCTCTTACTTGCTTTTCAGCTGGCAGAAATGAAAACAAAACTGGACATGTCAGAGAGGAGAGTCGGTGAGCTGGAGGAAGAGAGACATCGACAGCATCCAGAAAATGAGAGGTTGCAAGTCCTGAGCAGAGAGAGGCCATTGCAGGACACGGTAGGAGGGTGCACGCTGTTACCCTGTTGGTGCTCAGGGCCGAAGGCTGCCTTGCCTTTCCTCTCTCTCTTCTCTTGAGTGGCACGACATGGGCTGTTGCATAGCCGGGTGATGAGATTGTGGTGCTGGGTTTTCTTCAATATCAAACCCAAGGCAGTGGCTGATCTTCTGTCTGATCAGAGAACTTATGTATAGAGAGACAGTAATTTCCATAGAAGTTGGCAGAGAACACAGCATTAGTGTGCGTGTGGGAGTAAAGAGCAGATTGATACGAATAGTGCAGAGATTTCCTCCTTTACTGTTCAGTTCGGGGTGAATTTCTTCGTGAACGAAAATGCTATAGTGATTTGAAATGGAATAGGAACATCATTGCAGATGTTACACAAAATGTTTGGCAATAAATACTTGAATTAATTTGGCTGCAGACACCCATGTTTTGGTATTGATAATATGGGCTTTTACACACGGACTGATTATCTCAGCTCCCTGTAAATATTGGCCATTTAGTCAGTACTGGCTGATCATCTGCTCTCAAGCAGTGTTCACCTCACCCTCAGAGTGGCTGGGCACTTCTCTTGGAACTCCTTAGGCACTGGCTTTGGTATGGGCATTCACATCTAAACTTAGATTCCTAACCTGAATTCCCAGCACAGTAAAACCACCGATCCAATTGATCAGCATATATATGCCCAATGTATACACAAAACATGTACCCCATTTTACAAGCACCACAGAGTGTAAGACTTCCCATTCTCATTCTGTTTTGTGGTGTCACGTACTTCATGACCTCTTGGAAGAGTTTGTGGGTGGTGCACACACCTCTGACAGTTGGGGTTGGGCTCCTCTATAGATAACCTGAAACAAACCTGAAAATAAGTGGCAACTGTATCGCTTCTGGGCTCAGATTAAATGTGCATCAGCTGCTGCAGGAAAAGAAATGTAAAAACCTTAAAATCTTCATAAGCAGGACATTCATCTTGCTTGCTTATCAGTTATAATATGGTCTTAGCTCAGCACATGCTTGATTTTCAACCAATAGGACAATTTAGATGTTTTAAAGCAAAACATGTCATTATGTACTTGCTGAATCACTGCCTGTATTTGCTGAGTGTGACTCAATGCAAGACAATACATCTTCCTATTCGTATTACTAAGGCTTTTGCTGCTCGCCCTTTAATATATGATAGCTATGAAAAATAGCCCTAGCTACCATTTTGAAAAGGGAAGGATGAGCAATATGTCCTCCCATTTTTTTTTTTTTTTTTACTACACACATGAATAATGAACAAAATAACAATATAATTTTAAAAAAAATCTCTATGGAGACAGTAACCTGCATGGAAATTCAGCCTTAGATCAACGATTTCTTTACCAATTATATATTCAGCCAGTAAGTGCTTATATTTACTCTGAATTTCTTTACCTTTTGGGTGTCATGCAGGGATGCAGATCTGCACCTTTACAGGTGTAGCTGCTAAAAGCAGAGAATTTTGAATGAACAACATAAATTCTAACACCCATGTCAGCAACTGTGCCAATTCGAGTTACACTATAGTGACCATGGAGCAGGATACAGAAAAAACAGTTCAGCAGATATGGAAGGGGCCCAAAATGACAGATCTATTAAGGTTAGAGTTTTAGGGCTTTATGTGGTGTTTGTTTATTTATTTATTTCCTGCAGCAACTAGTGTTCTTCATACCTGCATTTGTTTTTTTATATATACACATGAGCATATATGTATTTCTTTTTTTTTCTTGAAAGATAGTAACCATTTATTTTTAAAATATTTTTCTTACCCCCCTATAGCCAGGGAGCTGCAAAACACTGTATAGGGCAACTGTCAGAGCAAAGTAAAAAGATGTTTGTTCTCTATTCATTTATCTAGGCCAGCAGCCTAACAGTACCTTTAAAATTTGTTTACTCAGAGTGGCAGTTTTCTGGGTACTTTGTTGAGCCATTCAGGAAAAACAGCAGCAACAAACAACCCTGCAACAGATTACATGCTGCTGCTATCTTACAAAGCTATTTCATCTGGTTTTTAATGCACCAGGAGGTGTGACTCTCACAGAATGATAATATTGTGAACCTTATCTGTCTCTGTGTCCTCCAAGCCCACAGAGGTATACTGACTGTTTTAGAGGTTTAATTTTTTTTTGCTTTTTCTAGCCATGAGCATGTACCCAGAGACAGTAATCAAAGATCAGCCTAGTCGCTGGAAAGTCTTGATGCCATAACACCTAAGATTCCTTGTCAAATAAAAAACAACGAGATGTACAAATTCAGGTGGTTCAAAAACCTGAACAAACTGGAAATGTTATAAATGGCCACGATCCCCAAGGTGTCAGCCTCCAAGAAAGAGAATGTGTGCTAGCAGTTTGGAAAAGGGGATTGAAAAAGTGGAGAGAAGAACATAGCTAAAAGCCTACATGAATTTTAGCATTTTGTTGTTCTTCAGTATCTGAAAACATACGTACTCATGCCATACTGAGTTAGCTCCCTGGATGAGTTCCTATATTTAATGCAGAGATAATCTTGCCTAGTTTCAGGAGAAAATGAAATGTTTTAACTAACCTAGAACAAAGGAAAACAAAGCTAGCTCATGTGTAAGCAGCAGTTGCTCATGGGTGTTTTTCAGTGGCTCAGTTGGCACACAGGGATGCACTTCTCATGAGCCTCAACAGTAGATGCCCAGGGTAGCTGGCTGCACAGGGCATATGCCTCTTGCACAGAAAATAACATTCATATGGTGGCCCGTGCGTGTGATTGTTGGATCTCACTTTTTTAATCACATAAAAGAGCTAAAGAGCTGTAGAAGAATATTTGAAATACCTTTATACCTTTTTTTTTTTTTTTTTTAGAACAAGCCATTCTGTTTCATGTGTCTAAACAGCTTTGGTCTAAGACAGTGTGACAAAAGTGGGCTAGCGAGGAGTGCATTAACCTGGGAGAGAGGAGAGAAGGGAGGGAAGCTTATACAACGCCACTTGCTTCATTGTCTCACTTGGATCTTAGCTCCCTTCACTGTAAATTGAAAACAGCCAGGCTGAAAGCAATAGAAAAAGAGAATAAAACTTAAAGTTTGGCAAATCTGTCCTAGTAATTCCTATATTACTGTCTTGAAAGGCTAGCGTTCAAATCTTTTTGCAAGTAGTTTGCCGCAGTGGTAACAGTGTGGGCACACACATTAGGGAGGGTCAAGCTCAAGTCAACAACTGTGATGGGGTCAAAGACAGTGTATTTTTAAGCCTTGGTTGGTTGCTTGATAATTCTTGAGTAGGATGAGACCTGCCTTAACCTCTCATGTTGTGGAAAAAGCCCTCGGACTCTGTGATGCTGAGATCTGGTTTTGTCTTTAATGTTGTATGACACTGGGCACAGCTGGGGCTGCAACGGTGTTTAGCCCTGGCCTTACACTGTGAGTACATGAGAGCAGTGCAGGTTTGGGATGATCATCTGTATGGTACCAATCTGCTTGGCCTGCCACACCTTTGTGCAACTGCAGACTGTAGAGAGTAGGGATTTAGTCTGGTATGTTGTCTCTGTCTCGTCATATGGTGAATGCTCAAAATAATGTCAACAGACTTTATCACATCTGGGTTTTACTAACCATCCACGTTCCTGTTGCCTCCCTTCCCAGCTGTGTTTGGGACAACAAAAATGCAGCACATCTGCCAGACAGCGGATACACTGAAAATTGTTTTTGAAAAATGGTTCCATCTGCATTTCAGCAGCATTTCTCTGTATTTTTGCATCCCAGAAAGAAACAAAGGTCCTTAGTGAAGCTCTTCATGAAATGAAGGAAGAGAACAAGATTCTGAAGCAGAAGAATGCCTCAATGATCAGAAAGAAAGAACACTATGAGTGTGAAATCAGTCGTCTCAACAAGGTATGAATGAAACGGAGCCACTGACCAGGACCTCTTCCTTTAATTCCCAGGGTCTCTTGTCAAGCAGTGGCACTACCAGTTGCCTATCTTTTCAGTCCTGGGAGAACAACCTGTTCATGGGAGCAAGCTCATGCGCACCATTAGGGAGCCGGGGATAAAAGCAAGCACTTACTTTAGCTAATGCTTGCGCTTGCTGTTCTTCAGCGTTGTATTCTAAAGAGGAAAGTTAAGAGACTCTTTGGCTTCTCCTGTGAAACCTCTCTGCGTGTCATATCTTAAGCTCTTCTACGTTCTCCCTCCTTACAACAAAAGGGAAATGACACAAAGATGCTTTCATATGCATCCAGCAAAACATTATGATTAGAAAGAAATCAGTTTAAAAACTGTTGTTTTACATATATTCTGTGTTTGAGAATAATGGCGTCTTCTCAGAAGACATGCTCCTGTCTTACTTTTGGTGTACATATATATTTCTACATATGTTTGTGTACATATGTCTCATTGAGGAAATTGCCATAAAACAGATACATGGAACTTATTTTTTTTTAGCCAAGGGAAAGTAATAAATGTAACTTTGTTTAATCAAAAGATCACATAATGCAGTGGATGTTTTCTAGCAATTTTGTGTTTCATGATGAACCACAAACATAAAATAGATACATGGAATTTATTTTTTATTTTTTTTTTAGCCAAGGGAAAGTAATAAATGTAACTTTGTTTAATCAAAAGATCACATAAAGCAGTGGGTGTTTTCTAGCAATTTTGTATTTCATGATGAACCACAAACACTTCCTGAGGAAATGCACTGCAGTAGTCATTGCTGTGTAACTTTAGGTGATACACAATCTATCGGGACATGATGTGTAAAAGTCAAGGCAAAAAAGTAACGTTGCTATATTAAATAATAGGACAGAATGTATGATCTCTAGCTCTTTTTGAAATTCATTGACAAGATGTGCTCAAAGCCTTTGCATAACTTTCTTTCAAGGCCCTGTTTGTAAAACAACTTATTTCAATATTTTATCTTGCTGTCCTATCTTACCATGTGGTTGTAAGACGGGGGGGGAAAACAGGCCATATTTTTCAATGAAACATCAATGTAATGTAATATAATTTCCCATGAGTAATACTTTACAGATTTTTCCATGTATTTGCATTCTTCAAATCTCATGTCTTGAATGCAGGTAAGACTGGAGGGGACCCTCTGTGCCCTTTTGAGTCTAGTCCCCTGCTGTTGCTTATTCAGTGAATTGAAGTTCTTACAAATTCTCCAAAATCAAACAACATTTCCTTAGAAATAATTAAGCTCCTTCTACTGTGCTTCTGTTGGAATGCTGTTCTGGAACTGTAACCCTTCTTTCATTAAATGCTTTCGTCTGTTTCAGTTAGGCTGAATTTATTCTGGGCAGATGACATTCATTTGCTCTTTTGGTAGCTGTGTCGAACAGAACTGCTGTTGAACAGATCTTCACGCCTCGTGTGAAGCAGGTCTGTCCTCTCTGTGAAGCAGAACTGTCCTCTAGCGAAAATATGGTTGCTCTCAGGGGCACTTGCTCTTTCGCTATAGCTACAGAGAGTAGTCATACTTTCACAGGAGGACAGTTTAGCTAAGCCGACTCAGCTCTTTGGGTCTTCTAAAATACAACTATGCCTGCTAATATTCATGTTTTTCATCTCAGTGATTTTAAACTGCTTAGTTCTCAGTTTATGGAAGACCTTACTACTTGTTTCCAAGTACAATAACCTTTTTGCTTTAAGTACATTAATCTTCTAACTTCTGGCTTCATCTAACTTTGATCCTGACATCCACAGTAACTAAAGTATAGATTCTGATTGAACTTACTTTGATGTCTGCAGCATGAAAGTGTTGTTGCAATACTATAATAGTTTGCAATGCCATTTCCCAAGAGTGTAGTCTTTCCTGTGGCTTTTTCCTCCTTCACCATATAGTTCAAGCCAAATTTCTGACTTATTTCATAACTTCGCTACAATGTCATCTCAAGTGATATTTAAACATAGACTAATAAGCTCTAATGTATTTCCCCGATAAGAATTTTTTTTTTTTTTTTTTTTTTTTTTTTATGAAAGACATCAGGTTGAAGAGTGCTTTACTTCATCACATTTCTCACGTCTGTAAGGCAATTCTGTTCGAAATTTCCTCCCAAGCCTGGCACACTCTTGAGGTTAGAGTCAGAGGTTTCTAGCTGCATGGACAACTTGTTCTTTTCATAACTTTGGGAACCAAGTTAGTTATTTTTCAGTCATACAGTTCCATTCTTGATGTTGAAAATTTCAGAAAAACTCTGTGCTGCTTGTCTTGGATTTTCAGTTTTCAGATCTCTGTACTCCTGAATGAATGTTATTTAACACCACATTAAGTTAAGCTGAGTTTAACTCAGTGAGCTGTGAGTTCTTTCTCATCCGTAAGTTTTCCTTGCTGTCAGCCATCCTGTCACTGATACAGTGCTCTGTGTTATCCTTCTTATTGGAAATACTGTCTTCAGTCTCGCTTTCCTGTGTAATGCCTTCCTCCTTCCACTCATATTTGTAGTGAAAATGCTATAGTTATATGTATATATTTTGTGTATATATATAGTATATGTTATATTTTGTATATATTTTACATAGTTTTGCAACATACAGCTCAGTGTGACTGTCTCTTTTACCCAGGGCTATCATCTAAAAGCTACCAAAAGTGATAGCTTTTCTTGGGATTAAATCCATTCTCCAGTTCCTAAAGACATTTTAATTTTTCTTCTTGAAATTACTAATTTAGCTGCCCATCAAGCCTTTTCCTAAACAATTTTTTTTCATCTTCCTTGCGATATTATTTTCCAGGGGCTGGAGTGGATTGGTTGGTTGGTTGGTTGTCTAGTACTTTGACTTTTAATGAAGTCAGAATAGCCAAAAGATCTGCAAAAAATGCATACGGGACATTATAGAAAGTGCTTAGAAGTTGTTTGTCATTTCTGAAATTTGCTCATTTGAAGTTTAGAATCCTAGTTACCGATTTCAAATAGCTTATTTACTTTTAATTTGAAGTGTCTCATGATCATTTTATTCCCATTTTTTAAAAAATACAGGGAACAGTAATATCTTCATTTCTTCCATAAATGACTCTAAACCAGCCCCACCTTTTGCCAGGTCGGTGTGATGGGAATTTGAAAGAAAAATATTCCTGTTACATCTTTGAGTTATTAGCTTTAGTAGTGCTTAGTTTCCATTTTATACTTGGGAACCCAAGTCTCCTACAATTACATAATTCTCAATAGTTTGCTATTGATCTAATAGCAACATTACAGAATTTTACTTTTTTCCCCATGCCTAGAACTTCTCAAAATGTCTCTTACGATCTTTCCTTAAAGATTTTGATCTGGTTTTAGTATGACCCTAAACAAATTCAGCTTTATTTGTGCTCCGGTTTCTTACAATATTGCTTCCTAATGTGGTTAAAAAAAAAATCCTCAACTTATTTTTCTCTACTGTTAACCTTTTGAAGACCAAATTTTCTGGATTTTTTTTCCCCCTCCACAATTATAAGATGTAGAACATCCTCAAAAAACCACTCTGAATAAACAAAAAACCTGAAGAACTGCCCAAATACCTAACAGGTCTATATCATTATATGATTCTAGGAAGTCAGCTAGAAGAAAAATAGTCAGTATAGTGCCATTTGTTCAAGAATCAAGAGAATCATCAGCAGCTTATGCGTGTACATAGCTCAGTTGTAAAGGCAGATTACCATTTGGTAACATCAGGATGGCCATGATCATTAAGATACACCCACTCTAGTGAAGGAGCTTTAAGAAGAGACAGATACATATAAAAAGTGGGTGCGGCAGATGACTGGGAAAATGGTATGTTGTGGAGGAAGCAGGGCGCTCAGTTATCTTTGAGTTAGGGCGTCTGAAGCACTTTCTTTTGAGAGTGGCCAAATATTAGAAGAGGTTGCCTGGAGAGGCTGTGGAATCATCCTCCTTGGAGGTGCTTAATACTCAGTTGAGAGGCCTTGAGCAACTTGACCTCCCTGGCTCAGCGCTGAGCAGGTTCTTGGACATCCAGAGGTCCCCTGTGTTCCAGATGAGTCTCATAATTCTGTCACCGTCAGCAAGATCAAGATGTATCCCATGTAGGCAGGGGGAAGAGTAGTACACCTAGCAAAACACGCTCGTGGGAAAGGATCTGGGTTGCAGTCAGCCAGGGAACATATCATGCGTACCATGATACTGTCAAACTTGAGTGATTCTTGCTGCTGCTGGCGATCCATGGCCAACTTAAATGCCAAGGTGAAATCTGTTTAGATTAGTTGTTTTACTATTTGTGCAAAGCACTGCAATGTGCTAGTCCTTAGGTTACATTAGATACTGGTTTTCCTGCTTGGCCACTTCCCCCTCTGCCTCTTCCCCCTCCAAATTATCTCTCCTCCTTCTCTTATGACATGAATGGAGTGTGGCCAGCAAGGGGGAGGTGTTAACTGAGTCCGTATCTTATATAAAAGACAATGAAAATTACTGAATAGTGTAAAAATAAAATACACCATATGTGTACTGTGTGGTTATAGGCAGAGGGTAAGAGTGATGTAGACATTGTTTTCAGTCCAAGGAAGAGCTGTGTGATGCTGCTAAAAGTAAATAAAACCTGCCAAGAACTATGGCAGAATTTCACTGAAAAATGAGTAAGAGTGTTATCAGTGTAGTGTGTGTATTCATAACTCCCTCTAGTGACAAGCCATAGAGACTACATAACTTCCTCTTGGCTGGAGGGTTTCTTTCAGTTCCAGTTGAATAAATCTGTACCTTTAGTGCAAAAGTGTTTCAGCTGGACTTTACTATAGAGACATTTTTAGACCATCTTTGAATATTGCTTTTGCGTTCCTGGGTTTTTGGTTTTCTTGCTTTGGCCTCAACTGAGTTTAGACACCTGTCTTTATTTTCCCAAATT
The DNA here is from genome assembly GCA_013399365.1 of Pampusana beccarii. Lineage (NCBI taxonomy): Eukaryota > Metazoa > Chordata > Aves > Columbiformes > Columbidae > Pampusana > Pampusana beccarii. The sequence goes on from VWYH01005061.1 coordinate 3,682,494, forward strand.
CTGACTTGCACAGAGAAATGGGGTTTATGAATGAGATTCACAGCTGTGATTTCCACAGGTAAATGTTGTTTATAGTTATAAGTAAAAGCACAGTCCTGTAAACAACGTCTCAAATTCGTGAATGTAGTGTGGACACGTTGAAAATTTGGACCTGGTCACGAATATATGATATTCATGGGTTTTATATCTAATGTATGCAGTTGAAGCAACTGCAACTTGGTCCACAAGTGTGTGACTCATTCTAATCTGTTTATTTAGATTGAAAACATTCTAATAAATCGAAGGGATTTTTTTGATGTAGTGATTCTCTGTTCAGTAATTTTGATATTTGACATTGTAGGCCCTTCTGGATTTGTTGAAAAAGCAGCACTCACCTGTTCCTGGGACTCCTTTAGAGAAGGGCGACAGGAAAAGCCTTGAGGACATGAGAATCCAACTTGAAGTTCTCAGACAGCAGGTGAGAACAGCTGGAATTTAGCCTGGATGAATTTCAGGCAGCACAATTTTGTCCTGTCTCCTAAGAACTGTGCCTGGTAGATTTGATGTAATATAGAGCTTTTGAAAGGAAGAACCACTTGAGCTGTGGCCCATTCAGATGGTGTTTCCGAGGATGCTGTCATCACAGCAACATCCACAAAGTGAAACTGAGTCCTTGCAGAGGACTGGAGAAAGCCCTTGTGTGGGACTTGAAGCAGCAGAATGGCTCTTGGGACTCTTGGAGAGATGTCCCATCAGCTCTCTGCTAGGGGATGAATTTCATCTAGAGGTAATGCCAAACTTCATGAGTTACTGACGAATCTGTTGCCTGTGTTGTTTTCTCCTTTTTTCTTAGAAGGTGAAATTGTAGTGAATTATCTAAGAATCCTGGTCTTGGAAAACCAATGTGTTGGCATTGCAATTGTTTGAAGCGTGAGGCAAAACACTTGCATCTGTAGCCTGCATAACAGCCACTATAGAGAAGTGTATTTATTATTCTTAATCTTCATTCTGTGCAATTCAAGTGCTTTGTGCACTCTTTTCTTTCCATATGAAAGAATCTGTTTAAAAATGTGATACTTTTCAGATAATTTTACCTTTTAGATCTGTCATTCTGGACAGTGTTAGGGCGAATGTTATTGACACACAAATTGATGTGATCAAAACGGGAATTTTATTCAGTGGAAATAAAATACTTGTTTCTGTCACGTTTGACAGTGGAGCCAGATTTTGCTCTCTAACGTAATGCTTGCCACATGCTGGAGAATAAAATTCTGCACTAGATTGTACAGTAATGAATTATTTCATTCTACACAATAAAATAGAGTAAACCTTTTTTTTTTTTTTCAAGAATTCTCATGGGGTAACCATTTTATGAATGTCTTTTTCTAGTTGTATAAATCAGTACAGTGAGCCCAGACTTCCTTCTGCACTAAATTGAGCAGAAGGCTTTAACTGTATGGAGGAGGGACTCTCGGGACAAACAGCGGCATGATAGAGTCTCACTAGAGCTTGGCTGTCATCAGCCCATCACTGACCACTGCAGAAGAGATGAAGGCATTAATTCCTTGGGAGGTGTCCCCCTCTTTCACAAGGCAACTGAGAAAACAGCGAAACTGTGAAAATGTTGGTTCCCTTGCAGCTCCAGTGGATCATACAGCTGGGAAGCAGGAGGGAGGTGGGACAGCAGAGAGGGAATCAGGAGAGAAGAAATGAGGAAATACTGAGGAGAGAAGCATACAGGTGGACAGGGATGCAAGAGACCTGGATTACTGCAAACGGCAGCTTTGCCTCTGCTTCAGAGGGTCAGGGGCACTCATGTCTCCTTCAGGCACAGGCTGTGGAGCCGAGTCCCCACGCGGCCACACGGAAAATCTTCATTCATTTTACACAGTGTTATTCAGGAAGGGGGTTATATCTAGTTGGGACTGTTGGGTATGAAAAAAACCTTGCAAAAAATAGCTGTGACAGGTAAGTTGTGAAAATAATTTATAGACCCCTGTGTTGGCTTTTTTCTTCCCCTGAGGTATTAACACTTTTCTGGTCCTGTGAAGTCACAGTGCTGCTGCAGCAAAAGAAAACTGCATCTGTATGATGGGCAGGGCATGAGCCACAGCAAGGAGGTTCTTTGGTGAGATTTAGTGATCAATTGAGAGGACAGAAAAGGACTTCTGAAAGTTCTGGTGGTGGTTCCAACCCCAATGTGCTTTTGCTGTTATTTGTCAGTAGAAGCACCATCAACCTTCAGCTTCTTACCAGCTGGATGCCTGCCCATTAGCTGAAGAACAAAGCCAGTCAGCTTAATGCCAATTAATTTACAGATTTGTGTTTTGCTTCTGAATCTGTGTGCTTGCTGCCTGTGCCTCTGGTGGTCAGATATTTTTTTAATGGGATGAAGCGCTATGATTCCTGGTGACATAAGAGCTAAGCCATTGCATCCTTCAGTATTTGGAAGGCAGCTTAACTTTTATGGACAGGGTCAAACTTCTATATTTCCATTTTGAATTGTGTATGTAACGTTTCCCTCTGCTTCTACACTCCGGTGGGTAGGCTCTTCGGGCTGCAGTTTGAGAGGATAAATTAAAGTCCTGTATTGCAGACAAGAGAGAGATGGGCCAATTATTTTTTTCCACATGTAGTTTCTAACATCTGGGGCACGATAGCCTCCTACAGGTTGGTTGTTTTTTTTTTTTCCACAGTCCTCCAGCCAAGGTCTAAATTCCTTGACCAGGCTGGCAAGTCCCAGCCTTCTGGTCATTCATATGTGGCCATGGCTCTAAATACTCTCACTTATTCTGCACAGATTAGTCCTTTGGGCCACACCTTAGACAATGAGCACAGTGGGTAAGGTAAAGCTGCAGACAACTATCGAAAAATGTAAAGCAAAGCAGGCTTAAGGTCAGTCTCGTCACATTGGTATTTGACAGGCTATAAAAAGGCAGGACATTATTTGATCATATTGGCTCATTATTAGGTTGGATAAGGTGATAATGTTCTGTCAGACTGCATGCTACAAGTTAGTTTTTCATGTTGTGCCAGCACCTGCCATCTCCACTAGATGCTAACTGCTTGCATGCAAGGTACAGTGGGGAAATTAAAGTGCTTGCAGTTGAAAATAAAACTGGAAAAAAGTGTCGGTAAAGTGTCCTACTACTGTTTATCACTTTAAAAGATTTGTATGTTTAGTATTAGCTATCTTATTTATGAGAATATTTAAAACTGATGTCTGCCAGATAGCCTTTTAAATTACAAGGGTCTATAAATACTGAAGGTATGGACTGTTTTGACTGACAGGTGCCATTGGAAAATAACCATTGCTTGTCACTTTGTATTGGTCGTTAAAAAGATGAGGGAAGCTTTTGATTGCAGGGTTGTAAAGAGGAGGGATCCTTTTGCAAGGTACTCTACTGCTTGGTTAGTGTTTAAAAAACCAGCCAAACAACAAAGTGGATGAAAATTTCCATTGTGCCTCTGCTGAATTTCACATACTCACTCATAATGATTGCAGGTACAAATATACGAAGAAGACTTCAGAAAAGAGAGATCTGACAGAGAACGACTTAATGAGGAGAAAGAAGAATTGCAGAAAATAAATGAGAGATTACAATCTCAACTGAGTAAACTAAACTGTCAGGTATGAATCAAAAGAAAGTTTCCATTGCTGGCACACATGTATTTTATTTTTATTTTCTCACTTTCCACACAACTCAAGGCTTTCTGGCTTCCATTAATTGACATTGGATTTTATGAGGTCACCACCTGGGATGAAATAATTCCAAAGCAATGCAGTAAGAAGATGAGAAATGATTAGAGACTACTTCCAAATTAAGAAGATGAAGGGAGTGTTTATTGCAAAAACTCTTCAAACGTCTTAAAATGGAGGGGAGGGGGAACCAAAAACAAATCCAGAGGATTGTTGGTTGTTTCACTGGCACTTGATATAAGAGTTGTAACATCAAACCAGCTTTTGAAATAAAAAGCTTCTGTAATGAATTCTGACTTCTGCTTTGGGATTACAGAGTAATGCTAATATCATTGAGGAAAAAAAACTTGTCTCCATCCAAATTAGCTGAGCAGCCTCTGTAATATTTTTTTTGTTGCGACATCCTTTTTATCTCTTTGCAGTAGTGTCAGGATTCTGTTCACAGACATTCAGGAAGCCAAAGCAAAATCATGGCATGCAAAACTCTGAGCTTTCTCAATACCCTTTAAAAATGGTGTAATTTTGAGGTTTCCTGTCTTGACAAAATTGTGCAATGTTTTAGGAGAACGGCTGATTCCCAAAGTGTTCTCTGATGATTTATTGTGCCCTCCAACGTCGTGAAGCAGAAACTTCAGTACTGGCTTATTCTCAACCAACCCATGTGTCGATACTAGTAGGGTCTTGCAACAGCATCAGAGTCGAGGTGCTGACAAGGGCCCCTCACTCCCATCACCTTCAGGTGGAGTGCGGAGCAGGTTGGGTGTCCTGGCTGACACTGGATGCTGCTGCAGTAGAGCCTCAGGCTAGTCAGTGCTTTAAGGCTACTTGGAAACACTGCAAGTACGAAAATAGCAGTGCAAGAGGGAATGCCATGATTGCCCTCAGGGCATCCCAGTCATGTAGAAATACCTGGACAAACCTGTTAGTATTGCATGCAGTAAGTATATTTCCCCCACCCACCAGTCCACTCTTGCGTGGTTCAATAAGGTAAAGAATTTTTTTGTAGGGGATAGAGTACTCAAAACTGCCTTCTTCCTTTATAGTTTTGCGTTGTCTAGAGACTGTGAAAGACTAAATTTCTTACACAACTCCAACTGGTCAATGGACTCTGTGAGAACCTCTTACAGCAGTGATAGTGGAGAGCAGGACTAAAAATGGGGCTAAAAGGCCTTTCCCACCCCTTGCCAGCTGCTCTAGATCAGGAGAAATGCCAGCTGCAATGCACATGTACAACATACTGAAGGATTGTACAAGTGCTGTGTAATGTGTATGTACAATTTGACTGTTCCTGCATTGCATTGACAGTATCAGCTTTGGATGTGGCTTTTGAGGAGTTGATTTATTAGGGTGAATATTTCATTTCTACACAGATTAAGACCTGTTTGAAAGCAAAGGAACAACTAGAAAGGCAGTTAGAGCAGCTGATATGCTTTTATTTTCCTGTGCCTCTCTGTTGGATGTCGCTGAAATGCTGGTCCTCAGATGCGTTGAGGCATTATCTCAATTTCTTACCACTCCTGGCACCTCCTTCTGTTTGTCAGTCACCAAAGCCAGGGGCAGTAGATGTGGTGGGAAGAGCTGAAGGGTTTGAGCTCTTTACATCTTGAGAACAAGCGCCATCCTTCCTTCCTACTCTCTTAGCCTGCCAAAGGAGCAGCTCTGTAACTGGAAATTAGCTGCAGAACAGATACTGGGACTTGCTGGTGTGTTCTAGTGGAGGTGGAGGATGCTGGAGTTGTGCCCAAGGTTCACCTGCATAAGGAGGCTCAGCTGCAGGCTTTTAACTATCCTCTACGCACGTTTAACTGCAGTTGCTGACGTAAATTTGTTCCACATATTATCTGTGCCTATGGGCAGAAGAGAGAGAACAAGCAGGGTGTGAATTCACAGTGCCTCCACTGCTCCGCAGCATTTGCCGCTGTGCAATTCCTCCTTTTTCCCGAAGCACTGCCTTGCCTCTGCCGACAGGCAGTCGCTGCCGAGTACTTGGGGCTCTGGGAGTTTACACTGGAAACCTTGTATGTCTTTTCCTGCCTTGGGATTTGATTAAGCAGAGTTTGTGAAGGGTTTTAAATGTGAGAGGAGCCATACAGAATATTTATTAGTTTGTTTTCTTAAGTCAAATTTTTTAGTTGTGACGCTTGCTTTACCCTTCCCTGCTCTGTTCTTAGGCAAGTTCCCATTGACTGCTGGGAGACAGAAGGTCGAAGAAAAGGCAGATGCAAATCTTGAGGCCATCAACTTTGGTCCTTTACCAAAATTATTAGTTTTTCTTATTATGCAAGTGCCTGTCCGTGTAGTTGTATTTCAAACTACTGAAAACAACTATGTGTCACAAAAATGTTTCTTGAATGTAGAATACACCCAGAAAAGTACTTGCTGTATCTTGAAACCAATATTTTCTCACATAAAAAGTGTCAAGACTCTGGCATGGCATAAGTCAGCTCTCTTAAATATATTTTTAAATTATGAACAGTCTGATGGAGGTAAATGAGCAGTATTACAACACATGTTTAGAGAGTAGGGTTTCTTCCCTGTTATTTTTACTGATGAATTTATACACGAATATTCTGCTGGTCATCATCTCCCACTACTAACGCATTTCTTCTTGCTTTTCTTATTTTTTAACAGACAAAAGACCTCCTAGTACATTCCGAGAGGCCCAGCTACCCACCTTCACTGTTTCTTTCACCATGTGTTGATTATGGGAGCCGTGGACTCGTTCTTCACTATCAAGATCCTCAAGCACATCCAGCATCTCGTAGGCCCCATGAGCAGCAGCAGCACTCGGTAAGGTGTCCACTGTCTCCCATTTCACAAGAGCACTGATTTTTCTCACAGCATTGTGACCACAGGAGAATAACGTGACGCTGCCACAGTGCCATCCTCTCCAGTAAATAAATCCGTTTTTTCCCAGTTCATTGTCAGTTCCATATAAAGATTTTTGTACTGGTTTTAGAATTAGCCTTGGGTCTGGAACAGCCTTCCTGATCTCTGTACAGTCTGTCTACCCTGGCTATCTGCAAATCAGTGCATAATCAACAGAAGCCTGTGCCCACAGAGGAAAAATTGCAGGAAAATAAATACATGATTGATGAGTTGTAATGTTCTCATATATTTTAAATTTACTTTGGCAAATGCTATTTATCTATACTATCACTAAGAATAAAAAAGGGATTATTATACATCTGTTTTCAGTGATACTGATGGTCATTCCTTAGTTAAAAAAATAAGGTTGGTTGATTTGACTCTCGCTAATTTCCTAGATTAATTGACTTCCAGGACACACATTCAGAGCCCTGTCTAGCTATATAGTAACTGAAGTTCATAAATATGGATATGCTCTCTGGAGCCCACTTCTGGGCCTTCAACATACACGATAGTGGCAAAAATTAGAAACTGTCTGTGGTCAGCATTATTCTGGTCACTTTNATGATACTGATGGTCATTCATTAGTTAAAAAAATAAGGTCAGCATTATTCTGGTCACTTTCCTTTATTCAGTCTAGCAAAGCTTAATGACTTATGTATCTTATTTCCATGTCTTACACTGGGTATTTCTTCCTTTGGCCCTGTCTTTGGAAAATGACTTTCCTTCTTTACTTGCAGCTTCTGCATTCATAGGTAATATAACTGTCCTACTGTCAGACAATCCCACTGTAGCCAGACTACACAATCTCACGTTCCTCGTATGCACTTCAGGGCGGGCAGACAGGCTATCAACAGGATACGCAGCACTGCTATTAACCTGCAAGGGCGAAATCCCAGGTGCTGTTGCTTTTACCAAGTAGTATCTTCCCTCTGGTACTCTGCTGTGAAATGGGATTACGCGAGGGATAAGGTTCTACAGAGGCTGAGACACTCTGGTTGTGAATGCTTTAGGAATGCCTTTTTTTCCTGGTGCACAACAGGGATCTGTCTTCCTCAGCATGGAGAAGAATAATTTTGCACTAGGGCAGGTTATGTGAGGCGGAGTTGTCTATTTCAAGAAAAATAGTGCTTCGAAGAATATTTTTTGAAGCGCATCTAAGTGGGCTGTGCTTGTTCAAATCTAGTGAGAATGCATTTAAACATGGTGGATGTCATTCTAAACACACAGTATCTGTTTCTGGCTCTAAAGCTGTCGCATATTGAAAGATGCTAATCATTAGAAAAATTATAGCTGAATTTGCAAAATGCTTTCAGACTGCAGAAATCCACCGGAAAAGCTGTGGTCAAACAAGTAATTTCCATGTTTCACGAGTGTGCTTATCTGCCTATTTATCAGTTGGAAGTATTGCACAATCTTTTTCATGGCAATTTGGACACTGTCCCAGATTATTTGGCTCTTCTCCCTGAACTTTCATCATCTGGGTTTCTAATTCTGCGAGGTATCACCGGGTTTACAACTTTGCCATTCCTGTTGGAGTGCTGGGGTCAGTTTGACTGGTTGCTTTGTAACTCCCAGTTTCATTCTGAGTTTTCTTTGAAATTCTTTCTCTGTGTGAGTGCAGCGTTGCTGCTTTGAGCTTTCGATACCTCCCTGAGCAGTTTGCTAGCAATGAAGAAAGGTGTTAGAATTTAATGAGTGTCCTGAGTTAACATACGTAATCCTGTGTGTTTAGTCTATGATTTTGCTTTTTCATTCTTTCTATGTTTTGCAACTTTTTGTTCTTTTTTACATTGTTAGTCAAAGCATTTTGCTTAGTCTGATGTGAAATACATCTCTAGTCTCTGAAATTTATTCAAGCTTGCATAGTATAAGCACCTGTGAAAGAGAAGAGTTGATCAGAGAGCAGAAAATTCAATGGAAACTCCCAAAAAAGCAATGCAAATAAATATGTTTTGAGCCATCAGATGAAAAACTACCTATGCTTACAGTAAAGCAAAGTCTTGCTTTGTATCAAAGCCTATTTTGTTAGCCCACAAGCATAGAATTACTTAAGAGTTCGTGTGGATGGTATAATTTCAGTGAACATAGGACAGTTCCTTTTTTCCTGACAGTATATGATAGTGGTTACTGCTATGTAACTATGTATGACAGCATACATAAAAGTTAAATCTGTTTTCTGTATCTACAGCTTCATCCTGCCATCTTAATTTAGGCAAGGCTTCTTTAGAAGTCGATGAAATTTCTTTCCCACAAGTTGAAATCTGTAAGATGCTCCTTGGGACTACTCAGGATTTTGTCAGAGTAATTCTGCAAAACAATAATTATATTCCCAGTTTAACTAATTTGAGGCAGTAATTACCTGGAATTTGGCAGGCTTGCATGTGCTACTCAAACCACACAGACAGTTTAATACAACTTCAATGTAACTGTCTGGTCTCAAATTTGTTTTCCATAGTGGTATTTTGCTATTCATTTACCACTGTGTGTGGTATAAACTGTAATGCAGTATTTCTTTCTTCCAGGATTTACCTGGACAAAATTATGTTTGTGTGGACACAACCTTCCCAAGACTTCCTCTCATAAGAAAGATGGGGAGTTGTCCTACCCCACAGTATTTTCAGGAAGTTACGTGATAACAGCTAATGTCGTTGTAACACTAATGCTAACCTGTGGGGAAGGGAGGAGGGGAAAGAACTTTATTAAATGGGTTATTCCTATCACACTGAAACATATTACGTGTGTTATACTTACTCAAACTGGAACGGCTTCACCTGTCAGGTTGGTGTGCCAGGTTTCTCTGGGCTTCTTTAGTACAGAGGATGGAGCCAGTTAAAAATGTGATGTCTGCTAATGTCTTGCAGTACACTTAATTCCTTTGCCACAGTGTACTGTAAAGCTCTTTTAAAATCTGTTTTGCTTCTGTTAATGTTTGTTTTGATTTGTGAGATCTAGCAAGATTTTTACACCAATATTTCAGATGAGTGCAGCATCTAAACCACATGCCATAAAAAACGAAGCAAGCTGAAAGGCTCAATCAGTGGAAATATAAAGCTAAATATAAGATTTTTTTTGGTAAACTACTTTTGTATGAATAGTAAAAAACTTTACAACACAATTATATTTTTAACATGTTGCTGTTCTTTTGTTTGAAGTGTCTATGAAGTCCATATTGCTGTAATAATGTTTCATTGTTCTGTGCAGCCAGACTATCAGTGGTATGTTCCTGACCAGTTTCCGCCAGATGTGCAGCACAAGGCAAATGGTAAGACAACAGCTGTACAGAGCATATTTTGAATGTACTTTTTTAAAATGGGGGCCTTTGAGGGATGTGGAGTAAACTTTGTTATTTATCTGTGGAGTGCTTATGTGACAGCTTTGCCTCAGAGAGCCGAGGCTGATGTATGTGCAACACAAATGAGGTTTCTAATGTGATATCATCTACATTATGGTTTTCAGCTTCATTGCAATTCATAAAATGTCTCCATTACACACTATAAGATCACACATTTACCTCATTAAACACCTAGTAAGAGTCCTGAAGAAAACATATCCTCAGAGTTTTCCTTGGAGCTTCTATTGCTCCAGCTAAGACTAAATTTAATGAAGTGGTGAACCCGGGGGCCAAGATGGGGCAGATTTTAGAAGTCCTTGATAAGAAAGTACAGGGGCTAGGATGTTGTTTCACTTTAAAGGCAAAATACCCATTGCTATTATTGATCTGCTCTGATAGTTTAAGGTGCCATGTCTGAAAATAAAACCATTTAAATGCACAAAGTTAATTAGTTGCTGAAGTGTGAGTGTGAACTGTCTTTTGGAAAGCAGGAGGAGAATTTAATATTTGTGCCTGGATTTGAATTCATGCCAAGTTCTTGGGTGTTTTGAAGTACTTGGTTCAGACCACTCGAAAGATAGACACCAGAGAGCACAAGGAAGAAAGGACTTTGTTCTGGGTGGGAATCTGCCTCTCTGGATCTTCTCTTTTGGAAACTCCCCTAAACTACCCCTTTCCCCTCAAAAGTGATTGAGGATTCTGGCACGTAAACTTTTGTGTTTGTTCTGTTCTCAAGTCTGGTGGCCCATTTGTAGAGATACCATCTCAGATGAACAACACATCATCCTGCTCTGCACAAGGGTACCAGCGAAGTTTGCTGGTGTGCACAACAGGGGTGTGTGTGCTTCATATGTCTGCCATTTCAGTGTGAGTGGGTACCATATAGGCTGCCAGGGCCTCGTCACCAAAATGGTTTTGTAGCATCTAGAAGAAGAAGATGATGGCTGCAGAGGAACTCTTCCATCGTTTATTGTTGTCCACATTCACACAGAAGAGAGGGGAGGTTGAGGAATGTATCTTCCCAAAATTCAGGATGAGCTTCCCATAATTGTATGGCAACTGTTTGGAGGGTTCTGATGTGGTCATAGGGAAAGTAGTGCTGCGACTGCAAGAGAGGAGATTAACTTTGTAGTTCCTCCCACTTCAAGTGATTTATTGCACCAGAGAATACAGAGAGGATGTTTATAATAGTAATCAAAATGTGTCCGGCCACCAACTGCAGCTGTGATCCAGGGCAGTACAATGAGGGGCTCTGAAGAAAAGAAAATCCTTCTTTTAGCCTGATCGGTTATATGACTTCTGTCTCCCTGAAAAAAAACCTGCTTTTAAAATCCGTGCTCTGTCTTTTTATTATTATTTCTTGTCCAGAATATCCAAATACCTCCTTCTCAGTGAGATGGTGAGTAGAACCCTTACAGAGTTTTCCCTTTTCTTTTTTCTTCAGTCCCCATAAAGAGGAATTCTCAGCTAGTCTCATCATAGTGCTGTGTAGGACATCTGCTTTAACATCTTCAGGGCTCTTGTTCTTTTTAATTTGGCTGATAAAACAGATTCTTTTATTAGCCATTGACCACAGAGAAGTCCAGCTTCTACTATCAAAGTGCACTAGCCTGGGTTTATGTATTTTATATAGTCACCTATATAAAATTGACATTTAAGGAAATTGTTTTGAGAAAGGTTTGAAGGATAGAAACTCCAAGCATATGTGTTGAAAATATTCTTGATCTTCTTTCTAATTTCCTTGTCTTATTTTTCTGAGTGCTAATTGCAATAGTGGGTTTAAATGAGCTACCATGTGTAGCAACATTTCTGAGTCTAATTTCTCATTTTTCATTTCCTCAGTAGGACATAAACTCACCAATATATCTCACCTCTTCAGAGTTAGGCCTTCATTATAGAAAAACAAAACATCATGCAGCAACTCCTAGGCCTGAGACAGTTTCTTTTAGAAACGCTATTTCAGTAGGTTGGTGCTTTTAGGGAAAATCTTTAAATTTTCCTTAGCTGAAAAAATTTTATTTTGACACTGGATGTTTTTTTCTTAAGGGGTAATTACGAAATGTGGGTCACAGGTTGTAACTTTAGAGCTTGACACAAGTGAAGCGAATCAGGAAACTGCTATTTTCTATGATATGCCACCCAAAAAAGTCTGGTTTAAAGAGATCTGAGATATATGAGACTCTCTACATCAACTCTAACTAGCTTTGGGACAAAGACTTGATACCTAGTTTGCTGTGTCATTGGGACTGTAAAGGCATATTGTTATTAAAGAGGAACATTCTTTGTGTGTGTGTGTGGTTTCATACAGATGTACCTAGATTTGCGTTTTCCTCCCTCTCTCCCCTCCTTCGTGTGGCAGGAAGGTATTTGCACCCAGGTACTTCAGGCCTCTGACTTAGGATCTCCAGGTTCTTCTGTAACCAGGCATAATCTCATGGTTATTTGCTTCTCGTGTAGCCATGTCTGTACTTTTCTTCTGACTGGCACCACTTTTCTTAGCTGCTGCACTGTTCAAAGAAGGCTTTCTTGAAGGACTGCAGCCTCTGTGAAGACTTAGCTTGTCTTTCTGTTTTCTGTAATAAACTAATCTTTTCCTGTATCTACAGTAAAAGGATAATCATGGAAATATTTTTAAAAAATCTGCTACAGAAATTTGATCAATCACACTTGATCCTATTTTCCAAGGTTTCTACTCCAGAATGTTATTTTCCACACAAATCTATGTTTCGTTAGTTGGCAGAGGATCAGTTATATACAAACCTGAGGAGCAGTGTTATCTCCAGCACTTAGCTTTCACAGTGGTATGATGGTTTGGATCTGGCACTTTTCGATTTGAGCCTTTTCTAATTAGCCAAGAAATAACTTCATTAGAATACAGGAAGTATGAGAGGAATAGGTGTGAAAAAGGATTTTAAGAAAACACTCAAACCCCCCTGTTCTACCCTTTTTTGCATTAAACCTTTCCAAGATGAGAATGAACAAGAGATGTTCCACAGTAGCAAGACAATTGTAATTATCTAAATAAAATCTATATATTTTAGCTTTATGAAGAGAGTGAAGCTAAAGGAAGCTACTAAGATTACAACATCAAAACATGGCTATTTGCAAAAACCTTATGTGTCTGTGCAGAGTTTGGAGTTGCAAACATCACTTGTTACTTAAATGTGGCTACCTCAGCTCCCTCTTTCCCAATAAATGTGTCAGTTAAATGACATTCAGTGACATGCTGGGTAGTCCTCAGTTCTTTGACTAAAGCGTCATAGAACTACCCTATGCTTCTTGTCGGTGAAGTAACCTGTCTCTGTATTTTGCAGCTAAGTATCTACAGACCGCTTCAGGATTTAATCCTACTGAAAAGAAGTGTCTGTAGGCTTTGCAGTACTTGAGCATAAGGAGTTGGTTTTAGTGATCTGCCTCTGTGTTATACAGTTAAGTATCTATGGGCCATTTTAGTGTTTAATCTGGATGAAAAGAAGGGTCTGTAGCCCTTGTGGGATGTAAGGCTGAAGATGCTCTATGAAGAGAGGCAGTTATTCCCAGAGGTGCCACAGGCTGGCTGCATCATGTCAGCATCTCCTTGAACGCAGAGTTCAGAGCGTGATGCAAGAGCGTGCACGAGCATCTTATCCCTGCCTTAGTTCACCTAGGGCAGGGAAATGTGGTGGTAGGAGCGTGTGTGGAGGTGACAAAACACAACTAGTAATCTTGATATGCATGTTTGATTACACTTACTATTTTTACTTCTCCATATGCCTAAAAAGTAAAATAAAAGCTACTGTCTGCACGTAGACATTCTGGGATCCAGGATGGAATTCTATGGATGTCTTGGCCTTTCTTTATGTTTTTGATTCATTAATCAAGATTTAAATTATTTTTCTGCACTTTTTAAATATGTCTGGAGTTGCCCACAGTTATTTTTGAATTGCCTTCTCTAACCAGAGGGTTATGATCCCCCTGGCTGCTTAATATAGACCACTCAAATTGTTTTTAAAAATGTCTCTGGCTTTGGGGAGTTTGCTTTAGGGAGTTAACAAGGAACCATTCAGGCCCCTCTGGCCTTGGAACCCTAGAAATGGTTTTAATAGGCTTCACAGTTTGAAAAGCACAGCCTCTCCATTGGTGAGCAGGGGTAGATGTAAATAGGAGGGTGTGGGCTGTGTTCAGGTTAATTGGCCAGATTTTACTAGCATTTTCTTCTCATTTGTGTGCAGAAAGTTTCATGTCGCACATCTTGTTAAACTGCTTACAAACCTCAGGTAAGTCATACCAGAGGTCAGCTTGTCTGTGAACATAAATATTTCTTCTCCATACCTTCCCAAACATGAAGTTCTCATCTGAAAACAGGCAGGGCACAGAGATGGATGGATAGGAAGGTTTTGTGTGTAGCCACACTCTGTAAGTAGGCTGCAATGGAGATCAGGCTGCCAGGGCAAGACCACTCAGGTAGTCCTCACAACGCAACCAGTTGTCTGCAAAGCAAGGTTAGGGGGGAATCACCAGGCTTCCACAGAAGTGAAGTGGTTTCCTTGAAGGTCACAATAAAGAGAGAAAGGCAAAGTGTAAAGGTAAGCAATGGGAGGCGGGTAGAGATTAAGGAAGAGAGATGTTGTCTCACTGTACCAGCAGTGTATTTCCAAGGGGATAATTCTTCCTGCCTGCCTCTGGCCTGGTCCTTCCCCTGGGACTTTGCTGTGCAGGTAGCAGGTCCCAAACTGTGCTTAAATTCTTCCGGCTTAGCCTTGTTCAACCAGCTTGCTTTCTTTGGAGGGACATTGGCTCCTAACTCTCTGTGCTATGTCACTCAGCATTGCTGGAACTGGTATCTGAACCGGTTTCTGATCTTTTCGTTCTCAACTGGTTAGGCGTGTGTGTGTGTGCATTTGTTTGTTTCTCTTTAGGGAGTGAGGCAGAATGATTTCCAGCAAGTGTACTTAGTGTCACTTTATTTGGCAAGCAGTGTTGATTTCCTTCCTTATCTGACTGTGCAAAATTGGAAAGACAGTTGAAAAAAAAAAACCAAGATAAATTTTGCAGATTTTCCCTGAATATAGTTTTTAATGAAAAATTCTCTGGAAAGGAGGTTTATTGCTCGAAGCCTACTCAGAGCAAGAACCCTCTCACGTGCCGCTGGCATGTGTTGCCATTTTCACTTTCAAAATTAATCTTACTGTATTTATTTTCTTGGCAAAAAGAGTCTCAGCACATGCATTTAAGAACCCCAGTTACAGAATCACAGAATCACAGAACGGTTAGGGTTGGAAGGGACCTCTGGAAGATTATCTAGTCCAACCCACCTGTTAAAGCAGGTACGCCTAGAGTAGATTGCGTAGGAATGCGTCCAGGTGGGTCTTGAATGTCTCCAGAGAAGGAGACTCCACAACCTCTCTGGGCAGCCTGTTCCAGTGCTCTGGCACCCTCAAAGTAAAGAAGATTTTCCTCATATTCAGGTGGTGCCTGTTGCCCCTTGTTACCTTCAGAACCTGAACAGTACATTTTTGTTTTGCATCCAGTTATGTCAGGCAGAGGGAGAAGCAAAAACGTAGCCCTTGACCTGCCTCTCAGTTCAAGGGGTAGCTCTGGAGGCCTGTGAGAGTGGTGAGAGCAGCTGGTCACCACCTCATCTTGGCATGCCCAGGGAAAGCAGAAATCAACCTGCAAATCCCTAGGGATGCCCAGATCAGCACATGAAGTGTGATGTATCTGCTTATTTTCATTATAATATCATCTCTTCTTCCCTTCCATACTCAGCTGCTTTCCAGATTTTTACCCTCAAGGTACCTACTCTGCTGCTAATGTTGTTATAATTACAGCTAATTGGAAGAAGAGGGAGAAGTGTGAGGTCTTCCCCTGAAACTAACGACATCTGTAGGGAGAGGTGAAAACTGAAGAATTGAAAAATGGATTTATGGAGGTCTTAAATGAAAACCAGACAGAAAAAAATCATTTAACCGACATCTTAATTTTCCAGGAAAAAATCCCAAACCCTAAACGATTTTGCTATTAGCCTGTCCTCAGTGCATATATTAGAAATTATCTGTGTTCCCAAGTAGCTGAGACAGAAATTTAATTAGCAGCTTGCCATTCCCCCGGGAATGAAAATGTGATCGTTTTCAAGATTTTTACTTATATGAATTGATGTCAGCTACTGCGATGTAACATGAAGATCATTAGCACACCTTTAATTTCTAACTTCAGAACACGAGAAGTTGCATTTTTTAGAAAGTTATTGCTCTGAAAAGCCAATGTGAACTAAAGATCACAGAAAATGTAGTTTTTCAGGGTATCACACATAAAAAACTCATGCAAAGAGGAATAGGATGTGTAATTTAAAAAGCTGCATGATTTGATGATTTTATTTCTATGAAACAACATATCAGGACTTATCATTCAGTACCTGTTAGATTTTAAATGTCTTCACAGACACACTGGTATTTTAATTTTTTTATTTTTTTTCCTCTGAGGAGGAAACGTAGGTAAAAATCATTATATTTAAGGGGAATTGCCTTAAAGGGGACCTTGAGGGTGATCTTCTGGTGACAGGTGACATGGTGGCTGTTTTCATTAGCTCATTCTCTCTCCTGGCAATTCGAAGAAATGCGTGTCTGCTATCTGGAAATATCCTTGGTTCCTCATCGATCATCCAAGGAAGCAATGTAAAGATTCATTCTGTCCCATTTGCTTGTTAAAGTAGCAGTAATACTGCAGTGAGTGGAGTCTACCTTTCTTTGCCTATTGCATGTGTTTTAAGTGTAAAAGTACTCTGAAGCCTGCTTACACTGTAAAATATCTGGAAGGTTTTCTGAATTATTAGTGCCATCCTAGGTGAGACAGTCCTTGTTTTTGGGACCTGTGTGTTATATCGTGTTTACCTTTCCTCTCTGGCAGACCATGCCTGTGGTATCTGCTGGTTTGCACCAGCTGGGCAAGCACTTAAGGAGCCAAAAGCATCTTGGCATAAGCAGGGTGACCTCAGTGTGTCTCAGTGGGAGATGGACTAAGAAAGAACAAAAGTTATTGTGGGACATTGCCACTGTGTAGCTGCCTGAGGTGTTTGAATATACAAGTCATCTCTGTTGTGGGTTTTGGTGTTTGTTTTGTTCTGTTTTTTTCCCCAAGTTATATTGTAATACAAATAGCAACATTTTATGTGAAGCTTGGAAGCATATTTCTTGTTAGAAAAGTTTTGTTCCACCCGCTTTGCTGTTGGAGAGGGCTATTTATTTGAAATGAACTCAAATACCTACATTTATTTTTCTTGCACAAATAACCAGTCTGCTAATTGTTGCTCTTCCTGGCATTTGTGAACAAATAACATGAATTTTACTGCCTGCGAGGAAAAGGTGTCACCAAAACTGATGGTTCACTGTACTGCTTGCTACAAACGTGGTCCTTTTCAATCAAGTTTTCTTTCGTATACATTTGGATATAAGCAGCACTGTGGATTTGGAGGTGAATGATGGGGTTACTGTGTAGCAGCTGCAGAGCAATTCTCCTAGGTGAATTCAAAACCCTGCTGGAAATATTTCACTCTTAATGTTTCTCTTGTAAGCGAAGTACTGTGTGCACTTGAGTGTGTGCTACTAGCAACACGTAACAACATTTCCAGAATCTGTTGAAACTTCAGGAAGGAAGTATGTGTTACACTGGCAATCGTATATTTCTTTTCTTTGATTTTATTTTGTTTTCCTAGCTTGAGCGAGTTACTGTCAAACGCATCTTTGAACCACAGACACCTACTTAACAGTAGGTACTATGACCTAATTCTTCCCTCTGTCATACTGACCTACTCTCTTGGGTGCACCTTATGGTAATTATACCTATGAGCACTGCTGAATGTCAGCTATTCTTTTTAGAGGTCTAGAAAGATTTTACATGGGGGCTTCAGGTTATTAGAGCCTGCTGTTTTCTCTGTCTCAAGAATCAGGATTAGATGAAAGTCAAGACACTACTAGTGCACTCTATGATCTCCCTGCCCTCTATTGCTTCTTCACTCTTACTGCTGTTTGTGTTGGTTACAGGTTTGTAATAAATTACAGTATTGGTTCTGTGCGTGTGTTACAATATAGAGGGAAATTAATCTTAAGTGAGTTGTGTTTCTCAGTGTCAAAATAATTTGTATTAATTTACTTTTGCAGATTCATCCTCAGAGAAGGGAGCCCATCGCTGACAGCCTGTGACCTGGAGGAATATAGACCAAAGACTGCAAGATAGTCTTGCAACTTCATTATTGTTTTGTTCTGCCCTTTTTTTTTTTTTTTTTTTTCCTCCTAGCTCCTTATCTCTTCAGCGCACATTATTTATGCCTGGTGAAATCCCTGTGAGGACAATAGAAAAGCAGATCATACAGGCTAGTGATCCTCAGGATCCAGTTAAACTCTGCTGGGAAGCATTATTGCCCTTTGTTCTGAAGATGCTGTTTGTGCTGCCTGTGAGAATCAGTTAAAAAGCCTTATGATAAAAGATGCAGCTATTGCTGGGGACCCAGCAACAGTCACATCTGGTTTGAATTCAGGAGCTTATAAGCCCAACAGGGTTGTGATTTTTTTTTTTTTGTTTGTTTGTTTGAGAATTATAGTCTCTTAAATTTGATTCCAGGGAATGATTTGTTGATGTACCATCTGGAATTCTATACACTTTTTCTTGGTTGTTTAGTAAAAAGGAAATCTGCTTCACTGTTTTAACACATTTGTGTAATTTTAAGCAGGGCACAGCTGATGCCAGGCCAGGTAGAAAGCACCTACTCCCTTTTTTGAGTCAAGGCCAGCTCTCCTTCTGTTTTGGCTCCAAAATCATATGAAAAATGTAACAAGTTTTTCCTGCATGTACTTATGTGTATCAGTAAAATTTTAGCAGAAAGATTTCATGGGTTTAATTTGTTAGTGAAAATGGCTTTATGATTCCAAATGGTTCTTGTAATGAATTGAGCTGTAACGAATCTGAACGTTGTTCTGTAATCTCTAACCTGGGAATAAAACTGAGCTTTTAAAATGAAGTTTTATTTAGACTATGCAATTTTTCGGAAAATTGTGGTGAATGGTTGTTCAGCAAGCGTTACCTGACAATTTACTTGCAAGATTGACTCTTCCCTTCAGGCAGGTATCCCACCTGAAAGAAGGAACTGAGATTTTTGCACCATAAGAAGCTGCGTGAGATGTCCTATGTGCTTTCCTAACAGCTCAGAAGTAGTTTGTGTGCTTTTAAGTTCTCACACAAACAGCTTTTTGAGCTATACAAAGTGATGAGTTAGAGATTGCCTGCATGAGTCATTTCTGCTTTTAGAATAGACGTTTCCATTCCTATCAATACACAAAGGCCTGTGCATTAAATAATAACTTTACAAGATAAAACATGTTCAGCATTTGATTTTTGGACACAATGGGGAACAGTCCATGGGAAAGGATTTTTCTGCTGTGAAATTTTACAGCCATGCTGTCTTTGCCTACACTGATCAAATAAACAGTGCTCCTAACTTGTGATACGGACTCGGGAAGAATAAGAGCAAAGCACTGAGCGAACCAGCCTCTGGAGAGAAACTGCTTTTTCATGAACTATTGAAAATTAGAGTTTGACTGCAACATTAGCTACAGAATAAACTCCCAAGTCTCTGTTAGAGAGACAGGAGGTTTTTATCTCTGCATGAATTTGGAGCTGGCTTACAGACACTATAGCAGCAGATAGTTTGACTAGCAAACAAATAACTGTACTATTCCTGATTACTGATTTGGCTAATAAGGGTGAGATCATGGAAAATGCTAATGTGGTGCCTTCGGAAAATCCAATTATAATGTAACCTAATTCAATGCGAGCTCTCAGCAGGTGACCAATGCTGTGGGCAGAGCACCCCGCACTGAAAGATGTCGTGAATCCTCAAAACAGATGAGCTTCTGTGTAGCTGGTGTGGGAGGCAACAAACCCCTGTTTCATTCATTTCCACTGTTTTCCCCAACTAACTGCAAAGGTTTGTGCCATCCATTTGTGGAGCTTAACTCATTATCTGAAAACTTGTGCAGGCATTATCTGGCCCAAGCGGATGATTCAGTGCAAGCCATTCACCATAAGAAAATAGAGTTTACAGGGCTATCTTTTTTTCATTGTTATTTTCTTGGTTTAGTCACAGGCTTTTAATGTTTAGCTGGCTTAGGCACAAGACTGTAAACCTAGCCTTACACAGACTATAATCGTGCTAAGTGTGGGGTATTCCTTGTATTATAGGATAGAGAATTTGTATCTTTTAAAATGCATATAAGTGCTTCTACAGTTTTTTGCTCTTAATTTTCTAGTAATGATGTATGTTTCCCAAATGCAGGTGCTGTCATCTGTTTGAATTAGCATTGTCAGACTCAAGCAGCCCCAAAGGATATGCTGTTTTCAGTGACCCAGACAAGTGTGAGAGGGTGAGTTATTTCAGTTAAAATCAACCTGTGGTACTCATAACACACATTTTTCCTTCCTCAAGCATTGCCAAAAGTGGGTATCATCACTCCTGGTTCTTCCTCTGGACTTTTAAAGAACCTTCTGGCATTTCCCAATGTTTGCCACGTATTTTATTTTCCAAACGCCTACCAAATTTTTGATCTGAGCCTTTCTATTTGGCTTTCTCCAGCATTTTTGTGTACTGGTGGTGAATGAGCCAATTTTACAGTAATGGCTAATCTCAGATGTTTGTGAAAGGCTTTTTCTTTTTTTCCTTCCCTTTCCTGTAGCAACTGCTCAGGGTTTGGGAATACTGGAATTACTATGCACATTGCTAGAGAAGTAATTCACGTGGGAAGAGTAACTTTCTTTTCTTACTGGACCAGGCACTTGTTTGAATACCCAAACCTGTAACAGCAGTAACGAGCTGCACCCATTGCTTGTGCCCTCCTGACTCCTTCAGTCTCTCACGGTGGCTGGGGGAAACAAGACAAGCACAAAGTGATCTTATGTCAAATCCTCTCAGCAATTTAAATGGATGTTTACCAGCCCTAAGGCTTTCTGTTTCACCACAGGGCTCTGACTGTGGCCCACTCTATCCTGCTGAATGCTGAATGCAGGTTACCATGCCAGCCACTGCTTTTCACTTGTCCAGGAGATGCACTAATATGACCTTGCACATTTGTCCTACCTTGGTGCTGGCCAGTCTGCTCACCAGGAGAGATGTAACAGCAGTGCTTGACTCACATCCCTGTGCTACCGTGTCATAAGGTCTCACTTGCCATGTTAAAAATGCTTGCAAGGTGGTGAAGTTTTAGGTATGTGACAAGGAGAATTGACCTATAATGAAGCTGATTACTCAGCATGTTAAAATGACAAGGCGGTCCAGGTGCTGGTAGCGATCAGCCCTTGGAAAGCCTTGCTGCTTCCAATGAGAGCATGTGTGTTGATATATAGAATCAAAGAATCATTTAGGTTGAAAAAGGTGTTTTAAGATCATCAAGTCTAATCATTAACCTAACGCTGCCAAGTCCATCTCTAAACTGTGTCCCTAAGAACCTCATCTATGCATTTTTTAAACACCTCCAGGGGTGGTGACTCCACCACTTCCCTGGGCAGCCTGTTCCAATGCCTGACAACCCTTTCTGGGAATAAGTTTTTCTAATATCCAATCTAAACCTTCCCTGGTGCAACCTGAGGCCATTTCCTCTCATCCTATCAGTCGTCATTTGGAAGAAGAGACTGACATCCAGCATGCGACAACCTCCTTTCAGGTAGTGGTAGAGAGTGATGAGGTCTCCCACCTCAGCCTCCTTTTCTCTGAGTGGCAAGTCATGACAACTAATAGAACATGAGATTTTAATAAATAGCATATCTGAGGGAACATTTTATATATGTTTTGGCATGTGTTTGTGTAGACTTTTCTTCTAAATGGAACTTTTTCCTTTTGGTTGCAGCATTATATACTAAATATGATGTGGACAAACTTTCACTTCTGTGAGGGAGAGCAAGTCTTTGTACGTCAGGTTAAATTCTCTGCTTCTGTTATTACTTTACATTATTTTCAGCTTGATTTGCTGTGTTCACTAAATTAAGGTTTTATTACCATAACAGTAATTATCCAGCATTAAGATAGGAGCATGTTTGAACTCATGGAGTCATTAACATAAATTAGGTACTTAAAGGCTTGAGGTCTTTTGGAAATATTTGTCCCATCCTTTTTTTTTTTTTTTTTTT